>JABTXL010000002.1:42604195-42619185 GCA_025134845.1 Neodon shergylaensis | reverse complement strand
GAGAGAGAGAGAGAGAGAGAGAGAGAGAGAGAGAGAGAAGGGGGGAGGGAGAGGGAGAGAGAGTTAAAGTGTCATTCAGGGATGCGAATTGATTATGCCCTCTTATGTGGTATCATACAATAAACTCAGGCCCAGTGTATTAGTGAAAGTGATTCAAGATGACATGTCTGATTTTCCAAGTGTGTCTGGATATCTTCCCTCACAAGATGTTAATCTGTGTTTTGAAAAGCAAGTGCTCTGTCGTATCACACTTGAAGTCTGTTGAATATACCGAATCTTATTCACAGGCTCACTGGGACAGTTTGAAGGCCAATCCCAAAGACTGCTACCCTCAAGTGTTAGACAGGACTGGTGTGCAGGGCTCCCATTCTCTAAAGTGGTCCTGTGTCCCCAGACATTTCTAAGCAGCTATATAAAAAGGGCTGCATTGTGACATCTGCTCAGTTACAAGTTCTTTTGACCAGAGCTGTGTCTGGGATGCTCCCCTGCCCACCAGTTCTTCTCTTCTCTCATGGCTCAGCAATCACTTGCTTCTGTTGGCCAATCTCTCATGGCCAGTGCTTCTGTTTCTGTCACATCCCCATGTTTAAGGCCTGCTAAAAAGCCCTGCTAATCCGCTAACTCCTCAGGACCTCATGCTCTGCTGGGCACTGCCATCAATGCACTGGAAATGTTAATATGCCAATCTCCTGCTTGGGATGGAGTGATGGCAAGTGATACAATGATAATACTTTGATAATACTTCACGTTGTGCAGATCTGACAGCGCATCAGGCGTGTCTTACTCAGCGGTGCAAGATTACTGGGCTGTGAAGGCTGCTGTCACACTTCCGTTGCTTGTGCCAAAAAATGTCTAGACACAGGGCTCATTGTCTCAGGTCAAACTCAGGTCCTTATGCGTTGGTGATTTGTTAACTGGACACAACCTGCACGTTGACTGGTTTAAGTGAAAAGGATACAGAATGCCTGTTTTCAGGTGTGAGCCATACATCCAAGAAGCTTGGAAACCTGTGCATCCCCCACATTCCAGTGAAAAGCAGTCATGGAACTCATGGGACACACACACACACACACACACACACACACACACACACACACACACACACACACACAGAGAGAGAGAGAGAGAGAGAGAGAGAGAGAGAGAGAGAGAGAGAGAGAGAGAGGCAAAACTAGCAGGACTAGCTACCCTATCACTTTACTTCCATGGTTTCAATTTGTGGGGTTTGATGCTGCTCATGGCTTTAGGTATCCACAGAGAGTTTTAAACACATCTCCTTGGAGAAGATCAACAATCATTTTTGTTGAGCAAAGTCTCAAAAGCTTCCAAAATTCTGCATTTTTTTTGGTAGAGATCCACCTGTTTCCATCTGTTACCATCTTCTTTCAGATGGAGAATCACACCTTAGCATCGTACATTTTGCAGGTCTGCTTTATATACCTTCTTAGATACTATTGATTCCATGTGTAATTGCAGAATCCTGTGGCAGATCTGTCCCATGCTACTTAGATCGTTTCTACACTAAGGAGCTGACTCAACAAAACTTGGTGATGGTATTGGGATGGGAGTCTATAACCAAGGTCCAAAAATGATCCCCGATTTTATTGCTTGGCAAATAAGGGTACCATTTATGGGGAGGCAGGAGTGGTCTAACAGACAATTTGGTACGGAGTGGGTTAGGGTGACTTCAGCGTGTGTTGGAGTGGGACATCATGGCGATGAAGTCAGGAGCTACCCTCAAGTGTTAGACAGGACTGGTGTGCAGGGCTCCCATTCTCTAAAGTGGTCCTGTGTCCCCAGACATTTCTAAGCAGATGACTGAAAAGGATTGCTATGCAGCTGCTTATCCAATCTGTGTGAGACTCGGGCATGTTTCTTTCTCTAGTTTGAGGAGAAAGGTGCTAACTGCTGGAGCAAGTGGTTTAATTGTATTTGATGAAGGATAACTTATGTCCAAAGGACAGGTGAGACCTGGAGGACAGGTGCGGGGAGTGAGCATTAGACCAAACAGGATAGCATCCTGTGGCAAAGGAGGAAGAAAGGTAGTGATGGATGCAGTAGCCAGTCAGGGAGCAGGTGAGGGAATTCCTGCCCAAGGACCATTGTTTTCTCAATAAAATGGATGAGAACTGAAGGGCTCAGATGCTGATTTCAGTCATTTAGAGAGGGGTTGAAATACCTGTTGTGGAGACTAGAAAGGGGGAATTGACCAGGACAATGGAGGGAGTTATAGCACTGGTTATAACATTTGGTGCAAATGTCACCATGCCTGATGGCAGTTCATTCCCCACGTGAAAACTGGGAGAGAAATCCTCCTCCCGGTATCAGTGCCCCCTAAACCCACATCTATTTCCTGTAGTGCTCTCTCTGTTTCTCTTTATGTGTTTTCAGGACACGGTAGTATCCTGTAATCGCCCAGTGACCACTGAAGTGTCAGTGGCATCTTTTTTTCTTCATCTATTCCTCCTCTGAAGTTTTCCCTTTGATTCCCCCTGTCAATGGCTACACAAAGGAAGGATAGTGGAACGCCCAGCATCAACCCGTTTGCAAACGAAGGCCGATGTTAGCTTCGGCACATGATTTTAGCTAAGTTATTGTGTAGAGGGAAAAGCCTGCCTTTCTACTTTGGGAATCATCCCCACAAAGCTTCACAACCAAAGCTCGTGTGCTCCCCAAAGGCTTCCCCTGAAACTACAAATGGTTCGTTCAGGGTATTTCATGTGGGATATTTTTAGCAGGCATTGATTTCTTGCCGAAACCAGGCAGCATGCTGCTCTGATTCTTTCGTTCATGTGCTCTTAAAAGTATTTTTCTTTCTTTTTCTGAACATTAAAAGAACAAAAAGTATGAGGAAAGCTGAAAGGACACAAATATAGAAAGTTGTCAGCGTCTTGTGGGAATCCCAGTGCTATAACAGAAAAGATCTAAAGTCAGCACCTAGTTCTAGAGGATGGCTGCCATTGTCTGCTCTACCATCTCAGGGTAAACTAGTCTTCCAATGGGGCATAAGAATGTAAGGAGAGCTGTAACGTACAGACTACAAGGTTCATAGAACATCACAGGACCTTAAATTAATGGACCAGTAGGACACAATCTACTCAGAGAGGTCAAAGGAGATACAAAGAAAAAATGATGCCAATTGATCAAAGTCTAAATGAATGAGAAGATTAGAACCAGGGATACCAGAAGCTCTGTTCTTCCTTCACGAATGTTTTCATTCACGTGTAGAGCAGGTGTCTGGAGAACTAGTGAAAACAGGCAGTAAGATTTAGAAACGGAGGGAAGGGGTTGTAAGTAGAAGACAGGAGAGATCGATGATGCACAAGTAGAAAAGTCAAGCGGGTCAATGTCATAGGCTTGAATAATAGATAATGGAAGGGAGAAGGGCTGGAAATAAAAAGACTGCCTGGGCAAATTTTAGAAAATGCATTTGATAGGGATTGTAGATGTGTTAGTGACCCTGGGACCAAGGAGTCACAACTGAAAGATACCAATGCGCTGTAAATATGTCAATGGCATGTGTACTGACTGGGTTTGTGTGTTGACGTGACACAAGCTAGAGTCATCAGACAGGAAGGAGCCTCAGTCAAGAAAAGGCCTCCATGAGGTCTAGCTCTAAGGCATTTTTCTCAACACATGAACAATGGGGGAGGGCCTAGCCCATGGTGGGTGGTGCCACCCCTGGGTTGGTGTTGCTGGATTCTGTAAGAAAGCAGGCTGAGAAAGCCATGCGGAAGTAAGTCAGTGTGCAATGCCCCTCCATGGTCTCTGCATCAGCTTCTGCCTCTAGGGTCTTGCTCTGTTTGATTTCCTATGCTAACTTCCTTTGGTGATGGACAGCAATGTGGAAGTATTAACTGAGTAAACCCTTTTCTCCCAACTTACTTTTTGGTCATCATGGCATTTTGTTGCAGCAACAGAAAGTCTGAGAAAAATTGGTACCAGCAGAGTAGGGTACTGCTGTGACAGACCTGACCACAGTTGTGGGAGGATGGTGAAAGGATTTTGGAACTTTGGGTTAGAAAGGTCATTGAGTGTTAAGAGCTCTGTGGGATGTTCTGTGGGAGCTTGGAAGATAAAAATGTTGAGAGCAGTGCAGAGGATGGAGACCTGGCTTGGGAAGTTTCAAAGGGAAGTTTAAAGACTATTGGGTCCGTTTCTTATTTTGAACTAAGAATCTGTGGTTCTGGCTAGCTGGGACCAAAGAATCAGCTGTGATCAAGATTTCAGCGCTACTAAAGCTAAACTTTTGCTTTGCTGGGATACTTGATGCTGATCAGCTGGAGCTGAGAAATTAGTGCCGATTAAGAGGAGACCAGCATCGCTGAGGTGACATCTTCTGGGAAGTGTTTCCTGAGAGCACACAGAAGCTGTGTTCCAGAGGTGGCCATGGTTGTACCTCATGTTGGCAGCAGGACTTGGTAATATGTAAACATCACCCAGGTGGTACTGCTTTTGAAGGCATAAAGGGGTCATGGAGAGCAGCTGAGGCCTGGCACTGTGAGAGACCAGGAGAGGCCATTGGTGAAGATGCAGCCTCAGAGTTGAAGGCCCAGGACTGAAGGGGTCAGCAAAGAAGCTGAGGCTTGGCCCCATCAAGAGAGCCTAGGAGGGGCTATCGGTGAAAGGGCAGCCCAGTTGCAGCAAGGAACCCCAGCATTTTGGAGATGTCAGTATCATTGGAAGACCACTAAGAACAGCAGAGGCAGTGGATTGGAGCCAGCTGGAGCCTAGGAGGCAAGATATGTGTGTTTGCAGAGGGCAGAGCCAGAGAAGTGATCCAAGTCCTTTGGAGGAACCCAGATGATCGTGAGTGAATTCCAGATAAATGGACATTGGTTTATTTATATTGGAGTTTGTTTTTCTTGGTTCAGATGGTGACTGTGCCTTGGTTCTTCCCTTTTGAAGAAGGTATTTAATTTGATTTTGACTTTTAACGGATCCCATAGTTGAAAGACTTGAACTTTTAAAATTTCAAAAGTTTGGATATTTTAAAGTGTTTGAATTTGTAAAGGCAGTGGGACTTTTAAAATGATTTGATTTTAATGTGTAATCTTGGGATGAATAAGAAAGGAAGAGTTGTACTTTAATAGTGATATGCTTGCCTGTCAAGGTGACAAGTGTCAGCTGTACTGGCTGGTTTTGTTTGTCAACTTGATACAAGCTACAGTCATCAGAGAGAAAGTAGCTTCACTGAGGTATTTCCTCCATGAAATCCATTTGTAAGGCATTTTCTCAATTAGTGATCAATGGTGGAGGGCCCAGCCCATAGTAGGTGGTGCCAGCCCTGAGCTTGGTGGTACCACCCCTGGGCTTGGTGGTCCTGAGTTCTAGAAGAAAGCAGGCCAAGTAAGCCAGTAAGCAGCACCCCTCCATGGCCTCTGCATCGGCTTCTTCCGGGTTCCAGGTTTCTGCCCTGTCTGAGTTCCTGTTCTGACTTCCTCCAATGATGAACTATAATCTGGAGGCCAAATAAACCCTCTCCTCTCCAGCTTGTTTTTCCATCCTGGGTTTTTGTCACAGAGGGAGAAGTCCTAACTAGGAAAGCATGAGACAGGACAATGGGCAGAATGTGAGTGGGGCAGGGTGGTGGGCGCCTGAGTTGACCAACCCCAGTGATTGAGGATGACACCCTGACCACCTAGACTCTAACAGTCCCCAGTCACTTGCCAGAAGCTCATCCTTGGCACAGCAGTTGGCACTACTTTTTCTTGATTTATGTGTTTCATTTCATTTTGTTTTTCTTTTCTAATGGAAAGTATGTATCACGTCGCTGGAGAGACGCTATGTTTTCATTAATGTAGATCTACCTTCTAAGTCTTCATCTTTCAAATAGTAGACTTATCTATCGAATAGGCTCTGAATGGTTCCCTTTTGTAGGAAACAGAATAAAAGTGTCAGGGTTAATGAATAGCCTAAGAGGAAAAATACGTGCAGAAGTACTAAACTCTTCCACCTTATCTCTGCCATTAGTCAGCCCTGTGGATTTAGAGACATCACACCACACCCTGTTGTCTCTTCGTTCTAATCTGCGGTGTCACGTTCCCATTCTTTTTCATGGTTTTAAACACATAATAAACAGAGGAAAGCACTTCAGAAAATTAAATGTGATGATTCATATGTCAGATTTTATTAGGGGAGGAGAGAGTGCTATTGTTAAAATTGTCTTTTCCAAAAGAGTGCAAAGTTGTTTAAAATGGAATGAATTGTCTATGGAGATTATTAAAAGCATTTTCTTGTTTTCCTTCTTGGGCACATAGTGACTAAAAAGCATTTTCTGGATAAAAGGCTGTGACCTTTGAGTGATTTTCCTCTGGCAGACTCTGGGCAATGTCTAAAGGAGCACTGCCCTAGAAGGAGGTCCTCATTTCAGGAAAATGAATTTTACTTTTATTAAAAAGACACTTGAGCAGTGATGTGTCTTAGGATTTTCACGAATGTTGACAGGGTCTCCCACAGGTTAAACTAAAAATATAATCATAATTCAGAAGTCAAGAGGTGACTTGGTTTCCTGAGATGCGATTAATCAATGTCCAAGGATTAAGCAAAAATGAAAACACTACTTTTTCTCTGAAAATTCCCTGTGGAAATGTTGTCATCTTTCTGTGAGGCTTGTATTGATCATTGAACTTGATAGGACCTATGATCGCAGAAGAACGACATCTCCAAGTACATCTGTAAGGGGAGCTTCTTGATTGGGTTAAGATGTCCCACCCAAAATGTAGGTGGTACCATTTCATGGGATGGGTTCCCAGGCTGCATAAAGAAAAAGCAAGAGGTGCAACAGTGTTGGTCTGTCTGCTTCCCTTCAGAGGATGTTGTATGACCAGTGTTTTGAGTTCCTATGACACACATGCTTTACCTGTCACCACAAACTGTATTCTCACACTGCGAGACAAAAACAAACATTTTCTTCCTTAAGTTGTTCTTCACTTTTTTTTTTTGCATGAAGCAACAAAGTCAAGCAACTAATAATCCTCCTATGTGCATGCTTTGGAAATCTGCCCCTCTTGACTTAGCTATAGCTATAGGCTTTTGAGTCAGAGTTAGGTCATATGGGGAAGGTCAGAGGAAAAGATTTGAAGCAAGAATGCTAAGTCTTCTGGGCATGGGAGAGAGATGGTGTTGCAGGTGCTGGGAGATGAGGGTGTTCCCAGAGGGAGGACCAGAGCTGAGCTGCTCAGTGACTCCAGTGACCAAGATCAGGGGGTGACAATAGCAGTTGAAATGTAGAAAGGAAAGTGTGCAAAACACAAAGTACAAAGATTATACAATGTGACCGTCCAGCTCACATCTGCTTGGCTATTGTCCTTTGTGCCCATCCTTGAGGCTGCTGGCTGTCCTGGGACCCTTCAAGGATGGCTGCATCTTCTCTTTTCATGCCTCTTTGTGGTGGAAATGTCCTGTGCTTTGTAACCAGGAATACTTGACTTCACACCCTCACTCTGTCATCTCAAAGTAACACGTGTGACCATGGACATGTTGTCTAACCCCACATCAGTTTTTCATTGGATAAGCCGATTTTTTAATTTTATTTTTATTAATTATTTTCATCCATATTACAGTTTCCCCTCCTTCCCTCTTCTTCTCTCAGTCCCTCTCTCCAACTACTCTCTTCCCCAGTCCCATCCACTCTTTCTCCTTCCTCTTGAGAAAAGGGCAGGCCTCCCATGTGTATCAGAAAAACTGATATTTAAACTATAGATTGGAGCTCATACCTTGTCTTTAGTGTATCTGATGTAGCATCTTTACTATTCCCATCTTCCCCATCCCTGTTGCTTCTATGACAATTTGGACTATTCCACTGATTATGTCAGTGTTAGATGCTTTATGAAGTTGGAAGGGAAGAGAGGAGTCAGGGAGTTTTATATTAGGATATAACTCGAGTCCACTGTCCTTTCTCTCTTTAAAGTGGTTTCAGTTCTTGAAAACATCAATAAGTAACCAACAATAGCTAATATGCTTGTGAGTAATAGGAAAAGTCATTGTCATTAATAGGACATTGTATTAATCCATGTAGGCTGCTCTAACAAAATACACACAGTAGCTCCTCAAATAGTCCCTTAGGAATTTATTTTTCATAGTTGTGGAAGTTGTGAAGTCCAAGATTAAGAAGTTGGCTGATTTGGTATTTGCTGATGTTATGTTTCCTAGTTCATAGATATTCCCTTATCAAACCCTTCACATGTTTGAAGGGGCCATCTGGCTTTCAATAATCCCTTTTACAAGAGCGCTGGTTCCATTTACAAAGGATATCCCTGAAAAAATTAATTTTCAAAAAGCTCCACATAGTATTAACACTTTGGGGGTTAGAATTTCAACATAAGATTTTAGGAAAATAAAATCATTCAGATAGAGGTAGGCATAGGTTATTTTTTAAACGTTACTCTTTTAGAAATTATTTCTTTAGTTTTATGAGATTAACATAATCAAGTAATTTCCCCCTCCAAATGCTCCTATGTATCCTTCTTTGTTGATCTTTTTAAAAGTATTTATAAAATGTGTGTATATGCATATATGCATGTGTGCTTGTGTGTGTGTGCATGTGTGCATGCATGCATGTGCACAGAGATAAGTGAGTGAAGGTACCTTTTAGAGGCCAGGGGCATTGGAGTCACCGGTGGCTGTGAGTTGCTCAACATGGGTACTGGGAATCAAACTTAGGCTTTCTGGAAGAACAGCAGTGCATGTTTTTGACTATTGAGCCATCCCTCCAACCCAAGGCATGGGTTTTTCAACCACAACATGTAGCAGATGATTTTCATTTGTTTGTTTTTTAAATATTCCAACTGTCCCAGCTGTTAGAGGATGATTTTTCAATTGTAAGATATTACAGTCAAGGAAATTATGTCAACCTCAACTTCATAGAGCTTTGTAACCAAAAAGAGGACATTACAAATGTCAGTCCCAGAGAGGATTAGCTCTTCTACCATCTCTCCTGTTACCACATTTCCCACCTGAGACACAAGCAAAATAGAGCACCCTTAGGGTCAGCTTCTTTGTGCTCTCAAATAACATGCCTTGACTATGACCGTCCTACTACAAATAAAGGGTACCTTAAACAGCTCTTGACCACCCTACGGGTGGCATCCAATGTACAGGCTCTTTATAAATTAACCCATTTAATCCTTACAACAAAGAAAAATGCAAATGTATTATTTTCTTTGAAGTGAGGAGATGGCACTTCAGAGTAACCAAATGTTTTCTTGCTATGAACACATTAATATCAATTGTATTTCTAAGTCCATGTTTTATTTAACAAAATAATTGAATATCTAATCTCAACAGGATTTTGTGGAGATACTTTGTTTTTTGTCTAGCTCAGAGCTGAACTATAGATGCTTTACACAGAGCATTTCTTCCTTAGTAGTGCTGGTATCAGTGTTCTATCTTTAGCCTGTCCCCCTTTCACTGGGATGGGATTATCTTCTCCTTTTTATTTTGGGTACCACTGAACTGGCACACAGACCTAGTGCATGATGTTTTAGTTTTAGAGACCAGAACAAAGGAAGCAGCCTTGTTAAAAAAAATCTGCTGTGTCTGGGATCATGAATTTCTAATGAGTTTGACATGCTCTTGGAAAACAGCAACATGGAATTGCAGATATAGGTTCGCACAAAGGCATTTGCCAAGTGCAGTAAGAGCTTGAGCAGTGAGTTCTTGCAGACCAGTGCTCAGAGCTCAACTTACTTTCCCCATTGAACAGCCAAGGCTCTGTCCACAATCAGAATGGGTCCCACATCAGTTAATGTAATCAAGACCCTTCCCCACAAGCATGTTCAGATGTACTTCTCCTAGGAGGTTCTGGATTTTGTCAAATAAACAATTACTAACCACCACGAAGACATAAAACACTTTAATTTCTCTTTATCAGTTCCCTTAGGTCCCAAGCTGAATCCAGCCAGACTCCAATCATCTTATTTACTATCACGCTAGTTCTGACCTCCACTGACAAAGACTTTCCTAATTTCCATCTCGGCTATTTTCAGCACCGCGGCCAGCGACATACTTAAAGGGAACATTTGTTCAGATAACTACAAGGTATAACATAAGTAGAATTTTATGCCAGAAGAGAAGACAGAAATTATGCAGAAAATAGAGAATTTTGACTTAAAACCTTTCAAATATAAAGAAAAACATGTAAACCTAGACAGGAGGAAGTTGTCAAATTCTCTTCCAAATCATGTTTATATCCACAGATTAGTGTTGTTCTTTACCTTAATCGAAGAAGTTCCTTTCCTCATCAATTTCATTAGTTCTTTGAGAATTTCATACATTGTGTTTTGATCATATTTGTCCTCACTCCCCACTCCTCCCAGATCCATTCCAACTTTCCAATTCAGCCAACTGTGCCCTATATTTTTTTCAAACCCTTTAATTTGTGCCGCCCACCAGGGGCTGTACTCATAAAGAAAGTTGACTCCCCTTCTCCCAGAAGCTACCAATTGCAAGATCTTAGCTAGCGTTGGTGGTCAGTGTAGAGAAGCATAACTGGTCAAAATGCTGAGACCGTGTAGGTGACTGTTGAGTGCTCAGCCCTAAATGAGACGTCTGTAACAGCCTCTACAAGGCTCAAGGAGCATCGTGGAGTGGGGACAGGAAACAAGATGAGAGCCAGAAGATGGGGAGGAATGACGTGAAATGTTTTCTGGACAAGACATGGCTGTCTCCCTTGTGGACTCACAGCTCCATGGTTACTTTTGTGAGATCAAGCCAGGCAATAGTCCAGCATGGAGGGGCCCCAGAAGGACTCCTGAGGCTTCACCTCAGCTGAAGAGCTATTGACAGTTTTGGCTCCTGGGATGAGAGTGGGGCTAGCTGTTTCACTTTCTTCTAGGATGTGGATGCTGGTAGCTTGCTTGTGCTCAAGCAGGCCTCAGTAATTAGACTTAATGGGTCATAGTTTTTTTAAAGGTGGAAGGGGCACATGTTGAAGGGTGTTTGGATGGATATGATCAAGACACATTTTATATATGTATGATATTGTAAAGGAATAAATAGAATATTAAATAAAAGGAAAGTTAATGCCTTGTACGTGAGGCAGTGTAATCAAGGAACTAAATACCTATATAACACATTACATTTTAAAAGCAAGGGGATAAAATGTAAATCTAAAATATGAGAAATAGGGAGAGAGGGGGAGGGAGTGAGAGAAGGAGAGGGAGAGAGAGAGAGAGAGAGAGCGCGATTCATTTGATTCTTGTTCACATTGGTACTATAGGACTATACAACTCTTGATAGGTGTAATAATATAATAAAATAGACAGGACATTTTAATTAATTGCTATTCTTTGCTTCTTACTGTCTGCCTGCCGGTGTTTGAGAAAGTCACTTTAACTCTCTGAGGTTCACTTCCTCCTGATAAGGAGCAAATGATTAGACTGTGAGACCCCTGAGCCCAGCAGCTCTCCTTTTCTCTGGTTCTTAGCATTTTGTTAATTCAGATGATATCTGAGAAGCATTTCAGAGTGTCCTTTTGTCAGTGAGCATCTCAGAGTCTGGTGTTACCCATGTTGTCTGCATGTAATTAGATTTATATGGTCCTAGCAGATGGAGATGCTGGCGGTCTCGCTGGCAACCCCATATTGATGAGAATCTAATTCCATTTGACTTAATGGTGTCCCTAATTGAGCCACGGGGTACAAAAAGGGCCGTTTCACTTTCCTGAGAGCGTCATGAGATCTGAGTGGCATTTGTGGCTTCCTGAATAATGAAGCTAGTACCAGGATAAAATTTCTTCCTGTAGCCCCTAGGCTCTCTGTGTTACCACTCTGTGGCCGCAAAATAGATTACACTTCCTTCTGATAGTCTTTATTCTCTCCAATATAAAACTCCCATCAGCCTGCAGGAACTCAGTCCCTCTGCATACCTGGAGATTCCTGCAGCACAATATGCATCTTGCAGCAGTTTTAGCAAATATCTGGTCCTGAACTCATCAACATAATGCTTCAAAGGCTTGTAACATGGGATTTCTGAGGTTTCCTTTCTCCCTCTCCTCTCTCTGTCCGTTTTCTCTCTCTCTCCCTTATCTTTCTCACTTTCTGTTTTGCTCTGAGGGCACAGTGCTTTTCACCTCTCTCCTCAGCATAACTTGGGATTGTGACTCTACAAAAGCTACAGGTTTAGGTTAAAAAGAACATAATCCAGTGAGCTGTAAATGGCTACAAAAACCACAGTTGCAAATTTGACATAAAATTTCCCCAGCAGGTCAGTTGTTCACTTTGATTGCATCCACCTGAAAGAGCCATTTTCCCTCCACTGCTAGGAACCCAGCTGATGTTTCCACCCCATGCATGCAGCCCTCCTACTCCCCCAGAGCTTGTTCATTTATCTCTGCAGGAAAATATCGGGTCTCGGGATTATTATTTTTGGTTCAGAATGTTGTTAATGTTTCATTATGCTTTAATGGTGAGTCTTAACCATGGGTTTTGCTCATGTATCTGATACATTTTTGAAAGTCCACACAAACTCCATCTTTTCATGACTTTTAAAATTTATGTTCTTACTTTTTTCTGGAGTATATCCTAAATATTTCCTGTTCAAGGATGGTCGGTGAGGGGTGACCTTTCTGAGTCTCATGAGAACTGTACTCTCCGGTTTTTCCTTCTTTTTCCATGGTGATTTGACTATGGCTAGGATTCTTTTGCATGTAATTTTCCCTAAGAAATGACACAATTTCTCCATACCGCTTGCCCTTCAGTGTTAGTTAGGTAGTTAATGAAGTTTCTTTTTTCCCTAGTGGTTAACTTATCTATTTGATTCCTGTAGTACTGAGGGAAGGTTTTCATATGGTTTTTCCTTTGTTCTGGAGGTTTTGAAAAGTCCACATATTTGATTATAGAATGTAGGGTTTTTTTGTTTTTATTGTCTGGCAATCATTAAAATAAATTTTCCCTTCAGCATATCATATAGGCAGGTGCCACCACAAATGTTAGTGATCTCTAGTTTGTCAAACTCATTCATTGTACAACTATGTCCATTATTTAACTAAATGATATAATTTTATTTCTTAAAAATGTATACAATTTTGAAATTTGAAAATTATTTAAAATGTCCAAAATCTCTTATTTTTTCTTTTTTTGGATAGTATGAAATTGTCAATGGCATTTATTAAAAACCTTATCTTGCCTGAGGATGTGAAATATAAGCATCCTCAAACCTAGAACTTCAAGTATTGAGTTCCTCCCTTTTCCTAGTGAATTGTACTGCTCAGAGTTCCCCAGAGAAACATACCTATTTCCCAGAATGCTCTGGATTAAGAACTAACTAAAGTGGGGGCATTGTGGCTTGATCTGGACTATTCCCTCTCAATCCTTTGACTTAACTTACTATTAGTTCTTTTGATTTTATGGATCAAGTATCAGGTAGGGTCTTGAGAGAGTGCTCATCCATTTTTGTTACAAGGTTACTTAGATCCATTAGCCATTTCTAAAAATGTCTTTTTTGTTTGTTTTTAAACCAGCTTAGTACTTTTGTTGTTTGGGTAGCCACGATGGCTTCACAGACCTCCATGGTCATTTTCACTTAGCTGTGGCTTCTCCATGCTCCAATCAGCTTCACAGATGTGCAGAATGTCCAGGATTTACTTATTGCTAAGGAACTGATGATCATCAGCATAGTTTCAGTGTCTCCTTGAAGGATGTCACTGGCTCTTCTTGGGGAACATTGCTAGTGGAGGTTGTACTTATTGCTCATTATAAATTCATCAAACCTTGCCAATATTCCAACTACTCAAAACACACCTAGTATTTTACCTTTAAAAAGAAAGATTGATTTTATGTGTACAGGTGTTTTGCCTCTACTTATGTATGTGTACCACACGCATGCAGTGTCCCTGGGGAACAGAAGAGGGCACTGCATGAGGATCCCTTGGAACTGGAGTTACAGATGGTTGTAAGCCACCATGAGGGTGTTGGGAACCAAACCCAGGTCCTCTGCAAGAGCAGCAAGTGCTCATAACACCTGTTCCATCTCTGTAGTGCCTTAGTTTTATCTGTGTGAGCCACTATTGATCATAAGTTAATTCAATCAACTGAATGTGATCAGTGACCTAGAGCTATCCACAGCTACCAAAACTGAAATGTTGGATTCAGAATCTGTCAGTGCATCTATGGTAATCCATTCCTGAAGAGAAGATGTCTGTCTCCAGGCTAGAATACTCTGAATCCATCTTCACACGGGTTCCTTGTGTTATATTTCAATGCATTTGTAGATGTGAGTAGATATTTCAGGGTACCAGCCTTCTTCTTTCTGGTTTGACTTTGTAATGAGGATTCTATTGAAAGCCAAGATCGATCCTTCTGAGAGGTGAAATCCATGAAGGGCAGGAGGGTAACCATCAGCACTACAGTTCTCATAAGAGGTGAATCTTCCCAGTGATGGTATGGTGCGATCTCACAGCAAGTCATGACCACTTTCACTAGAGGGTAGAGTGATGGTTTACCTCTCCTGACAGGGGCATGGCGCTTCAGGTTTGCGACATGGTCTCTCAAAGTCACCCTTCCAGTTCTTAACAGTCTCCTCTCTTTTCCTTGCAAATTAAAAATTTACAAACAAAAGGCTGTAAGCTTCAGCTGTTTTTCTACTGTCTGCTCCTGCTTCAGTTATAGCAGATGCTTGAGTTGAGTCATTTAAAGAAACTGTGCTGAGTAGGGAGATGGGCTCATTTGGCACAATGCTTGTAGCACAAGCATAGTGACCTGAGTTTAGAGCCCCCAGTACTTATGTACTAAGCTGGGTATGGTGGCGCACAGCTTTAATCCTGGTGCAAGGGAGGCAGAAGAAGGAGGATCCTGGGCCAGCCAGTCCAGTCAGCTCAGTGAGCTCTAGGTTCAGTGAGAGATCTTTTCTCAGAAGTGACATGGAGAGTGATAAAGACACCTCGTATTGACCTATCACCTATAAAGGTTCACACATGCACACACAAAATGTTCATCATCATTATCTCTCTCTCTCTCTCTCTCTCTCTCTCTCTCTCTCTCTCTCTCTCT
>JABTXL010000002.1:42578671-42604185 GCA_025134845.1 Neodon shergylaensis | reverse complement strand
CTCTCTCTCTCTCTCTCTCTCTCTCTCTCTCTCTCTCTCTCTCTCTCACACACACACACACACACACACCAAGTCATTGAAAAATGTGCTTGGTTTCCATGCACAAAATTCAATTCTAAATGGATCAATGACCTCAACATAAAGCCAGTCATACTGAACCTTATAGAAGAGAAAGTGGGAAGTACACTTGATCACATTGGCACTGGAGACCACTTCATAAATATAACCCCAGCAGCACAGACACTTAGAGAAATAATTAATAAAAGGCACCTCCTGAAACTGAAAAGCTTCTGTAAAGCAAAGGACATGGTCAACAAGACAAAATGACAGCCCACAGAATAGGAAAAGATCTTCACCAACCCCACATCAGACAGAGGTCTGATCTCCAAAATCTACAAAGAAATCAAGAAAATGGTCATTAAAAGAACAAATAATCCAATAAAAAAAAAGAGGAATCTAAAATGACTGAAAGACGTTTAAGGAAATGCTCAGCATTCTTAGTCATCAGAGAAATGCAAACCAAAACAACTCTGATATTCCATCTTATATCTGTAAGAATGGCCAAAATAAAAAACACTAATGACAATTTATGCTGGAGAGGTTGTGGGGTAAAGGGAACACTTCTGCATTTCTTGTGGGAGTGCAAGCTGGTACAACCCCTTTGGATATCAGTGTAGCGATTTCTCAGAAAATCAGAAAACAACCTTCCTCAAGACCCAACAATAACACTTTTCTACCTCCTCTTTCCTCCCTCCCAACCCCCTTCTCTCTCATTCAAATTCATTTCCACTTTTTCTTTAATTGTTGTTACATATACACATACATACATACATACATGCATGCATTCATATATATATATATATATATATATAAATACATAAATAAAACCTTCTCCGTCTGTTTGATGTGACTCGTATGTTTAATATCCAGGAATGACCATTTACTATTAGACAACAAATTGGAGGGCCTTTCCCTGAGGAAGACTGTTCCCCCCCCCTCAGTATCTCTGAGTTGCCTGAGGTTCTTTGTCGCCAGCTGGCCTCCTGAGCTCTCTCCATTTCATGTTAGTGTGTCCACCAGTGTCGTCCTTGTTCAGGTCATGCTTAGGTTGCAATGTTGAGGAGACGTCACAGGTGACGCTTCTCTGACGTTTCTAGGAGACACAATTTCATAGCAAACTTAACTGACTCTCTGGCTCTTAAATCTTTCTATCACTCTTCTGAAATGATCTCTGAGCCTTTGATGCAGAAAAATAGTTTCAGTCCTGCTTAGATAATAATTAATAGTTAAATTTTCCTTAGTAACTTGAAATGCCACTTAATAACACACGTGCTCATTTCTAGACTCTTCATTCTATTTCAATGATTTATTTATTTAGACCAATGTGATAAGTACAGAAAAACATTGTAATCAATCTTCATATTTGTTAGGTAGAAAAACCTCTCCTTATTGGCCCTTGTTCATAAGTATCTTAGAAGTTTTAATAGCTTACTTTTTATATTCCTTTCAAATTAGCCTGTCAAGTTCTATTAAAAATTCTTGAGCCTTTTAGTATGATTAAATTAACTTTATAGATTAAATTGGAAAGTTTGATATCTTTATGGTAGCGAGTCTTCCTGTCCGATACCATTAGACATCTCTCAACTTATTCTGCTCTCCTGTTATATCCCTCCATAAACTTTTATAGTCCTGCCCAAAAGGTCTTATATATAACATCTATTCCCAGAAGCCTTCTAGTGCTCGCTTCTTTTGTGGGAAATAGGATCTTTTTTATAAGAAATATATTGATTGGAGCATGTTGCTCTTTGACTTGGTTTCCAGCTGAAATATATCTTTTCAGCTCAATGGGGAAAGCTTACTTCATTTGCCTAGGTGGTAAAAGCATTCAGCAAGGATGGTAAATCAGGACGCACATGTGAACAGTTAGGTAATTACATCTGCACAAAAAGAAATAACTAAAAACTGTAAAACACCAGAAGGCAACTGCAAAGAAAGCAACCTGAGACAAAATTTGAAACATAAAAGACAGGAAAATACCAATATTGCATACATATAGGTAGAAATGTCTTTCTAATACATGAATGGTGGTTGTTATCATAATGGGACAAATAGGCACAGGTCACGAACAAGTAGTTTGTACCAGCACAAAGACATACATATCTTCAATACATGTGGGGTGAGAATCAGCTCATTAATAAACAGCTACAGTGAATCTGAGCCCTAGACCTCACTGCTTATAAAACCGACTGACCCTAGCTGCTGCCGCAAACCCGGTGTTTGCTTATGCTCGGATACAGCAATTACGCTCTCCTAATTTCTTTTTTTTTTTTTTTGGTTTTTCGAGACAGGGTTTCTCTGTGGCTTTGGAGCCTGTCCTGGCACTAGCTTTGTAGACCAGGCTGGTCTCGAACTCACAGAGATCCGCCTGCCTCTGCCTCCCGAGTGCTGGGATTAAAGGCGTGCGCCACCATCGCCCGGTACGCTCTCCTAATTTCTAAGACGTGCGTTTCTGAGGCATTCTAGCGGCTGCACACAGCTCTGAACGATTCTCAACAATTTACACAAAGCTGGCGGAAGAGGGATGACTCACAGCATCAGCCTCCTAAACGTGCAAATGTACTCTTTGAAAATTTCTTCAAGCTTTTTTGAGTATAGAGTCAGTTTTTTTTTGGGGGGGGGGATACACTGCAAGTGATTAGTTTGCTACACGATATGTTTGAGAAATAGAAGCTTCGTGTCAGTATTATGGAAATTCATAGCTGACTGAACTGTAACAGCGTGTATACCAACGCTGAAAAATGCTGCCAAGCTAATATTTTAAATGTTTAAGAATGGCTTGTATTTAAGTAGTACACAGCACTTTAAATGCACTGACAAGTGTCATGGCTCTTAGAGAAATAATTAAGAGAAATAAAGCACTTTAGAGAAATAATTAAGGCAGAGAAAAATGTCTATGATATTTTGTAATGTGAGAAACAAAGCTACCAAGGGCTAATTATGGCACGTAATACGCTTTGGGTGAAACACACATTTACAAGTACATATGTATATTTATATATATGCATGGAAATATGTGCAGAGGGAGAGAATTATCAAATGTTAATAGACGTAACTGCTGACTTGTGATTATTTGTGACTCTAATTTCCTACCTTGATTTATTTGCTTATCCTTTAATGACCACTAATCACCTCAATTTTAAGGCAAATGTCATGATTTTAAAGTTACTGCCAATGATCTGTGTTATATATTCCTGTAAGTTGTTATTGAATGTGCCTCCTCCCACCTCTCGGTGCCTTTTCATTTTTTTTTTTTTGTCTGTGGTCTCTTTAGAGTTCTGTTCATGTTGCCAATTATTTTTTAAATGTGACTGCCGTTAAGTCTATCCAGCTGTTCTCACTCTTTGAAGGTGACATTGATTTTCTTTTTAAAGCTGGACTTCTTTGGTGCAGAAAATAATACCCTTTTGCCGTATGTGTTGCATTTAAGAAAGTGTATTGAGATGATATGAGTCCCATTAATTATTTACGGAATAATGGATGCAATACGTGAAATCTGAACACTTCCCAGTTCTGAAGACATCGCGTCAATGAACAGCAGGCCAACAAGAGCTTTGACTCTTAGGGAAAATAAAGACTTTGTACTATCTTAAACGTATGTGTGTATGTGTGTGTGGCCTCATACAGCTCTCAGAAGCACTCACTGTCTCTCCAGTGTTTTCTTTGAACTAGCTGAGGTTTGTAGAAGCTTGCCTTCCCTCTTCCTACGCTCTCAGCTACAGTTTCCTTCCTTTTATTGTGACCCTTGTTCCCCAGTAGCCTCCACCTCATCCTCATCTCTAGCCACTTGTGTGCCAGACCCTTTCCAAGATTCCTGTTTTGTTTCATTTTTTTTTCTTTCCTGGTTTCTTTCACTGTCCTGTAGAATCCCTGATATTCTCTTGTAGTTTGCAGCCAATCTCACTAACTTTTCTGTTCTCTAGTTTTAATAACTTATACTGTTCTGCCTGAGAAAACAGGGGCTGAGGAGAGGGCTCAGTGGACAAGAGAGCCTGCAGATCAAGCATGAGGAACTGAGTTCAGATCCCCGGCACTCATGCAAAAAGCTAGTGACTGCACTTCTGCAATACCTGCTTGCGTGGAGGCAAAGACAGGAGGCTCGTGGAACGTGGAGTCGCACAGCATCACTGGGAAAAAATGATTAGCTCTGGGTTCAGTGGGGTCACCTGTCTCCAGGGAATAAGGGAAGTAATGGGAGTGCTGCCTGGTGCATACATGAGCACGTGTGCGCGTGCACGCATGCATACACACACACACACACACTAATGATAGTGAACATAAAGAGGACCTTGGCTCTTAGGCCCCAGCAGGGATGCTTCTCTCTCGTCCCACTTTCCTTCTAACTCGGTTCCTTCAAGTGTTTTGATTTCCTGTCAGTAGATAGAGACGGTACTCCAAAAATATCATCCAAAGATCAGGAGAGAAACATCTTAGCATCAAGATTAAGGGGTGTGGCTTCAGCAGTGTGGTGAATTTGGTCTGCTGTGAGATTATCAAGACAAAGTCCCTCTGGAGGTTGGGAGTATAGCTTAGTGGTTGAGCACTTGCCCAGTAAGCCCAAGTACCCTGCAACCCCCCAGTAAAATTCCCAGGGACAACATCATCATCATCAACAACACATGCACACACATATACACATACACATGCACACACATACACACACACACGGAGTAAATAATTAACATGATAAAATATCACATTTTTTTTTTTAGGCTTCAGATGTTCATGTGTCAGTTTGCGATTCTAAAATTACGTAAAGGTGTAAACATTTTGGAGTTTGATTACTCAAGGCTAGGAATTCTATCACCCCTAAGCTCTGGCCGGCAATCCTTATGAGTACCGCTGCTTTGATTTAAGGGCAGGCAAGTGTCAAAGTTCCCTATCGCTTTGCTGCTGTTCAAATCCAACTTTATACATTTTGACATTGTTATCCAACTCAAAATCGTTCTGGAGTGTTTTTCTTTGTCTTCTTCAAATGAAAACAAAACCCATAGAAAGCAAAACAAAGGAAAGGAAAGCAAATCAACAACAACCAAAAAAAAAAAAACCTGTGTCTTCTATTGCCTTCCCCAGTGACTGGATTCTTGTGGCCTCCTCCTTTAATCATCCCTTGCTGTTTTAGGTAGAAAAGCATAATCCGGTCTTTATAATCAGCCAGAGCCTCTGGCAGGCTCTCACCCCCAGCTCTGCCTTTATTTTGCTCCAGCCTGAGCTTTCTTCTCACCTCTCCCCTGGGCTGCCTCCTTTGTCATTTCAACAGTAGGGGTTACTCAGTCATTGTTGTGCAAGGGAAAAATCCTCCCACCTTCCCAGCCCTGTCTTTCTACTTTCCTTTCTCTTTTTCCTTGCAGGATTTGCTGGGGGTCTAAGATCCATTTTGTCTTCTCCTTTTCTTAGCTGTGTGTTGTCTGTAGAGGAATGACAGCCCGGGAAAGCAGTCCCCATCTCCTCTTCTGGCATCCTGGAACCTGCAGAAATAAGAGATGCAGCACCGCTCCTGGATAAAGAGGGAGGTCGGCAAGTGAAGTACAACTCCAATAGCCTAAAACTGAGTCTGCACATTTCAGTTTTCCCGCTCTCCTCAGGCATGCTCCTGGCATTAGACATTTGCACCTATCCTATTCCTTGAAATCCCTTTACTCTAATATCACCTGTCCAAATGTTTGCTTAAATCAGGCTTTCTCAGCAAGACCTATCTAAGTACCACTATTTAAAATCTCACGGCCGTTCCACCTGTGGGGGTCTCAGGTACTCAGTTAATATGCTGTGTTGCTTGATATGAAAATCATCATGGAAAAGGCCGGGTGTGGTAGTGGGCACCAGAGCTTGGAAGGTGTAGACAGGCAGATTCTCGAGGCCCCATAGCCTGCCTGACTAGTCTGCTTAGCCAGTTACAGGCCAGTGAGAGATGGGCTCAGATAAACAAACAAACAAATGTGGCTGGTACCAGAAGAATGATACCAAATATTGTCCTCTGGCTTCCACATTCATACATATGAACACACAAGCGTGCACACACACATGCATACATGCATGCACACACACACACACTTTGGATTCTTCCCAGCACAAAGCATCAGGTCAACTCTGATCTATCTTACATGTTGACTTTCAACTCAGAGCACATGCTTCCTTTGAAGGCTAGAGCACATGCTTCCTTTGAAGGACTTAGCCGTGTGTTATTCATTGTGTTGTGCTGGGTCCTTGTCTTTGTCCTCTAGATCCCTGCGCTGTAAGGGCCCTGGGGTGAGCACTGTGCTCTCAGCAGGATAACCATACCCTGACTGTCCATGATCCAGGCTCATTGTTTCTGAAAGGTGACCCTGAGCTGCCTCTGGCCTGTTCTTCACCTCTAACACGCTGTGGGTCAGGTTTCTCTGTATTGTCACCGAGGGCAAGCAGCTTTCCTGCCTGTGGAGGGATCACTAGTGGATCTTGCAGTCAGGACCGAGTCTGACATGTAAGCAATGCTGAAGGCTGCAGAGACAGCTCAGTGGATAGAGTGCAAAAGCACGAGGGCCTGATTCCTGATTTCCCACATCCGTGTAAAATCTCAAGTGTGATGGTACACGTGCTGGGGGGAGGGAGGAATAGAAGGATCCAGGGGCTTGCCATAGCCAATTTGTAAATCCAAGGCCTATTAGAGTTCTTGTCTCAAAATAAATTTGAGGAGTACTCAACACTATTTACAGCACACACACACACAATCATTTTCTGGATGCGTGTTGATTCTTGACTCCAGCTTCAAAAAACTGCAGCCCTTCATCCCTCGTTTTCTCCTAATTTCCACGATTGGGGATTATTATTAATTAATTGTTCTCTTGCTTGTCTTTGTACCTTTACTATGCTTTGGTTACTGTCTCACAGAATTCAGAGAGTGTTCATTGGTTTCCTGCTGTCGAAAATGAGGTTAGAAGTGTTAGCATTCTCTCCACCTCCTCTTCCATCTGTGTTAGTGTTTATATCAAGTCAAGTTTGAGATATCTTCTCTGTTTTGAGCCATGTATTAGCTTCCTAACATGGTCAGAACAATGTGTCACAGATGGGCTGGTTTAAACCATGGCCCTTAGTTTTCCTACAGGTCTGGAGGCTGGAGGTCTATGGTGGAGATGTTTGCTCTCTCCGTTTCTATAGGAGGTTATATGGGTATCTCTGTGTATCACTGTCCCTGGTCTCTATATTGTGTGCCCAAATATTTTATTGTTGTTGTTGTTTTTGTGTTTATTTGAGACAGGGTTTCTGTGAGTCCAGGCTCACCTGAACTTACTGTGTAGGTATGGGTGGCCTCAAACTTTTAGCAATGCTCCTGCTTCAACTTTTTGAATATTGGGTTTATCACCACACATGGCACAGATATGAGACTGGATTAGGGCCCAGCCTGAGCATCTCATTGTAACTTAACTATCTTTTGAATGGTCCTAACTGCAGTCATATTCTGAAGTACTGAAAGTTGTGCTTCCTCATTGACTAGAGGGAAGAAGGCATCAATTCAGGTCATAATAAGCCCCATTAATTCTGTATTTTATCTGTACTTCAGTTCTGAAGGTTTGAGGCCCATACACCACGGCTCATCTGTTGATTTTATTGTGTCATGTGTTAGAATCATGTCCCCTCACACAGCATCTGTGGTAATGGAGGTGGTTAGGTAGTCCCAGGGCTGTGGTAATACAGTGTTTCTTCTCATTTTATAAACATGCCACATTTGAGTTACTTCATATTCAAAATGATTTTTTTAATTCAGATTCTTGATTTGTGGGAACCTAGAATACTTTAAATTCAACATGATTTTCCTTTAATGTTGTGTGAGCACTGCTCTGTGGCTTCCTATCCTCCAGCATTTGAAGTCAGATGAGTTTGCTATTCTTTATAGGTTATCTTTTCCCTTAAAGACTTTAGAACACTTTGTTCATCTTTGTAGTTCTCAAATTTCCCAAGATCCTTTCCTGTCTCCTTTGGTATTACGCTTCTCTTCAATATGGGAAAATTCTCATGTGTGTGTGTGTGTGTTGTATATACATATGGGCATGTTGTGTATGGGTGTGTGATGTGAGATGTCCTTCTGTATATGTGTTGTTTTTATTGGTTAATGAATAAAGCTGTTTTGGCCAATGGCTTAGCAATATAAAGTCAAGTAGGAAATCAGAACATAGATACAAAGAGAGAGTAGGCAGAGTCAGGGAGATGCCATGTAGCTGCCGAAGGAGAAAGATGCCACCACTGAAACCTTACTGGTAGACCACAGCCTTGTGGCAATACACAGATTAGTAGAAATGGGTTAATTTAAGATGTAAGAGTTAGTTAATAAAAAGCCTGAGCTAATAGGCCAAACAGTGTGGCAATTAATATACTTTCTATGTGATTATTCTGGTCTGAGCAGTTGGGAAATGAATGAGCAGTCTCTGCCTATAGGCTTGCTCATTCCTGTTTGTGTGGGAAAACCAGATGTTGACATTGGGACATCTTCCTTCATTGCTCTTCATTGTAGTTTCTGAGACAGTCTCTCACCGACTCTAGAGCTTGCTGTTTTAGTGAGACTGACTGACCAAAGTTTGCAGGATTCACCTGTCTCTGTTCTCCACCAACATGGACTTGTATTCATACCACCATCCTGGCTTTTATGTGGGTGATAAGATCCAAATTCAAGTCTCATGGTTGTGCAACAGGCACTATGAGTCACTCCACAGCCAACACACTGAAATTCTGCTCCATTCTCTCTGTCTTTTTAGGTATAGGTTGTCTTGATGGGTTCATGGTCTGTTCATGTTTCTTAATCTCTCTCACATTTTGTACATCTTTGTGCTTTTACTTTATATTCTGGTAGATTCTCTTGATGTTGTGCTTGTTTTGAATATTTTCCCCAAACTGGTCCCCAGGTAAGAGCATCAAAAGGTGGGAGCTGGGAGAGATGAACTGGGCTATGAGGACTCTCCCCCCTGCAATGGACGAGGGTGTGTGTTGTGGAATTGGAGGGCCCAGAGTAAATCTGAACTTTAGCCCATCTACCCAGCTTCCTTCTTCTTGACCCTTGCCCTATATTCTCAGTCACAGGGAGAACAGTTGGTTAAAAATTAAGACAAGGCCCCAGCTGTGTCAAGGTAACTACAGAGTTGTGAAAACTGAAAACAAGCTTCTGCAAACTGCATTAAGTTTGTACAAACATCTTGTTATCACGAATTGTATTACTAGTTGTAAAATGTTTCACAAGTTGTAAAGTCTCGGAATGTGCAGTCACCCAGGACTTAACCTCAAACTGCAAAATTCTTTTTTCTTTTTCTTGTATCACCTCTGAACCCTCCCCCATGCACATTCACACACACACACACACACACACACACACACACACACACACGGCTTTTGGCTCTTTAAAAAGGACCTACTCCGTCTGTTTGGGATCATGGTATCTGAACCCAAACCTGCCTGTGACCCTAACTAGCTAGATGTTCTGGTACCCCACGGTGATGAAATAAAGTTGCTTCTGTTCATCTGATTTTGGTAGCCTTCTCCTCAATATGTGTGTGACTCCCAGATCCAACATAATATTTGTTTAACCAGGCAAAGATGTGTTACATCTGTTTATGCTGTATTTGTTTAACTTTGCAAAAGTGTGTTGCATTTGCATTAACTAAGTAAAAATTAACCTGAGTTCAGAGAGGTAGGGTTAGCAACTAGTTGACAGGAAGTAGCAGGGAGGAGCTTTTTAGTTGGGGTGTAGGAATTTTGACTGATTTATTGCAGTTACTTTTTTAAAAAAATATTTATTTATTTATTATGTGTACAGCATTCCTTCCATGTGTGCCCGCAAGCCTGAAGGGGGCACCAGGTCTCATTATAGATGGCTGTGAGCCACCATGTGATTGCTGGGAATTGAACTCAGGAGCTTTAGAAGAGTAGTCAGTGCTCTTAACCACTGAGCCATCTCTCCAGCACTTTGCTGTTACTTTTGCAACATTAAAAATTTTTTACATGGGCTTTTTTGCTTTTACATATAAATGACAAAGTGGCTGACTTTGAAACTCCCGGGTCCTGGTAGCCCTGCTCAGTCACAGCTATAATGATGTCTTTTTTGCTCTTTGTTGGCTAACGTCACTGAGAAGATTTGGGAGGCTAGCTCTGTCGTTTCTTATTTTATAGGCTGGCCACTTATGCCATCCTTGCTTCATATTTGACATAATGAGAAAGTCAGTGGGACCAGTCTAGGAGTTACCGTGTTTCCCAGGTTCTGTCTTCAGTGTTTCCTGTAGGACACTACCCAGGTGCAGGTCTTTGGCACAGGAAGCCTCTTTCATTGGTTGGTCTTCGCTGTTGTAACACTGATCTCCTGCCGCACCGACCGGTCACACTCTAGGTGATGTGCCTGCTTTGGTAACCATTTTCTGTCTTGTGCTTCTATGTTGCATGCTTCTCTGTGTTCTGTAGAATTTCTTGTGATCTGCAGTGGGACAAAGACCTGCCCTTCCCTACAGTTTTTGTCCTTCCTTACGCTGATGCCTCAGATTTCCTTTCAGTCCTGCAGTTTCCCACAGCGTCTTTTCTCTCATTTTGCCCTTGATCCTGAGAATTCATGAGACAAATCAAAAATCTTCTTCCTCGTTTTCCTTCCATCTTGGAGGTGCAGATGGGGGTCCTGCCTCTTCCTGTGGCACACAAGCCTTTCCCAGGGAAGGAACTCACGACCTATGTCTGGTGTTTTAGTTAGCTTTAATGCGGCTGTCATAGCCCACCTGGCCAAAAGCTAGTTATGGGAGGAAAGGGTTTATTTCGGCTTTCATTTAGGTCACAGTCTCCTTTTAAGGGAGTCAGGCAGGAGTATGGGGGCAAGAACTGAAGCAGAAGTTACAAAGGAAAGCTGCCGACTTGTTCCTTTGCTGGTTCACATTTATCTAGCTTTCTCACCGAAGCCAGGCCCATCTGCCTAGGGATACTGCTGCCCATCGTGGGCTGAGCCTTCCTATGTCAGTTAGCAATCAAGAAAAGCCCCCATAGATGCACCCATAGGCTGAGTCGATGGAGGAGATTCTTCAGCTGTGGCTCCCTCCTCCCTGGTGTGTCAAGGTGATAACCAAGATTAGTCATCACATCTGGGCAACATCTGTAAGGTAAGTGGCCAATGACTGGCAGCTCCCTCCACACCCTCTCTCTGGGTTCCTGAGATCGATGCCCATCTTTCTTACTGCCATGGTCATTTTTCCTGAATTCCTATGAGTCTCAATATAAGCCAGATTCAAGAGTAAAACTTCATCCTTCTAAAGTGTGAAAGTTGCAGTAGCAGGAGACACTCACAATTGATTTCTAAGTTGGGAAAACTGCAGTGTGTGCCCCCAAGGTTCCTAGGAATCAAATGAGACTGGCCCAGTGCTGCCCATGGAAAACTCTCAGGAAATTGTAGCTCTTAACCATGCTGGTAGTGGTAAGTTTTAGGCACTTTAGTAGGCTCTGCTCTGTTTGCAGGTCCCCGTCCCTGGAATCCTGTACTGAAGTCGTTTGACATGCTGGGGCATTGCTGGCACGGTTGATGGACCAGAGCTCAATTCAAATGCCCTCTAAAGACAGCTTCAGAAGGATTGGAAGGTTATTCTGGACAAAGAAGGGAGCTAATGTATTCTTCCATCCACAACTACCCTGTTCTGCCTTTTTCATATCCATAAAGAATCACAGAAGACAGCAGATGATGATGGATTTATTAAATTATATGCAGCCATCCTCAAGGGTGCCAGAAGGATTTCTGCGGGATCTAAAATAAGCTTTCATACAGAGTGGTAATGCCCTGCTTCAGTATTTTTGGTCTTCATTCATTACCTGAGAACACTTGTGTGAATGTATCTTTTCCCCACCCACTACGCAGTGACCCAGTGTCCATCCAATAAAGCCAGATTATTTCCCTTTACCATGCCTTGGGATCATAAGATGCTTTCCTTTTTTATTTTTTGAAGGTTAAAAAGTATTTTTATGACATTATAAACTGTTTATTATGAAGGTAATTTGGGGGACTTTGGTCCATTATAATTTTTTGTTATTGCTGATGCTCACAGTGTGAGGGTGTCAGGTATCTCAAGGTATAGATCTAGAATGTTCACACCCACACATGTTCTAGGAGATCATGATACTAACTAGGACCTAGAGGCCTTTGGGCATTTAGCAAGCTAACATTACATTTTGAGTGATAAAACAGTTTATTATGAAGCTTCTCGGCAATTTTTCTCATAGAAGAAATGGTTTGCTATGTCTGAGGCATTTATGACAATGTGAACAAAGGGTTTTAAATCCCAGAAAGCAGAATAAGAACTAGGAAGTTCAAGCTGTGATTGGCACGAAGCAAATTAAGAATTATTGTTTTCATGAACATTTCCCAAAGGATCTCCTAGAGCATAATCCAGAAAAAAAACAACAAGGGGATTTAACTTTAGTGATAAGTAATGAGCATAAACCATATAGCTCTAAGAGTAAACGGGGGGGAGGGGAGGGAGACAGAGAGGAGAGAGATAGGTATAAGAGAAGACACTGCACTCTGACAATGTTAGCGAAGTTCTGTGTTTTCCATTTCCATGCACATTCATATGTACACATGTTTGCATGTGTGTGAGCACTTGTGGATGCCAGTACATGTGCCCGTCAAGTCCTAAGATCGATGTCAGGAATTATCCTCCATTGTTCTCTCGTCTTTCTCTATAAGGCAAAGCCTGTCAGTCAAACCCTGACCTTGCTTATGTAGCTTGTTTCTCTGGGGGTTTCTGGGGATCTCACTGTGGTCCTCAAGTTTGCTCATGACATACCTAACCATTGAGCCCCCTGCCAAGTCCCACACTCAGAGGCAAAACATGGGGAAGAGGGTGTGGGAAGAGCACATGCGAAACTCAAGCTGTTTATCAACTCAAGTCATCCCTGTTGGCTGAATTACTGAGATCTTTCTCACACTGTACAGGTGTGGTAGAAGATACAAGGATGGAAAAAATTTCAGCATGACCTGGGAGACCAACATTGTTTAACATTTTTATTTATTCTTTGACAACATCCTACATGTGTGCAATGTTCTACAATGTGTAACTCTCCCTCCTTCCCCAGACAGCCCCTTATTCTCCTCGCTTTGTTCAGTTATGACCCTGTATTAACCTTTGATCATTAAGAAGGAAGCTTCTGTGACTGAGGTTGAGGCTGGCACTGATCTGTGGGCATAAACGTACCCATTTAGAAGGCAGCTGAACAACATGTCTATGCACCCAGACATCAGTAACAGAAAAGCAGTATTCCTGTGAAGCGTTGGGGGTTGGGGGGGCACGGAGAATCCCTGTGGAATAAGATGGTATTCAAGTGTCGGGGGTGCAGAGGGGGCACGGAGAATCCCTGCGGTATAAGATGGTACTGAAGTGTCAGGGGTGGAGAGGGGGCACGGAGAATCCCTGTGGAATAAGATGGTACTCAAGTGTCAGGGGTGGAGAGGGGGCACGGAGAATCCCTGTGGAATAAGATGGTACTCAAGTGTCAGGGGTGGAGAGGGGGCACGGAGAATCCCTGCGGTATAAGATGCTACTGAAGTGTCAGGGGTGGGGAGGGGACATGGAGAAACCCTGTGGTACTCATTTGAGAAAGGCGTCTCGGTATGGACTCATAGGACATCTTCAGAAACATCTCTCTGCTTTTGTCTTTCTCCTTCTGTTGCCGTGTGTCTGTGTGAGAGGTCACTGTAAAAGGTTATAAATGTTGAAGTGCCCTGGCAATCTGGATATACCTGGGTGACAAGAATGGTATTTTGAAACAGTGTGTCACTAAATGGACTGTTTCAGGTCAAGACAGAAAATACTTAAGATGATCCTGTAACACCTTCCTGTTACAAGCAGCTTTTAAGACACGGGAGACTACTAGGTTAGTGTCAAAAAACCAGAGGAACACAAATGAGTAACTTTTCACTGGCCATAGTCAGGCCAGTAAGCTGAAACCATCCTTGCAACATTTCATGAGAAAAAGTTTTCCACTGAGAGAAAAGTGGATGTCTGCCCACCCCCATGTCTCTAGGTACCCCCATTAATATTTTACTGCGCTGGCTACATCACACATGCATCCAGCTCTCCAACTCCGAGTTTATCTTGTTTTGTTTGATGCATTTCAAAGTAAATCACAGCCATCTGTACCCTTCCTTCTAAGCATTCCAGCATGAATGGACGCCCCTTTAAAACACGAAAGCAGAAGTGACACCAAAGGTGACCCCGTGACAGACTGAGAGCACAGAGGAGCTGGGGAAGCAAATGAAAAGGGAATCTAATAAAGACAGGGATTAATGGCAGCTGCAGATAGAGCTCATAACCGTGACAGTTGCCCAGGGGCATCTATGGATCCGTGGTTCCTGCCACCCCCAATCTGAGTCACAATCTTCCTGTTCATGTTTTCCCTGTTATCTACGACACGATGGCTACTGGATTCTTGGTGTAATTGAGCAGGAAATTCTCAATATTGCCTTTTGAATTCTGTGGGTGCTTGCCGGAGTTTATAACAATGGAAAAATTATCAGCAGGTTCTTCACTGAGACTTAACTTGTAAAGTTAAGTAAAGAGAAAACAAATCAAAACACATCAGCTTTGTCTTCCATATTTCGGACCACACCTGGGACCTTCTTTCCATTTAAGGAATTGGTGTGGTCTCGGCCCCTGTTGGGAAGCCCACACTTGGGCTGGTTGGGGCTCATCCACGTGAAATACAGATATTTAGATGGAATACTGCACATGTCAGAAATAAAACACACACACACACACACACACACACACACACACACACACACACACATTGTGTATACTTTGTGTGTGAATTCCTGGTGCCTGTGGAAGGCAGAAGAGGGTCTCAGAATAACTGGAACTGGAGTAATGGATTGTTGTGAGACACTATATGGGTGCTGGGAACTGAACCCAGGTTCTAGGACCTCTGTAAGAACAGTAAATGCTATAAATCACTGAGCCATCACTCCAGCCCCAGAACTATCAATTAACTTATAAATTAAACATGATTTAGGAACATAATCATGCTACCTTTTGTAAGAGTTTAAGGATTAAAAATCTAAACATACAAACTATTCAACACATGAAAGTAGTGTTCATATTGAAAAGTTTCTGCACCCCATAAGCCTCTCTGCTGATGCAGCAATCCAAATCAGACCAAATCAAACTGAGTTAGAAAAAGCCCAGGTTTAATAGATAAAGCACTCCCGGATGTTTTTCCAGCTCCCCAGAAGGGAAGATCGTAAAACCACGTGTCTGTTTTCTGGGGGGCAGTTTAAGTACTCTGTGGGAGTGATCTTGAGCATCTCTGGGGGGAGGGATCATCATTTGGTGGACTTTCTGAGATGCAGTAGGGTTTAGAGAAAGATGGGGTAGGGAGCTTGGGGTGGAGCTTCCACCGGAACATTCTAGACTCTTTGGGTGTAGGGATGCCAGGGGCTAGGGTGAAGCTTCCAGCAGAGTACATATTTTGTACCTCTCTCCATGTTGAGAAAAGGCTAGACTGAGCCAATTAGCACATATAGTGCCTTTCATTATTATTATTATTTGTGTGTGAGGACACACAAAATTACCCTTCCATCAGTTTCTAAAGAATGAAACGCAGCTGCCACACAGGATGAGGGATCTGTTAAATTTGCTGCTCCAGGCTAACTGAAATTTTGTGCCCACCGATCAATGTCCATGTTTTGAAGGCTGGGTAAAATTTATAAGGTGACTTTATGTGCTGCAAATGACGGCCCTTCGCTAGGCCTCAGTCATGGTTCAAATCTGTCATTTGGAGCAGAGGTGTCAGAGCCTAGAGCACAACATGTTTGTGACACGTTAGAATGTTCTATCAGCCTTCATTCTTAGAGGTAGAAATGGTATCCCCTCAGCAGAAGCCGAGGACAGGTTTTAGGCTTTGTCCTTGCAGGTTTTAGCTCATGCTGTGCAAGCTAGCTTGGCATTTCAAAGCAAACAGCTCTCTCTAGTCACCACTAGGGCTATCTATGAATTGTTAAGCCATAAGTTTTCAGAGGAAATTAAATTAATTAAATTCTTTGATGGCTTTTAAAAAAAGTCAGTTAAACCATTTCCATTTTTTCCAGTTTTGTTTTTACTTTATAAACTTAATTTAGTTGGGATCAATTCTTTTCAGTTTAAATTTTAAGACTAATGCTTGATCCGTCAATCAAACATTGCCACACTGGCTTCCTGCCACCTGCAGCTTTCTTGGCTGTTGTTTCCTCGAAGACCAGTCATCTCTGGGTAATGGCTATGACAAAGAATTCATCCAGGGTACGTATGCTATGATGTTTTAACCAATTTTTCTCAATTTTGAAAACCCAAACATTAGCAGTTAACGTAAATACACTTTATATTTATTTATTTATTTAGTAACATTCACTGAATTAGATAGGAAATTGACTTCTAGGTAGATATGTATTAAGCTTGGGGGCACTTTTATGATAAAACAATCTAGGAAAACGGACACAGAGAGGGGCTAGAGAGGACAGTGAGGAAAGAGGGATGAAAAGGTGGGAGGGGAGAAAGAGGAGAGGAAAAGAAGCACGAGAGGAAGCTTATATTGCTGTGTGGCATGAACACAGAGTGTGGGATTCCAAGTGTTCTTGGAAGTCAGCGTTTTGCATGCATGACTTATCGAGACGGTGACTTTGTGGGGATCATCTTGGGACAATGGTCTTTTATCCACAGCAGCCTGAGACCAGTGCAAAGCTACTGAGCTCATCCGTGCTGGGTTAAAGGAGACACGAAAAGGAGCCATGTCTCATAGAGCACCAGACAGAGACAAAGTCAACCTCCAATTTCTAGAACACAATTACAGATGATTTTTCATTGATTGGATTAGTTTGGCGCCATGCCAATCTAGCTAAGCCACACAAACCCCTGGGGCTCCTGACCTCCCCAGCCATGGGTTTTTGAGTAGGTGCCTGCCTTATTTCACTTTTTTTTTTTAAAGTTTTTTCGAGACAGGGTTTCTCTGTAGCTTTGGAGCCTGTCCTGGCACTAGCTCTTGTAGACCAGGCTGGTCTCGAACTCCCAGAGATCCGCCTGCCTCTGCCTCCCGAGTGCTGGGATTAAAGGCGTGCGCCACCACCGCCCGGCCTTATTTCACTTTTAACATAAAATGTTCTCTTCATTCATTCCTGTTGTCATGAATGACTGGATTTCATTTTTTTTTCTGTTTGAGTAGTGTTTTTATAAACACACACACACACACACACACGTCCACGGATGAACACTTAGGTTGATGCTATCTTGACAGTTGCGAATAAGGCTGCAGTGGTCATGAGTTTGCATGTATCTCTTCAAAACATTTCATTTCTTTTGGACAAATACACAATAGTGGGATGGTTGGCTCATAGAGCAATTCTGTTTTTAATATTTTGAGCAGCCTCCATACTGTTTTCCATAATTGTTGCACAGATTTATGCTTGGGGAATCTTCAGATGGCCTCCTCTCTGCTGATATCAGCTATAGTTTTGCTAGAAGGTTCTCTGAAATGGACATAATGAGCAGAAAGATCATACCATAGTTGGACATTTCCCAAGCTCACTGGGGCAAGTGGGCTCTCCTCCTGAGGCCCTTGCTTCGTTTTGTGCATACGGGGATTTGAACCTTTAGAATCTACCAGCCCTGGCACTGTAGTTTTGCAATACTTGGGATGCTGACATTCATCACTCTGGGCATCCCATAATCAATGCAATTCAGCTTCCACACAGCTCTGCCTTCAATGGATGGTCTGATGACGATGACGCTTTCATTATTGAGCAGCTTGCATCGCTTCTGCCATTATCGACCCAGCCTGTGGTAGGACAGGGGCAGGGGCTTGGCCCCTGGCGACCTCTCTTTAATGGGAACTGAGTGTAATCACATTAGCTCAGTTGGGAGTTTTGAAGATTACATTAGCTCATCCAACAAAAGGGAATCTGCCAATAATTTATGTGATGGATTTGCAATTAGAAGATAGAGGTCCCTCCCCTCCATCTTCTTTGTGTCTTTCTGGTAAAGAAACAGAAGAAAAATGATCTTAAAGAAATTAAAATGTCAAGCAGACCTTATAGGTCGCGTTTTAATAGAATCTTATCCTCTGTCTTTCAGTTTTATTCCCTAAGGGAAGAGTATTTTGGGAACTGGTTTTTTGGCTAGTCATCTTACATAATCTAACTAAGGGGTTCTTGGTTAAGAATACAGAAAAGTAATTTCAATGGCTATTAAGATACTTATGAGAATGAGAAGTTATAGGAATACAATTATTTTATCTAAATAAAATATAATTACATCATTCCTCCCTTCAACTCCCCCCCATATCACCTCCCCATTCCCCTTCAGACTCATGGCAGATGCTCATTAATCGCTTGTAGTTCTTCTTCTAGGTGTGGGGCTCTATGTAATTTCCCCATACATCTTGGTATGTCAACTGGTATTGTCATTGTTTAGATTTTGTTTAATAAGCCACATTGAGATTTTATGGGTGTAAATTTCCTGTCATACATAGAGAAGTCAATCCTGCTGCATCTTTCTTGAGCCTCTGGCTCTTGCCATCTTTCTGGCCTCTCTTCTGTGATGTTCCTTGAGCCTCATGTGTAAGGGTTGTGTTGCAGATGTTTTGTTCTTGGTGTTCTGACAATTTGTAATCATTTCCATCTGCTGTGAGGAGAAGCTCTTTGATGAAAGGTGAGAACTTCTTGTAGGTGGAATCTTTCTGCCCCCGACCACCTGCTCACAAATAACTGGCTGCCACTTCCCAAATAATTGACTCACATACTTAATGTAAATTGTGAATGCTCAGCTGATAGCTCAGGCTTGCCATTAACTAACCCTTACAACTTAGCCCATTTCTATTACTCTAAGTGTTGCCCCGAGGCTTGTGACTCTTACCTCTATCCCATTTTGTGTGTCCCTCTTGTTCTCTGTCTCACTGTTGACTCCTATGACTCCACCCTGCCCTTCTTTATCCCAGCATCCTGTCTGTCTCAGGATGTCTCTCACCCAGTCTCTTCCTGCCCAGCTATCAGCCAATCAGCTTTTTATTAACAACAAGAGCAATGCATATTTCCAGTGTATAAAAGGATTATTTCACAGCAACTTCTCTTATTTGTGGAGGATTTAAAATCCTTGTAGGGATATTTATTTTTAGCATTTTATAATCTTTTTGTATGAAAATTAGTATAATTGGAAAAGTATGAAATATTATTAGCACCTTGATATTAGAGTCCTTCATGTGTGTGAGTGGGGGCAGTGTTTATATAGACCAGACAGGATAAGAAGGCATGGTGGCATATGCTAAGTAGTTACCAATTAGATATATTTTTTGTTAAATATTGTACTAAGTCTTTTTATGACATATATCAATGTTATAGATAGATGCTATTTTATAATAGAGAAATTATTGAAGCTCATAATCCTTAACCAACTTTCCCGTAGCACACAACTAAGAGAGAGGTGAGTGAGTAGGTTGTCATCCACACTATTCTAAGTTCTGGTTATAGATTAATTCACAAGCAGCCTTTAGAACAAACTCCAACAATAGCACCATCACTCGCACAAAGGCCCATTGAATCACTCTTGGGAGATAGTCCAATTTTAGCAAAAAAAAAAAAGTTGTACAGATAAAGCTGATGGGTAGCCAGAATTACATGTGTGGATGAGGGTCAGTATGGGCAATCTAGATGGGTTCCAGTTTTGGGAAACTTTGGCAGTATAACTACTAAGCATAAAGTAATGAAGCATATGGTGGCCTCTGGGGACCAGGGATGCTGGTCTTCTTGTGATTGACAGTTGTTGGCTATGTGAGGTCTCAAGGCTTGGGGGCTATTTCTAAATTGGCTTAATGGAGGACTGGAGTTAGCATCTTCCTTCCCCAGGAAAGAAAAGTAAAGAAAGCTGGAGCACTGGCCTTCCACAGATAGGAAGAGTGATTCTTCCCAGGCGGGTGAGTTGCAAGCACAGGCTCTGAAAAAGGATGGGGATGCAGAGGATAAGGGAGGGCAGGAGGAAGCATTGTGCCCTCATTAATGGGATGAGGGATGGAGGAGCTGCACCTGGATCCCTTTTCTTTCTTAGTGGCAGATCATACTGAAAGGGCTGTGTCTACTTTGCACATAGTTCCTAAAGTGACCATGGAAACACTGTGAGTGTCTGGGACATTCAAGGATTTGAAAAGTTCGTTTCTAAATTCCTGAAGGCATTGGACAACCTCTTGTCTCAGAACAGGGAAGAGCAGGTAGAGAGAGGGTCTTTTAAAATCATGAGAATATTTGAAGACCTCATGCAGAAAACAAAGCAGTTACATTGTGCTTTAGCCCAAGGGACACAAATAAAACCAATGGATGAATATTAGAAGTTGTGATTTAATTAAATACAGTCTGACGAGTTTCAGTGTGCAGGACTGAGCTAATTTATCAAGTATATGGAGTAGACTTGCTCCTTGTGTTTTCAGCTTAAGCAGTCATTAGCATATTTTCCAATCACTTTTATTGTTATTTTGAGAAAGGGTCTTGAGTATCCTAGTCTAGCATTTCACTCATCTGTAGCTGAGGGTGACCTTGAACTCCTGAACCTTCTGCCTCAATTCTCTAAGTGCTGGGATGACAGGCAAGCACTGTCTTTCATTCTAAACATTTGACAGCCAGGAAAAGGGATGTTAAGTCCCAGGTAGCAGAAGAAGCAAGGGATGCATGCCTCTTATCTGTTTGGCTTATGGGTAAACAGGGAAAATAACAAAATTAAATTTTCCAAAATAGGTAGTGGAATGACAAGCAGATATTCGATCGCAAAGCACACAGACTGGAAAAGCAATCTAGTTGACTTAAATGGTGAGAGATTTGACTGGCCCACAAAGAACAAGAGTCAGGGGTGACTAGGAAAGGGGGGTGGCAAATGAGTTTCTGGGAATGGATGCTTCCTGCTCTTATAGCTTCCCCCTGGTTGCAGCGCTTGCATGCATGAGCTGTGCTCTTTGAAATTCAGTGTGTTTCATTTCAGTTAATTTTCATGTGTCATTTAGCACTTTTAAGTTGACTATTTTGTGTCATCCTGTGATGTTATGTTACTTAATTCCCAAAACTGTCTTCTACTTGTGTCCGGATGAATAAATCTTATCACTGTAGCGAAGTGGAGAATCTTCTGTATGAAGAGTCACAAACCCTATTTCTGCTTGAAAATATGACTATTTGCCCTTCAGATGACCATGAAAAATTCTAACTCTATTTCACCACTGATGAAATACAGTTGCCGAGGTCGGCGTCTCCAGTTTAAAACTCCATTCTAATATAGTTGTATCCCTTCAGTCTTGTTACTATGCCCACAATTCTGGTTATTGCTTCTGGTGTTATCTCCTGAGAAGTCTACGGTTAGTCTTTATTTTATAAAGTGACTTTGTCCTAGGGCTATAAATCTTGGGTAGAGACAAGCTGTCTGAGCCAATCATGTTTCCGACAGTTTAAAGAATAGAGCTATAACCCAAAGGACACCATAATTTCTTTGAGCCCCTGCCTCGATACTACTGTTATTTTTAAACAAATGGTACCCGGTAGAATTTATTATACCTCTTCAACCCCTGCATCTAGTATTATTTCCGTACCACTCGTCATCCTTTAAAGTCAATTTTTAAAATGTGGTCAAATGTGGCTAACGGATTATTTATCATTTTATTCATTTGTAAGTGCACAACTCAATATCCCTGGATACAGACACAATGTTTGATGCCATCGGCACTGTCCACACATTGAACATTTTCACAAGCCCAAACAACAGCTCTGAACATGCTAAAAAAATGCATCCTCTTCCCCTAGCCATGGGTAACCATCACCAACCTTGTGTCTCTTTAATTTGTTAACTCTTAAAACTTTGAGTCAGCAGACTCGAGTCCCACCTCCTTTACTTAGCACAAAACTTTCAATGCCTACCTATGTTATGGATTGTGGCACATGTCAAATTTCTTTCCTTTTTTATGTGTATGCAAAATGTGTGTGTGAGTGTGGGTGTATGATGTAGGTATGTGTGTTTATGTATGTCTGTGTGTGCGTGTAAGTTTATGATGTGAGTATGTGTCTGTACATTTTTGAGTGTGAGCGTATGATGTGTGTGTATGTATGTATGTCTATGAATGCAGATGTATGATGTGTGTGTATGTCTGTGAGTGTGGGTGTATGGTGTGTGTGTGTCTATGAGTGTGGGTATATGGTGTGTGTGTTTATAAGTGTGGGTGTATGGTGTGTGTGTCTTTGAGTGTGAGTGTATGATGTGTGTGTATGTCTGTGATTGTGGATGTATGATGTATGTGTGTATCTGTGAGTGTGGATGGGTAAAATGGGCATGTTTGTATGTCTATGAGTGTAGGTTTATTATGTTTTTAGTGTGTGTATGTTTACGAATGCGGGTGTATGATGTGGGTGTATGGTGTGTGTATGTCTATGAATGGGGCGCATGTGTGGATAATCAGATGCTGGTCCTTGCCTCCCTCCTATTTTGTCTGAGATGAAGTGTCTCTTTTCTAGTGTTCAGTATTAGGGATGCCAGGCTAGTTTGCCCACACACTTCCAGGAATTCCCCAGTCTCCTCCTATAACACACATCTCTGTGTGAGTCTGGGATTCTAACTCAGGTCCTCAAATTGGATCAGCAAGTGCTTTGCCCACCGATCCATCCCTACAGCCCTTTTTACATCTAGACAATGTTTTATTACCTTTGTATATTGGATATTTATTCATCTACTGAATGACATCTGGATTGTTCCTGTTGTTTAGCTGCTTTTAATTCCGCTCACGGGAACATTGATTGATGTAGGAATATCTGCGCATGGTCCTGGTCTCTGTTCTTTTGGATCTGTACTTGAGAGCAAAATTGTTCAGCCATATGGTGGTACTATGTTTAGAGAGTTTGAAAAACGACCAAGCCTATTTCCACAGTGGCTGAATCATTGTACATTTCCCTAGAAATGCATGAGGGTTCCAAGTTCTCTATATTCTTGACAACGCTCACTTTTATTTTTATAAAATGATGGTTGTAGCAGCCATCTTGGGTGTGAAGCGGTCCCTTAACTGTAGTAGATTTGCGTTTCCTTGACAGCATGTTGCTGAGCATCCTGCCATGTGCTCGGTGTCCATTTGTATTTCTCTGTAGAAATCTAGATGGGATACAAGCTGCCTTTTGTCACAGGCCTTGGGCTCCACGGAAGTTTTACAATGCTTATTTTTGAATTGAATAGAAGGTTTTAATTTCTGAGTTTGTGAGTTGGCTATAAGCCTGGACCTTCATGGCTTATCAAAGATATGATATATAACCATTTTCACCCCCCATTTCACTCCTGATACTGTCCACAGATGTGCACTGAGTTCAATTTATTCTCCTTTTGTTGCCTGTGTGCTTGGTGTATTATCTACCAAAATCAAAGAGCATGAAGATTTTTCTCCATGTTTTCTTCTAAGGGTTTATTCTTTTAGCTTTTCTGTGAAGGAGATAGGAAGTTTTGCATAACGTTTTACAAGCTGTGAGGTCAGGGCCTAACTTTATACTTTTGTGTGTTAAAAAGACTCTCCTTTCCATTACAGTCTAGGATTCCTTGCTGGGGATGGGATATTCCTGAGACCGCCTTTCTGTGCCTTTAGCCAATATGACCTTTAGTATGACCTTTAGTGTCTTTACCAATGCCTCATTGTTTTGATCACTATATCCTTGTAGTTAGTTTCCAAGTAGCAATTTGAGAGTTCTCCACCTTTATTTTTTAGCTTCATGGTTGCTCTTTCCATTCAGAACCAAGTTCCTGCAGTGGCTTTCCTTGACAGTGGACTGCAATTTACAAGCCAAATAAACCCTTTCCTCCCTTAAGTTGCTTTGCCTCCTGGTGTTTATCACAGCAACAAAAAGCAAAATGAAATGTGAAGCCTTTACCTCCATTTTTAGATCTGCTGTCTAATAACTCTCTGGTATCTCCCAGCTGCAGAGCTTCTGTTGGCTTCTTTCCTATGTTTCCTACTTGTTTACTAATGGCGTAAAGTGTCTCCACTCACTGCTTGCCCAGTTATATTCGTTTGACTAAATGTCTCTGTTTGCTTCCTTGGTTTTTCGCTTTTGTTAGGATCATGTTTGAAAAGGCGTTGAGGTAACCTGTAGGTTCTTTGGAGCATGGTTAGTTTCCTTTGGTCCGACACGTTTGTTTAATCCTTTATTAACAATTTCTTTGTGCTACTGGTGGCTGTGCTTGTGAAGAGGCAAACGCCCCCAGATCTTATAAATTGGTTTTGGCAAGTGTCTTAGGGTTTCTATTGCTGTGAAGAAACACCATGACCAGGGCAACTCTTACAAAGGAAAAACATTGAATTAGGGCTGTTTACATTTTCAGAGGTGCAGCATAGTGGCCTGCAGGTAGACACTGTGTTGGAGGAGCTGAGAGTCTTACATCTTGACCCACAGGTGACAGGAAGAGCTCTGAGCACCACACTGAGTGAGCACCCACACAGTGACACACTTAAGGGCACACCTACTCCAACAGAGCCACCCCTCCTAATAAGGCCACTCCCTATGAGCTTACTGGGGCCAGTAGCATTCGGACTGCCACAGTGGGTAAAAGCCTTTTGCATTGTTGAGTCTTCATGCTTGTGGGACTGCCTCAGAGACTGGGTCGATGAGTCTGAACTGAGTCATGTGACTGCTGGGTCCATGGCTTATTAGCTTTGTTACCAGAGGCTTCAGTGTGTGGCTGCTATGTGGTATCGGAGAGGGCTGGATCACTCAAAACCATTGACCTACAGCGCCATGGTTTATGGGCCTCCTATTTATGGAAGATAGTCTATTTCAACATCCACAGATAGTGGGCTTGCACCTAGGCTCAAAGGTACATTTGGTTTCTCTTGGTTTCTAGGGACAGATCCTCCTGGATCTGTGTGGGTCCCTGTAAAGAGGCTCTGGTCTGTTGGGTGTATGAATTGCTTAGCCTTCTTTTCTTCTGCCCCACCTGAAGTTTCTATTTTTTTTTTTTGGTTTTTCGAGACAGGGTTTCTCTGTGGTTTTGGAGCCTGTCCTGGCACTAGCTCTTGTAGACCAGGCTGGTCTCAAACTCACAGAGATCCGCCTGCCTCTGCCTCCCAAGTGCTGGGATTAAAGGCGTGCACCACCACCGCCCAGCCACCTGAAGTTTCTAAAGATGATTTTCTGCATTGTCAAACTTTCAAGTTATTATTTTTATATTTTGAGTTTAATTTTATATAAAATGTATAGTAAATAATATAACTCTGTTATTTAATGTCTATAATATCCAGCTATGCAGTAGCCTTTTGCATTCTGTTAAAATGTTCCATTGTCATACTTTAATTTATATTCATATGTGTATATACATTTTTTCTGTATGACTGATTTGCCTATTTGTATTTATATGGTGCTCTGCTATATGTAGTCTTACATTATGTTTTGATATTTTCCAGGGGGTGTCTTTAAAACTTCCATTGATTATTCTTACAAAGTCAACCCCCGGGTG
>JABTXL010000002.1:42524078-42578661 GCA_025134845.1 Neodon shergylaensis | reverse complement strand
GATCCAGGAAGCTTAAGTAGGCTTTGGCAAGATGCTTCTTCAGTCTTAACGACAAGGTCATAGAACCTCTGGGTACAGGAATGTCAAAGGCACTCCAAAGGAGCAGACTTCCGGCAGATCCTGAAGCTAGCGAGCATCCTCCCCTATGCACACATTTACCAGTTTCCAGGACTGATGCTGCTAAAGGAAGCAACACTGACAAAACTTCCTGCAGAAATGGTGTCTAGTGAGCTCTCTTCACAGCCATTCCCCCGAAGCTGATACTGTCTCTATTTAAACAAATATTCCGAAGTAGTTCTGCAGGAAACCCCTCAAAACAGAACAGAAGAGATTTGGAGGACCAGAAGCAAAAATGGTGATGTATGGGAGAAGGAGTGTTGAAATAGAAACGCCAACAGATTAAAATATTTTTCTATTACATGTGAAGGTCTTAGGTGAAGAAAGCTATGGAAGGGGATCAGGGTTCATTCACTAGAAGGAAAGGCCCTGGATTAGTGGACTTAGCCTTTCTCTGTGGACCCAGGACAGCAGGCATCAGGTGCTGAGTCTGAAGCGCGGCTTGGTACCCCGCTCAGCATCATAAGCAATATTTCCAGAGATGCAGGAGTGTGGAGAGGACTCAAGCATTGCACTCCCAGGCTCCCAAGCTGTGCTTTTATTTAGCTCTTTTTCTATCTCTTTCTTTCCTGTCTTGTTTGCTTTTTCCTTTCTTACTGTCCATAAAAGTTAAACGGAAAGAAAGAAATGTTCAGAGCTGAATTTCCCACAGCAGCATCATGCACGGCCGCAGCGCTCTTGCTGAGCCTCGTTTCTGCTGGGGCTATTTATAGATCGGCTCTGAGATTTTCCTTAGTAACAGGGTTGGGAAGAACTCCATCTCCGCTGCAGTGAGTGTTCCCAGCCAGCCTGGGGCTCTGCTCCTATTCCTCCAACTTTGAAATTCTCAAGTGATCATAGGTTAGAAGTTATTTTCTCTACCTTCAACACATTTCATGGTTGGGAAAGTTTCATGAATATTTACTACTCTAATCATGTGCTATATATTGTTTTGATGATAATGTGCTCTATTGAAGAGGGAGTATTTCATTTTGATAGCTCAGTTTGCACTGCAATGACTAAGGCCCTATGGTGAAGTTTCTCAGCCTCTGAGAATTATATGTCCACTGTAGTTTACATTTCTGGGCAGGTCAGAATCCTAACCGTTTCCTTTAAGTATTTTCCCCTCTCTTTAAGTTTGTTCTTTTTTTCCCCTTGCCTCCAGCTTGACCATCTGTCTCCCTCCTTTTGCTTCTGTAGAACAGACTAAGTACCTGGTAGGGGAAGGCAGCGCGTGTCATCAAAACATTTAGTTATCAGAGAGTGCAGAATGGCTTCTGCAAAGTGTTCTGTATCTTCTTACCATCTGGACCCATAACCTTACCCAGTTAGAGCTCAGCTAACAAGGCCAAGGTCACAGCTTCAGACCCAGCACGATCCAGGTTACTTTGTCCAGGGAAGAACTTTACATCGCCGTCTTCTGCAATTGCTCCTATTGGTGGGTCCGTCTTGAAAGGCTGCTGATCCAGGAGGTCCTGGAGAGAGTTGAGTTTGAGCCAGCGCTCAATGTAACTAGAGTAAGTACCAAAGCATATGTTAGAGGCTGGTGAGTCAGCAGGGCTCTCACTCCAATGCATTTTTTTCATATTAAGCTTTAGACTAGGTAAGTCATCAGAAGCCATCATTTTCACACCGGCTGCACAGAAGAAACTATGAACCCGCAGTTTGGTTCAATGTTTTCTACCTTTATTCTGCCTCTTTATTTATTTTCTATAGTCATCATCTAGAAAGTAGTCCTCAGTTGAGCTACACAGTTTAGGGATGAAGGAGCCAATGTATGTAAACATGGTGTGATGAGCTGTTCTGTGTAACTGGGACGAGAGTTACCCTGGCTAAATGCGACATGTGTGAGCATCTTTTCCCTTTGGCCTTGCAGCAACTAATAAAGTATCCCCAGGATGATGAAATGATTTCCGTTTCTTTCATCTCACTTCTGTGGACCCCACAAGTGATTGGTTTGGCAGGGAATTATCTCTTCTCTCCTGCTAGATCAGTTACGTATAGAGGTTGAGTAGCTTGCGTGTGGTTTCACAGTCTAGGAAGTTTCTGGTCTCTGAGCCAGGGGCCTTTCCATATCATCACACTGTACTTTGAATGTTGTCTCATAGCCACAGGATATTTCACCAGACATGTATGTTGTTGTCAATACTATGTTTTCCTGTTTTCTGTTCTGTTTCTGTTCTGTTGTGGATGTGAGGTTTCACACAATTTCTCTGGCTGCATTTGTGTATGAAGTCAGATTTCTAAAACTTGGATGTGACTTTGCAAAGAGATAGGAGAGTTGGTTTCCAAAAAACAATCAGCCAGGGCCTCTTTAGGAAGCATATCTGACATGGTAGCAGAGATAAAGCTTCTGACGTTAGAGATCTGTTTTCAAATCCTGACTTGGCTGTGTTCATTCCTCAAGTGACTGTACCCGGGACAACAAGGAAATAGACTTGGCACCAATCTCCCTGAAACTCATTTGCCAAAATGATGCTCTCGCCTGCTCCGAGCTGGGACGCAAAGAGGAGGAAATGATTAAAGGACTAGCAAAGAGCTCAGGATTGTGGGAGTCAAGAAAGCAGGGTATCCTTCGTCGCTTCCCCGCAAGGCCATCCTAACTTCGATTATGTGACATTCCCACTCCAATTAAAGGCACTGCTCACATCCAGAGGGTCTCATTTACATTTTTGTTGCTTTGCAAGCCCCACCGTCTTATCTGATTTTTTACAATATTACATAATGCCACTGTCTCTTGATGCAATTTCATGCCTCCTGCTGACTGTTCGAAATTACAAAGCAGAAGGTCAGACTACATCCGTGGACAGCGAACAAGATGCACAGGCAGGAACACACACAGCGGATAATTAGTATTTAAAGTGAGCCCACACTGTGAGAAATGTAAAAGAAAAAAAGACATCGAGGTGTTCCCTGAATTCTGTGGCCAGGTCTGCCTTTCTTATTAAAGGCGGCGGCATATTTAGACTGGTCATTAGAAATACTGTATACACATGGAACACTATGAAGCAAAGATACAGTTATAAAAACAGCAACAAGGCAAATGAGTGAACTGTTCAGACTGAGTAGAAACTTTGGTCTTTCCCTGTAGTCAGAGCAGACCATCGCCAGATGTGATGTTTTACCTAGAAAGGTGACCATCCATTCCTGGCTGTCTGTACCGATTTATCTGCTTCAGAACTTGCCTCCTTATTGGTTTCTTTCAATTGTGTTCCTTTTTGAAATGCGCCCAGTGCGTGGCTGCTGTGGATGATCCTTCTGGACGCTGTGAAGCTGTGTTGCTCTCATTATTAATAAACAGCTGATTGGTCGATGACTAGGCAGGATTTTGGGGGCAGAGAGAATGCTGGGGAGAAGAAGGGCGGAATCTGAGGAGACGCCATGAGATACAGAGCAAGCAGAATGGGAAGTACTTAGATGAGTAAACAAGCTTCAGAGCAGCACAGAGATGAATACAAATGGGTTCATTTAAGTCCTAAGAGCTGGATAAAAGCAAGCCTGAGCTATTGGGTGAGCGTTTGTGATCAATATTAGTTCTCTGTGTGGTTATTTGGGGGAGCAACTGGCAGGACAGAGCTGATCAACAGCCTAGACGGAAAACTCAGCCTACACATGACAGGTCATTCCTTTTGTGACTCTCAGTTATGGTTGCAATACTCTTCCATGATGTAGCTGCATTTTTGCTTTTCATATTTTTACAATCATGGAGCTTAATCTTCTATCCATACTTAACAGTCTGAGTTAAGTCTGATTGTAGCTTATGTGTTTTGGATTATTTCCAGTCTGGGTGTTTTAAACTATGTGACTCTGGATGAAGCTAGATACACCTCTGGACTGTGAGCTGGAGGTGCTTCCGAGTGTATGCTAAGGGGTAGAAAGCTCCATCACAAGGCATATGCCTTCAGCACTACTGGATGGTGCCCAGCCGTTTCCAGATCACATGTACTGATTTCTCTCCCCCGCTGACACTCCAGCCTCTCCATTTTCTCAACAGAACTTCAACTGTCAGATACTTTCATCCTTACCAGCCTAGCCAGGAATGGCTCTTCATGGAGGCCTTCCTTTTGACTCCACTGCTCACCTAGAATGCTGGTTGTATCTCTATTTTGGTAGCCAGCAGGAATTCCTATTTGGGAAAAGCTCATCAACAGTTGCCATTTCTTCCCACCGAGGCTAGCTGTCTTTTTGTGGATCCGGTGAGGTAGTTGGAGTGGTGGCTTGAAGACGAAGGATATTGTCATGGGAAAACTGAGGGGCTGGGGTGATCAGGGAACCAAAGAGTTCAGGGCAAAGACGCCAATCCAGGAGCCTTGTACAATTGTACACTACAGGCTTAGGGAATTCTACCCTATATGCAACACAGTAAGAGGGAACTTAGTAACCAATGAGTCTTAGGAAAATGGGGAGGAAGCTTTGTTCACCACAGGGAAATACTTGGCTGAGACCTAAACTAATGTAGACAGTAAAGTTTTAAATGAAGGAGCAACATGTTCTCTTTTCAGTACTTTCAGTGCAACTGGAATACTGAATGAATGGAATCTAATGACTTGTTTGGAGAGTGGGTTCTTCCCTTGCCTATTTCTGTGAGCTCCACAAAGGTGGAGAAAGCAGGTCCTGGAGGTTCCAAGGTCTATTTAGGATGCATGCTCTATAAGGGAGGGGAGCAGAGAAAAATATATAGCTCAATAAAATCAACAAAAAATAAAAAGAAAAAAGAGAGGCATACTCTATATGATGGGAAGGCATTTTGGAGTCCTTTGCATGCAGACCAACAGAGGAGAGGGGAAGTGACTCATATTGATAGAAGTGATGGACCTTGACCCTGGGCAGTGGCTGCTTCATATAGGGAGGTGGAGAGGAACACAGGTAATACACAGGTGATGAACTCTGAAGGCTGTTAGTGTTCTTTATCCAAATGTAGCAGCGAGTGACTGTACTTAGTTAGTAGTTCATGATAACAGTGTTATCGATGTGGATCCAGGGTATTTCAAACTGAAGTTTCAGCTTCTTGAAGAAGAACACTTAAAAGAAATCCCACACTAGCTCAAAATTGAGTATAATAGAGGGTTATTTATTTATTTAGGGGTAGACTCACAGATCTCAGTCCTCTGCTGGAACGGGGAACAGCAACCAAATCTCACAGCCAGAAAAGAGGCCTGACACACACTTTACATAGGCATAAATAGTATAAGAGGCCACGCCCAAGTGGGCGGGAAACTTAAAGGCTACTGGAGGTAGGAATTCCTACAGCAGTTTCTATGCACCAATAAAAATTCTAAGAGCTGGTTTGGCAGCAGAGGGGAGGGAATGTTAGAGAGAATGATGGGGGAAGGAGGAGACAAGGATGAGCTGTGGCTCTGAGACGAACTGTGACAAGAGGGCTGACATCATTCGAATAAGTGTTCCCTTAGGGGAAGAGGTCAGTGGCCCTGTGGACACACGCAGCAGTGTGGTGGTCCAACCTGCCTATGCCACATTCGGAATCTGTGCTTTTCTACTCAGTTCTCCTCCTCTTCTGCTCTTCCCCAGACGTCAGATGTCTGCTATAGCTGAAAGGCTCCCACAGCCTGTGTCCCCTTGTCACTTCTAATATCCAACTTCATCCTGGTTTCTCTTTTTTGGGAAAAGCTGAGCTCTAGTAAGTCATGTTGGATGTACAAATTTTCCACATGGTTTAACTTAAATCTACCATCTTGTGGTTTTCATTTACTCTTGTTCCTTCCTTCCTCTCTTTATGATTGAACTTAATGATTCATTTGACAGCTGTGTCTTGTTCAATTTTTTTTCTTATGTTTGTATATGTTTAACTCTAGTACCATTGTAAAACTAGAGGTTTTTTTTAAAATTGTCTTACATGATCATGTGATCCTGAACACAGTTTTCTCTTCTTCCTCTTCTCCCAGTCACCCCCACCCCACATGCCCTCTCCTCTGGATCCACTCCTCCCTCACTTCCCTTCAGAAAGGAGCAGGCCTCCTAGGGATATCATCCGAACACAGCATAGCAGGTTACAATAAGTCTAGACACAAACCCTCATGTCAAGGTTGGGTGAGGTAACCAGGAGAAGGAAAAGGGTCCCAAGAACGGGCAAAAGAGTCAGAGACACCCCCTCCACCACTGCCACTGTTAGGAGTCTCGTAAGAACACCCAGCTGCATAACCATAACATATATGCAGAGGACCTAGCTCAGACCCATGCAATCTGTGATTGTTAGCTCAATCCCTGAGAGCCTCTATGAGCCCTGCTTAGTTGATTCTGTTGGCCACGCTATCCCAGTGTCCCCCCTTCCAACCCCTCTGACTCCTACAATCCTTCCTCCCCCACTTCCACAGGGCTCCCCAAGCTCTGCCTAATGTTTGGCTCTGGGTCTCTGCATCTACTCCCATCAGTTGCTGGATGAAGACTCTATGGTGATGATTGGGCTAGGCACCAATCTCCGAATATAGCAGAATATCATTAGGAATTATTTCATTGATTTTTTTCCCTAGTCGAGTTTGGTTCTATCCTAAGTCTCTAGACTGTCCAGCCTCTGGTTCTTGGCCATTCAGTCAACATTAGGCCTGGGCTCCCTCATGTGACAGGAGCTCCAAGTTGGACCAGTCATTGGTGGTCCACTCCCACGAGCTCTGCACCACTGTTACTCCAGGACTTCTTGCAGGCAGAACAAATTATAGGTTGAAGGGTTTTTTCAGGGCTGGGTTGATGTCCCAGTCCCACCACTGGAAGCCTGGCCTGGTTATGGAACATGACCCATCCAGGCTTCATATCCACACTAATAGGAATCTTTGCTAGGGTCACCTTCATAGATTCCATGGGGTTTCTACCGCACTAGGTTTCCACATTGCCTCCCAAATGCCCTCCCATCCTGTTGTCTCTCCCAGTAAAGCTAGAGTTTAACTTTTAAATTTCACTTTACATATGGTATGAGAAACGCCGAGCAGAGCACACTCCATTCTTCTGCCTGTCCTTAGGTAACACTGGTCACATTTCCCCACTTGAGGCTCTTAACTCATCTGTAACATTTCCTATAGTGCACATACACTGATGGATGTTTTCCAGATTTTGTTTGGCTGAAGTGGTTAGTTTTTGTTTGTCTCTTTCTCTTGATCTTTCCTAGCAAAAGACCTTAACACAAAATTTAGCATCTTATTCATTTAAATTTGTTTACTTAGCCACTAACGTATAGAAAGGCATTTTTGTGGTTTCCAGTTTTGAAAACTGAGTGCAGGTTTTTTTGCATAAATGCAAATTTTCCTGGAGCACAAGGTAGGTATATATTTAGCTGTTTTACATAAACCACCATACTATCTCCCCTGAAGTGGCTAGGCTGCTTTATGTTCTCATAGGAACATGTGGGGATTTGTGTGTGGATTCTCGCATTAGCACCATGTGGCCTTGATTTGCATCTCCCTAATGACAAATGGATTGAACAGCAGTTCCGTCTCTCATTTCCATATGCACTCCTCATCAGTGCAGCGTCTGCACCGGGTTCTCCTTCCCTAATTAAAAATACATCCCAGGTACAGACCTCTTGTCAGAAATGTGCCTTGGAATGTTTTCTAGAAGTCTGTGGCTTGCATCCCGCCATCTTTACAAGTTGGTGTTTTAATTGGTTTTTCTTTAAGGGGTCGTTCTTTTAGTGTCCTGTGTAAGCATCAGCTGTACATTCCAAATGACTTTCTGTTATGCTTTCTTCTAAATGTCTTCTAGTTCTGTGTTTTATAGCTTAAATTTAGGATTCATTTTGGGTTAATTTTTATATGAGAATTGTGGTTTCAACTGCTGTTAATTATCTTTGTTTATGAATATTCAGTGATGCCAGCACCATTTGTTGACAATACAGCCTTACCCTGTTGAGTTGCTATTTTCTACTTGTCAAAACTATATTAGTTATAACGGTGTGGCCTATATTGGGTTTATATTTTCTTCCACTTTACTCTTGTCTCTTCTTCTGTAAGCACCACAAAACCTTGATTGCTGAGCTGTACAGTAAATCTGAAAATTGAGTAGAAACAATTATCTTCACTTTATTCTTTTCCATTTTTTTGGCTGTCCTATTTCTTTTGCCTTTCTATATGACTCTGTCCATGGCCATCGACACATATTCCTGAGATTTTGGCAGTAGAATACTTATTCCACTGTACTTTCCTTTTGCTAGGCTTGTGTCATCTTTAGGAATTTTTAATGGATTTATTTTTTTCTAGCAATGAATTATAATTTTACCTTCTCCTGATCATTAAAAATGTTTTATTTATTTAGTATGTGTCTTTGCATGTGTGTGTGTGGAAATGTGTGCACCAGTGGAGGCCACGAGAAGGCCTTGGATCTCTGAAGATGGAGTTGCAGGCAGTCATGAGCTGCCTAAAGTAGTTGGTGGGAAAACATCCCACTACCTTGCAAGAGTCACAGGCACTCTACTCTTTAGCTACAGAGTCACCCATAATCTCCAGAGCATTCCACGGTCCTGTGTCAGACACGAGAAGAAGGAAAGAAGAAAATATATAAAAAAATTAAATCACAGAAAAGCAGGCAAATAATTCAACAACAAAATCAATGTCAAAATGCATAACAGTTAATGAATTTCTCAGGCAGTAATTTCGATCTGAGGGGCAGAGAGAGACAGCTTAGTGATTAAGAGCCTGTCCTGTTCATCCAGAAGACCCCAGTTCAGTCAGTTCTCAGCACCCACACACTGGGCACCTCACAAACAATCACCTGCAATTTAAACTTTAAGGGATCTGATGTCTTTTTCTGGCTTCCAGGGGCATGTACACAGATGGTGCTCATGCATGCATGCATGTGTTTGAGCATGTGTGCACACACAAATGAATAAAAAAATTAAAAGTTTAAAAATGGTGTTGGTTAAGTTCAGATACATAAAGTATTGCACTTCAAGTAAGAACAGGGGATGTCTATGGAGCAGGTGGGCTCTGTTGGTGAGTGTGCTATCTTGGAGAGGGACGGTAGTTAATAAGTGACAGAATAAGTTTGAGGGACTCATGGCTTTAAAGAAGGCTTAAAGATGTAGAAACAGAAAGAAAAGCCGGTAGCTAAGTAGATCAGGGCCTTCATTACCAACACACCAATAGAAATGTCTTGGTAGGCAGTGGAAAGAACAAACTATATGTTATTAATGATTTTATCCTGTTTAACAAGCAACAGAAACCCCAGTGCAATACACGAACACTGCCAGAATGGTCCTTCAAGAGCACATAACCAGTCTTTGAGATTAGGGATGCTTTTACTGAACTTCCAAAGTACAAAAATCCCAGGAGTAGAGAGATGACAACACACAGCTCATAAGTTAATGGCAACACACAGTTTATAATATTAATGTTTGTGCTAAGTCAGTGAAGCCTACCTTTCCTCTGGACATCACTGCTGGGATGGAAGAAGCTTGTATACTCTATCTGAAGGCAGAAAGCAATACTTAGTCTGCATGAATTTTCAGTTAGTATGAATTTTCAATGTTGAAAATAAAGAGGATGGGAGAACTCACTGAGGAGGTGGCATCAGAGAGAAGGCAAGGCAATGAGGTTCGGCTGAGGCTCTGGTGGTAGGAAGAGCAAGCATTCCAATGACTGCAGGATGACAGGTGTCCTGTTGAGGACCAGAGAGGAGGCCAAGATGACTGGAATCCAAAAAGAGACAAGGTAGAAGATGAGACGGGACAAGTGGAGGCTATTGAACAGGGCCCAGTAAACTCTAATTCAGCTTTAATTTGGATGAAGTAGAAGCGCCTGTGAGCTTTTGAGCAGATAAATGCCACGATTATCTATCATATTTCATTTAATCTAACGTACTTGAAAATTTATGACCTATCATTATTTCATGCAGCATGAAATGGACCCAATCCATCCAACCAACCAGAAATAATACACAATTAGAAAATGCTTAGAAAGTTACCATTCAGCCTATGAACTATTTCTTCTTCTACTATTTATAATTGTTCTAATTTCAGAAATGTTAAAGTATGAAATAAACAAAACAAAACCCAACAACCATGCTTTAGAACCATGCAATGCAATCCATTTTTAAAAGATCATCTGTCTTCTTAATCGAGCGTAGACTAGATGGATGGCTACGGCATGAGTATCAACAAGGGATGGTCTTGCTTGAACCAGATATGTGTGTGAAAAGTTAGCAAACTTGGGATATATTCCGGGTGAGAGAAAAAGAACTTGAAAGTCTTTTGACACTGAGAACAACAGGTGCCATTTACCAAGATTGAGAAAGGGGTAAGAATAGATTCAGTGGAAGGCAGCCAGAGGTCTGACTTGGAATTATGAAGTTGAGAAATATTGGATGGCAGACACACATGCACACATATGCACACACATGTGTGTAAACACCTCCTACATACACAATCAGTTTTCATGATTTGTGGATTCCATATTTGTTTGTTGGACTTTTCATTAAGTTGTCTTTCCACCCCCAATGTTCGTGATTTCAGTACAGTCATGGTCATTTGCAGATATTGGTAAAATGGCAAAAATTCCAAGACACCTCCTTCCCAGAGTCTCAGCCTTGATGCAACAGAATAGTCTCTCGATTGTTCTGGCTTTCGAACCATAAACAGCCGTCCTTCCAGGGCTTGCCAGTGCTTTGTCTTAGTGTGTGTATGCTTCCTGTCAGTAAGTTTGCTATTTAAAATTGTCTCCAAGTGTCCTGCCAAAGCAGTCTCTAGTGTTCTTGAGTGTGATTAAGGCTGTCATGATCCTGATTAGAACAGTATGTGTGTTCGGTAGGCTTCATTCAGGCAATCCATGCAGTGCTATGAATCTTGTGTTTAGTATTAATGAGCTCACAATATGTGTTAAATAAGGTGTCTTTAAAAATAAACACACATAAAACAAGGTTATGGGTTGATCACTAAATCAAAGTGTTATTGCCAGAGGCTCCTGGGAACCTTATTCTTCATGTCCTCCAGGAACAGTAACTCAGTGTCTGCTAATCCTGAAGTTGTAACAACCTTATATACAGTAATTGCAAGAACTGGGGAATCTCAGCAGGACCTCAGTGTTTATATAATCTGGAGTTTAGGATGACATTAATAATAGATTGACGGTCATCAGCATAGACACACATATAAAAACCTCATCATCTCATAATATTTACCTGAATTTTAAAGTCATAAAGAGACACTCATAGAAATTCAGAGTAAACATTTAGTAATGCAGTAGTATTTGACAGGCCAGTATTATGTCTGTTAAATGTGATGGTTTAAATATTGGCATTATATGGACTGGGGAGAAGGGCCCAGTGGGTAAGAGTGCTTGCTGAACCTGAATTCAGATCTTCAGCACCAACATGGAAAGCTGGGTGTGGCTGTATGCTTCTGTGACCTCAACCCTGTGAGGGGAAGAGACTGGAAGATTGCTGTGGCTCGCTGGCCACCAGCCTAGCTCCGGGTTCAGTGAGAGACCCTGTCTCAAGGGTGTAAGGTGGAGAGCGCTAGATCAGGACACTGGACATCCTCCTCCGGCCTAGGTGAAGCAACCATCCCCCCAACACACACCATAAGTAATACTGAATACCTATCACTGCTTTTTAAATATTTCCCGTAACTCAACCCATTATATTTTATAAAATACACATGCATGATTAACTAGGGGAAAATTATCCTCCAGCACACACAGTTTGAGAGGTACTGTTCCAGAGGAAGGGTTCCATGTCACTCCCCCCATCCCTCTCTTTAAATGTCAAGTATTTCTGAGCCAGATGTTCACATGAGAAGTTTCAAAAGAGTTCAGATTTTCAGCCTCTTATTTGACTCTTACGTGACATGCGAAGAGCTTGGAAATTGTCACTCATCCTTACAAAGGCATAGCACTGAGCAAAAGAAAGACGCCACAACTCTTGGACTTTTCAGAAAAGTCAAGTGACAGGGAAAACCATTCACAGTCAAGTTGGGGAGGCTGGAGAATATGGACAGTCACTTTAATGCAACAGGACCTGCAGGAACCAAGAGTATGTATGGAAATCTTGATAAATTGGTGAGTTGCGGGAGGCTCAGCACAGACAAAGTTAAGAAAAGCCCGTGGAGGAAGCAAGCAGCACTAAAACTCCCATATGCTTTGGGGAGTTTTACTGAGAGACATCCACAAGCCCTCTTACTGGAGAAGTTACCCCACGTCCTTCTGGCAGGAGAGGGGTGAAGAGAGGTGATACATGTCATGCCAGACCACACCACTTAACAAGGCATGCCTAAAGGAGAAACCACCTTAATAGAATCTAACCTGCTGGGTTTCGACTTGAGGCTCACATATGTGAAGGAGACTTATCCTCAACTCCTTGAGCCACCCTGCCCCACGTAAGAGCCAGCTGAGACACATTTGTGTGGTTTACAGTACCAACTCACCAAAAACCTAAGACTGGGTCACAGAACTGTGGGCTACCATGCCTCTCTCCAAATATTGACACTTTACCATAACAGCCTATTCTAGTCCCCATAATTCTGATTACTCGGGACATTATATCTACCTTTCAACATAAAAATTAAGAAACACACTAAGGAAGAACACCAAAGAAAATAAACAACAATGACAGCAAAGCTGGATAGGCTAGAACTGCTGTGGACACCACAGTGTCTTCCCTGCTAGGGGTCTTTTAAAATCATGCCTCTGAGTCAGTTCTCCCCTAGACTGACCTGTTAATCACGGTGAAACAAGAGCACACAGTTATTCACCTCCACTGATTTATTTGTATTGCAAAGAAGAAGATGAGGCTGAAATCTTGTTCATATTCTTTGTCTTGGAGAAGGGTGTGTAGGATTTCTTGCAGATGGAATCTAATATTTTTCTGATGCTGTGCTAGGCTTTGAACAAAGTTTCCGAAGTGAATCATCAATTTGTATTCCCTAGGCTGTGGGAAAACAGTCAAGAGAAAGTATGTTCCATTCTATTCTAGTCTAATCTTCATCATCTTTGAACAAATGTGTCTCAGTGGATCTTGGTCAGTTGTTTTAAGGAGATGGGAACAGTTAAATTACATTAAAATCGACTTATTAAATAAAAAAACAAGTCAGTGCCATTATGTTGACAATAGAGCCAACTTTACAAGAGTTTGGAGCCAGTGCCTCTGTCAGCAGAATTGTCAAATCAAATTTACTCAATAGTGCGTGGACTCTCTAAATTGCAAAAAATGTACATCACCACATTCTGGGAAGGTGGGCTACTGGAGAATACGTACTCAGCAAGCCCCGTTGCTCTTCCCACTAGGGTTGCTTTGAAGGAAAAAAGATGGCAGGGAAAGACAGGTACAGAAGAAAATTAGCATATGAGATGACGTAAGATGGGTTGCCAACCTTTGCCTCAAGATGAAACAGAGTCCACGAGCCTGTGGAGTTTCAAGCGGATGGTATCGGATTGGAAGCATCCACAGGGGAGAGCAATTTTGTTACAGAAAATGCTAGAAAGTCATAGGAAGATAAACTCCAAGTATGGGTTTGTTGGCAAAATGGAGTGAGGGAGAAGCAAACTAACCTCTAATTTTGATGTATGTGTGGTTATATGCATGTAACGGTGGGTGTCAGTCTTTAAACTGGAAAGGGGACTATGAGAGGAAGAAAAAAAGGTTTTAAGGGAGAGGGAGGACAATGGAACATATATGAAATGAAATGACAAGAAGGGAAAGGGGAAAGGAGAGAGAGATCGATAGAGAGAGAGAGACCCCGTAGGACAGCTTTCTGAAGAAGTGAGCCCTTGAGCGGTTCTATGTGCAGCTGTGTCAGTCAGGAGAGCGTCGCATCCAGGGCCTCTCTTGACTGTTTCTTCTGGAACATCTTGCTCCGAGGGATTTTTTTCCTGGACACTGAAGTACTCTTTTCTGAAGCAACAGGCAGTAAAACTAGCTGAGTCAAAGAGTATCCAGGGTGGAGGCTTGACTGACACTAGAGAGAGGAAACCCCATTACAACACTACCCTTTCACAGAGGAGAAGCTGGGGAGATTCTTATCCATCCACCAGTGCTGGCAACAGCATCAGTTCCCTGTATGGCCCCCTCCCGCTGCTAGGTCATGGACCAGAGCAAAAGCTAAGGGTGTGGACATCATCTCACTCCCAGATACACACACAGGAGAATGCCAACATGAGCTCAAAGAAAAGCATAAAGAAGAAATTGTTCTCGTTCCTTCAATGGCAGGTTCTAGGGCAGGCTAGACCTAACCTCATTCATAGACAGCACATGGATGCCTATATTTAAAAAAATAGTGTTATGAGAATCTCCCTGGAGAGACATATGCTAATGTCTCTCCACTCCAGGTAGGGCATGAGTGGTAGCCCTAGAAATGATTCTATCCTAGTCTAGTTCAGAGAATCAGTGACTTTACTGGTGCTATCTACAAATTTATTCTGGAGTTTCTCAGTGAATTGATGACTACAGTGACCGACAGCTAAGCAGTTAACAGTGCAGACAGAATGAAAGTGGAAGTTCTTAGGGGACAGAGTAAGGAGTGGGGCGCGAGTGTGGGCATAGCAGGAGGACAGCTTGCTCACTCTTCTGCTTGTGCACTGGCCTCGGCCAGCCATCCAGGCAGCCTTCCTGTGATGCTTGCCTGTGGAGCATCTCTAAGACTCACAGAGGGCTACAGGATTAGGGACTGGCAGCTAGAGGAAGCTAAGGAAAAGCCCCCTTGCAGGAAATTGCAGGCTGGGTGACAAGACAGAGTCTAGAACAACCTAGAAACCAAAGCAGAAGTCAATCAACAAAAATGTTGCATTTGGAAAAAACAAAAACAGTGATAAACTTATCTTTAAAAAAATCTAAAAAATGGTGAAATGAAACAAAGGCAATTGAACTCTCAGAGTATCAGACTTCTTAAGAAGCAGCAGGATTAAGGAACGGTTTAACTTTGTGCTGCGACACTATCTCTTTCCTCAGATTATCCATGATACAAAAGAAACAAGAAAGATGCACTGGCAAGCCCTAGCAAGAAAATTAAAACCAGACAGGTGTGGACACTCACACTAAAAACTCCTGAAAAGCAGTTAATCAAATAAACCCAACGTACAGACTAGAAGCAAATGTTTGGGAAGCACATACCTAGTGCAAATATCCGAGCAATAATATCCAGATGAGAGCACAGTGAACTGGGTAGTAGCGAAAGTTTAAAAATGGACAAAGGAGCTGAGCAGGAGTTTTCTTTCTCCCTTTAGAGAGCAGAGAAGTGGACAGTGAGGGTGGAAAAAGACATTCAACACCAATAATCACCAAGAAAATGACAATCGAAACCACAGTAAGATTAGTTTTTTACTTGTCAGGCTGGGTGTTTAAAAAATAGCAATGGCCCAGATGTAGAGCAAAGGGAACTCTCGTGTGGTACTGTTATGTGGAGCTGGGTATGGGGGCGCATATCTTCAGTTGTCTGAGCACTCTGGAGGAGGCAGAAACCAGCTGGTCTACAGAGTGAGTTCCAGGACAGCCAGGGATACACAGAGAAACCCTGTCTCAGACAAAACAAAACAAAACAAAACAAAACAAAACAGAAGTGCGAATTGGTAAATTGGTATAGCCATTGTAGGAAATAGTATGGGGGTCCCCGAAAGAATTAAAAGCCCTCTGTTGACACTGTTTGAGGGGATTATGGACCCTTCAGGAAGTACAGCCTTGCTGGAGGACACATGTCACTGAACGCAGGATTTGAGAGTGTGTGGCCTCACCCTACTTTGGTGTGCTGTCTGCTTGTTAGGACAGTTGGGTTGCGATCTCCAGGATCCTACCCCAGTAGGCTGCCACCAGGCCTCCTCAGCCACCACAGTTTCTCCCTTCCTTCGTTGCCTTTAGCCTTGACAATTTTTTTTCATAGCAACAGGACATAACTAGTACAGCCACTAATGGTTGCTATTTTCTGTATTTTTTCGCTTGTCAGCCATCCCAGTAGGAGTGGCTGGTGAGTATCTGTTCATTTGTTTCTTGGTTATGCTTGTACCTTCTCATGTGTTCTTTAAAATGTGTATGGGGTGGGGGACTTCCTCTTAGCAAGCTCAGACTTACCAATGACATGGCTATTTAGCTATTATGGTTTCTGCTGTTGTTATCATTTACCTCGAGAAAGAGCTATGCCATTACACTCTATTCTAATTAATTAATTTAATTATCAAAAATTCACACATTATATTCTAATCACAGCTTCCCTTTCCCCATTTCTTCCCAAATCCTTCTCATCACACCAAATAATTCCTACTCATCAAACTTCAGGTCTTCTTTTTCTCCCTAGAAAACAAGCAGAAAAATAAAACAAAGACACAAACTAGGATTAAAAAAGAAACCAGAACAAAATGACTAAAAAAGCACAAGAATCTCTTTCTCTGTCTCTCTGTTTCTCTCCCTCTCTCTCTCTCTCTCTCTCTCTCTCTCTCACACACACACACACACACACGCACATGCTCTCACACACGCGCATGCATGCACAAAAACTAAAAGCACCGAGACAAAGAAAAAAATTCTACAAAAGCACCATCGAGTTTGCTTTGTGTTGGCCATCTACTGCCAGGCCTGGGGCCTGCTCTTAAGTGTGTCTTATATATCCAGTGAGACTTCATTGGAGAAAACTAGTTCTTCTTTTGGAAGTGCTTGTTGACTGGAGATGACTTCTTGGTTAGGGATGGAAGTCCATGTTCCCTTCACCTCTCAGCATTGGGACCCGATCTGGCTTGAACCAGTGCAGGCCCAGTGTGTGCTGCCACAGTCTCTGTGAGTTCATGTGTGTGTCCATCTTGTTGTGTCTGGAAGACACTGTTTCCTTGGAATCATCCATTCCTCGGGTTCTTACACTCTTTCCACCTCTTCCACAATAGTTCCTTGAGCCCTGAGGGGAGGGGTTTGATGAAGACTATTTAGGACTGAGTCTTCTAGTCTCTCTTTCTCTTAATACTGCCCAGTTGTGACTTTCCCCCATTAAAGAATTTTAAACAAGAAAACAGTAGATGAATTTTGTGTTTGAGAATAAACCTGATCTCACTGTGGTGAATGGATCAAATGCATATAAAATTAAAATTGACTTCGAAGTCAAATTTCATTTGCATTGCCTCATTTTTGGATAATGAAGATGTGGACATCTGACTTTTTTTTTATCTTTTGACACCAAGTGACGTGTGTAGCATGAGGACCTGATGATTAGGGAGATATCTGAAAGGCAGTTAAACACAATCCCACTGCACTGGCATGCTGCCTTCGTTATTCTTACCCCACTTTCTCCGGGGAGAGTCTTTGCCCAGTGCAGGCCATCGGCACATTTCTGGAAACACAGGCAACATTTTCATCTTTGTGGCCTGGTACTGATGGAGAGCAGATGACCCAAATCACTCTTCTGCCTGCAAAATGATCAATAACAAAGAAGAGAATGAAAAGCACTTAAGTCAAGATCCCTGGATGGATTCTCCCAAGAAACACAGGCATGATTTTTTTTTCCACCTCAGAAATGTTATCTTGGGGATTTGCAGCTTTTCTATAGCAACAACTAACGTCTCAGAGAAGGGATTAGATGGAGTCATTGGGAGGGGTGAAGATTTAAGGTCATTGTTAAGGTTGACAAAAATAAAGTTATTTTCTTAGAGAGCAGAGGTGAATAGAAACTCGGCTATTTGTGGAACACTCAGGCCCCCAGGACTGAAGCAATCTGTGTGGTGTACCAGAGGTGGTCTCTGATCGACTGCATGGTTGCTGAATGCTGATGGTACCTCCTTACCACCTCTGAGATAAGATGCTAACAAGCACCTGAAACCCACAGTAGGCTATTTCTTTCACTCAGTCACAGCTGCCTGGGATCCACCCTCATCATTGACATTCTCTCCTAGCTTCAGAGCTAACTTTTCGAAAAATCTTTTTCTTGTACTTTTGAGACTCAGCCCTATTCTGGATTTTCTCTCATTTCTCCAATGGCAATGTTTCTTAGTTAGCCCTTGGTTACTCTACTTTTCCGGGTTTCAGTGTAGCCCACTTTCATTTCCCTCCTCCACATGCTCCCCATGTGCCTTTTGCCAGATGCTTATGCTTCCCCTTCCTTTACTGTTATCTTTAAAGATATTTTTTATTTTTGAAATTTTAATATATTTTTATTATATTTTAATCTATTTTTGTTATATTTACCCCAGCTCCTTCTTTTAACTCCCCCAGTCCCACCTCTACCTCCCTCCAAATTTATGTTCTCTTCTTAAATTTATTAACCCATTGACTCCAATTTGTGCTATCCATATATTTCTGGTATGAGACTATCCACTGAAGAATGATTGTTCTATCAGGAGCTGCACCTTCAAAGCAAACTGATTCTCTAGTCCCTAGAAACCAACAACTGTCCCCAGTTCTTTCATTGGGGGTTGGGAGTTCACGAGCAGTTCCCACTCCATGCTAGAACGTTGACTGGCTTGACACCGTGCAGCCTTATACAGTCAACGAGAGCTGCTGTGGGTTCAGGGGTACAGTGGTCCTGTCAAGTCCAGGGGACACTGCTTTGTTCCAGTCCTCCCTGACTTCTGGTTCTTAAACTCTTGCCGTCCCATCTTCCACAGTGGTCTCTGAGCCCACACTAACATTTATTCTCTGCCCTTTGGCCAGTTGTAAATTTCTGTGTTAACTGCATCCACTACACAAAGAAACTGCTCTAGTGAGGTCTGAGAGCTGCACCTGCCTCTATGCAGAGAGATATAAAACTAGAGGGCATAGTGATTTGATTAAGAACAACCTCCACAGGCTTGTGTATTTGAATGCTTAGTCATTAGGAGTAGCACTACTTGAGAAGTATTAAGTGTTTCCTTCTTTGTGTAGGCGGGGCCTCGTTAGAGGAAGTGTGTTACTGGTGGTTGGCTTTGGGGTTTTAAAAGCTCAAGCTAGGCCCAGTGTCTCTTTTTTTCTTGCTTCCTGTGGATCCAGATGTAGAACTCTCAGCTACTTCTCGAGCATCCTGTCTGCCTTCATGTCTCTATGTTCCCTACCATGATGACAAAAGACTAAACCTCTGAAACCGTAAGCCAGTTCTAATGAAATGTTTGCTTTATAGGAGTTGCTGTGGTCATGGTGCCTCTCTACAGCAACAGAACATCAACTACGACAGTGGGCATTTTGATGCAGTTTCCATTTAGCGAAATAATAGTAGTACCTTCACTCCTGGGACCTGTGAGCTCTCCAACAATGGATTTCTTGGTTAGATTTACAGAACAAGGCATACGTTTCCTTCTTGGGAGCATGTCTTAAATCTTATTAGAAAGTGATTGGTTATTAATTGGGCACCAATGGGCATCTGAATATGATAGTCATTATTGCAGTTCGTAGCAGGAGAAGGCTATTAATGACCCTCCCGCCCCCCCCCCCCAAGTAGAACACATAGCACTTTCCTGCACTGTGGAAGCTAGCCATCCAACAAGTGTCCTAGTCAGCACCAACTACATTCTAAGTTCTGGTGAGCAAGCGAGAGCAGTGGTAATACTATAATTGTTTGTGTTTCAAGATCTTTTCCCAAAGCCATGAACTCCTTGAAGACAGATATTATTATGACTATTTAGTACTGCCGAGGACATTCCAAGGTCTTAGTAGATGTCACAAATTCTTTTTAAAAGAACAAAAGAGAAAGAAAAATTTCTGGATTTGTGACATTAAAAGGTTACTGTTCCAAGGAATGAAAATTTTCAGAGAGGATCACTTTAAGTACATTGTATGAGTTTCCAACTGTGCCTAATTTACGGCATGCCATGCTCAGCACCGAATTAAACACATTAATTATGGGAATAAAATTGGTTGAAAATATGTGCATGACTTTGTATCTGTTTTACAGTCTAAATGTAACAGAGCTTTATAACTGATATTAACCTAAACCAAACTCAGGAGCCCCCTCCATCTTTTTTTAAATCAGTGTCCTCTGCGCCAGAGAAGCACAACCTCTGCTTTAAAGAGTTAAGCTGCGCACTGTGCTCCTTTATATTGAAGCTATGAATAATTCCTTGTTGTTCTCACTTTCAAATACCCGTTTTTAATTGTACTTAATATCGACATGTCCTTTGATTTCATCCCCTAAATGTCAGCTTCTCTAGGATATTTTGTTGATCATCCAAGTTAAGTCACAGTCCATTACTCTCTTACCCTAAAATTTTTCTTAAGGAAAATCTGTAATGCATGGACAGGCACTCACCTACACACACGATTATTTGCTTATTTACTATCTTAATATCTTTATTTCACTAGGCTATAAGTTCTATAAAAGTAGAAATTGCCTCCACTTTTCTTCACGAGTATATAAATAATGTACAGGATGTTGTCTACTACATAGAAGATGTTTCATATGTGTTTCCTAAGTTGTGGGCAATAGTTAAGACCTTTGAGATTAATAATAGCAGGGGCATGAAAGTACATAGACATTAGTAGAAAATATCCACACTCATCTGTAAGTTAGACCTTGATCTTAAATGCAATTTTCCCATCATATTTCCTCGTATTTACAATCTCATTTATTCCACATTTGTCTTTTATCTTTTTGTCTCCTTATTTTTATTAGTTCTTTGAGGGTTTCGTACAATATATTTTGTTCATATTTATCCTCCCTCCCCAGAACTCCTCCAGATTCATCCCTTCCTTACCCACCCTACTTATGTCCTCTTATTTTTAACCCATTGAGTTCAATTTGTGCTGCCTGTATACTCTTGTATGGCTCCTCCTCTCTCTTTCTCTCTCTCTGGTTGTTTGAGACAGGATTTCTCTATGTATCTCTGACTGTCCTGGAACTCAATCTGTTAAACCAGGTTGGCTTCGAACTTACAGAGATCCACCTGCTTCTGCCTCCCTGAATACTGGGATTAAAGGCATGCACTACCATCACCTGGCAAAATGTCTCTCTTTTTCCTAGCAATTATTAATTGCCAATAGATCCTCAGCTAGTGGAAGAACTTGGTGCATATGTCCCTTCTTTCTGGAGGGATTTGGCCTGGCATGACCTTGCTCAGGTCTTGTGTATGCTGTCACAATGTCCATGAGTTTACATGTGTAGCTCTCTTGTGTTCAGAAGACACCATTTCTTTGTAACCAGTCATTATCTCTGGCCCTTACAATCTTTCTACTCTTTCTTCCTCAATGATTTCTAAGCTCTGGAAGAAGGGATATGATATAGACGTCCCATGTAGAATTAAGCATTCCACAATCTCTTATTCTTTGCACCTTGACCAGATGTCTCTGTTAATCACAATGTATTCCAAATAGAAGCATCTTTGATGAGGGTTGAGAAATATACTACTCTATGAGTATAATGACAAGTCATAAGGAGTCAATTTAATATTATGTCCATGTATGAAAATTATAATAATAGGTTCTTGTGTTACAGTGATAATTTGAGGACAGCAACAATCACTCTTCTGAATATTATGGAAGCTTGATGTAAAACTCCTTTGGACTATTTGGGACAAGTCTTCAAATGAACTTTGTATTAAAGTCATGTTATAACTAGAGAAATAAATTCTAAATCTAAAAACAAAATGTTTGTTATATTTGTACTACAAGCCAATTATATCAGTTATAAATAAATCTGTAGAAGATAATGAGATCAAAGGGCATTTGAATTCGGGATAAACACAAATAGATTTGACTTATGTGTTAGTTCTTGTGGGACTTGAAGGAATGAGGTCAGGTTGCCCTGGAGATCATCTTGTTTGAGTTCTTATGTGCAACTTCTGTGTTGCACATTGTCTTCAGGCTCTTGCTGGGGAGCACTGGGACTATATTTCTTATCAGACTGTCCTGATTTTTAACTCAGACTGTCATGAAATGTCATGGCCTGTTAAATTTGTGAATGTGCAGATTTCATCTGGAAATCAAAGTACTGTGAAGTCACAGCTGAGCTGTAGATTTTTGGGTTTAGAAAGCTTCATGACTCTTAACTAGAGACACACTATGCTGTGAATCTTTCTGAAGGCACAATTCATGCCAGTAACCCCTGCACCATCACCAAAGGTGGGCTCATGCAATGGTTGCCTGTCCAAGGGAGGAAGAGGGCAAACCTGGTTCTGTTGCTATGGCTCCGAGGGTCTCCTTCTTGTGTCTCAGGTAACTATGGACAAAGAACCTTTAAAAGTTTGGAGAAATAAAAAATTATGATGCAATTCATGAGATTTCTTGTTTTTCCCTGGAGATCAAATGAAAGCAAAGATGAGGTCTCAGTAATGGATAAACGTCCAACAGTGTTTGAGATCTTTAACTTCTGTCTAGCTTTGGGAGACTTACTGGCTAATTGCAATCCAAGCTTGTTCTAAGGGAACTATTTCATTCTATATACCATAATGATATTACCTCATGTAATTCTGAATTATGCCACTGTTCTGGAATAGAAAGAATAAGCAGGATTTCATATTCTGGGATGGCTGTCAACAGTTTAAGCAGGTGAAATGCTCTAAGTGCATTAGACTGTTGACCCAACAGGAAAGACACTAAGACATACCTCTTACATAAAGGGAAAACTTCAAACTCAGGCTGTAGGGCATAGATAATTGACATTATACTGAATGCCAGGAACTGAACATTTCAGGTAGGTAAGATCAGTCCTCACAATAATCCCTATGAGGACTCCTCCCCATTATGGTCACAGTTACAGATAAAAGAGGTCAAGATAAGACACACTCTTGTACAAGGTCATTTAATATCACACAGTATAGTGACATCAAAATTAGGCTGGAGTTTCTGTCTACAGTTGAAGTTAAATATTCCTATCTACTGTGCTCTGGGTTCCCTGCTGGAATCAGTTGAATTATTTGGCCCTTCCTCAGGCTATCTTTGTCAGGTGTTTTTTCAAAGCAATGAGATGAGGAACTAATGCAGCTAATGCAACAGTCTTGAATGTCGGCAACACCACGGGGCTGTTGGCTTATTCTCTGGGAACCTCTAGAATCATTACAGCTGAACCAGGAAGGTATCACTGAATGGGGAGTCAGGGTTTCTATTTTTTTTCCTCTGTTACTTCAAAGCCATCTGCAGCTAGCAAAGTGACCTCTTCCAACCTTTCTTGCATCAGTCCATCATTTTCATATGACCTACCTGAGGGCCCAGATACTCCATGAATCACTTAACATTTACTCTGGTTTACTTTGTGTATTCACTTATTATGTTTTTAAAGATCAAATACAGTTTGAGCTCTCAAACTCATATAAACGGAAAGTCTACTTTACCAGTCTCCATTCCCACTCAGAAGAAAAATGTCTTCCTATAGCTTCTCATGTAAATGTGTCCTTTGAGTAATAGTCTCATTCAAGTTTTGCTATCTTCATACCGCTCATGGCTGTTTTTATGAGTGAGTTTATTCTTATATGCTTTTCTAGTCTACATTTAATTTAATGGTAGTATATAGTTCCTTTCCTTTTCATACTTCGTATTATTGTGCTATGCCCTTTAATTATATATTCTAAAAATGCTTCTATTTTCACTGCCTCAGAGAAGTAAATATGACACCATTGGATCACATTCTAATGCCAGCTTTATAATAGGTCTTCTGATTTACTACCCATGACATTAGCAAAGATTTGCCTCATGCCCGGGATATAATCTACAACCTATGAGTAATTACCTCTGCCCAAGCTCCCTTCTCCATCCTTCTCTCTCGTTGGTCTTGTTCTTCCAAGTGAATGTTTTCCACATCTTAGCTTAAAATTGAAAGCCTGGTGGAATTTTTCTATAAGTAATCTATAAATCTCAGCGATATTTTTTTTATCATAGTCATGTTGGTTTTTGTGTCTTTTAGCCCGCAACTCTTCAGCGGTCTGTTTCTCATGGGGTGAAAGCACAGGGTTTTTTGAGTTTCAGACAGGAAATTGAAACCCTGAATCAGAGCTCATCAAAATTCTACCACTGTCTCTACCACCATAGAGGCCTTGTCCAGTTGGGTCTGCAACTGCTTGGAGACATTAGGTCGTCAATGTGGAAACCAAAAGTAAACACACAAAAGGACATTTCAGGGATGTAAAATAATGCAGATTTGTGTCTTGTTAGTGGAATATACTCCCTCTGGGCTGCAGGACTCAGTTCCTTGCTTTGTTTCAGCGATCAAGGATGATGGAACAGTAACCTTCTTCAGTAGTAGTGCTCCCTGTATCTCAGAGGGAGGACTCCGGCAGCTCATGTGTGTTCCCTAAAGCTGCTATTGTGACTACTACAGTCACCATTTGGTGACATGACCTCTGCCAGCCTTAGAGTGTGAGGTAATGCTGTTCTGGTGTGAGGCTGGGGAACAGGGCCACCACATTCATGGTAGGATATGCCATTTGTCTTCTGACTTGTCTTCTGCGGTGCAAGTTTCCCAGGGATGATAGGCGAGGAAATGGTCACCGATAGATCTTGGATCCAATGTCTCTTACGGTTGAGGAAGCAAGCACTTGTGAGCTACATGACCTTGTTTTGTTCCTTTGGCCTAAGGCTTTACCAAAGAGATGCTCAAGAGACCTTTGGCCATTTCTCAAAGATTCAGAGTCTGGTTTTTCCTCCTTTATAGAGACTACATGGATGGAAATCCAAGCCCAAGTACAAGGTTATAAAAATAATTTCCCCCTATAACATAGACCACGATCAATAGACCACCCTACCATTGGGCGGAAATCCCACCTGCAAGCTACAGGCTCTAGGTTATCAAAATGGATGGCCTGATAAGTTAAGCCATCGAGAGAGAGAGAGAGAGAAAGAGAGAGAGAGAGAGAGAGGCAAACCCAAGTTATTTAGAGCCCAAAGCAATTATGGAACAAATCAAAATGTTAAATATCATTACTGCTGCTTCAAGAATGTCTGAATGCATGAGAAAGGCCCAATGTGGAGAGAATAAGTGGGTGTGCATTTGATTGTTCCTGAGGGACAGCAGGGACCTTAGAGAAGGACACTTAAGAATGACTAGGAAAGGTGCTTCCCACCATGTGGAATGGCTGTCCCCCATGAGGCGAAGTTCTCAGTGCACACTGGCCTGTCCCTTAATGACTGATTTTCAGGAAGCTGCAGTTGTTCAGCATTCTCTGGGTTCTCTCAATCTCTCTCCTCCCCAGTACTGTCTCTCGATGTAGGGATTTTGTAGGGCTCTATTCTCAAGCTGCTTCTCTCCACCCAACATCTAGTATAGATATCGCTATCTACCACACTTAATGTCTTCATTGGTCTTCAAGTTCTCATGCCTGTCAAAGTCTAATATCAAAGACAGATTTTTTTTCGGGAGAGATAGATGAGGTAATATGCAGGTAAAGTGCACATTAAGCTTAATAATTTGGTAAGTAACTATTAAAGCCTCACTGCTGATTTTCATATTCTTTTTATTTGTATTTTTTAAAATTTATTTACTTATTTATTAAAGATTTCTGTCTCTTCCCCGCCACCACTTTCTATTTCCCCTCCCCTCCCCCAATCAAGTCCCCCTCCCTCGTCAGCCCAAAGAGCAATCAGGGTTCCCGGCCCTGTGGGAAATCCAAGGACCACCCACCTCCATCCAGGTCTAGTAAGGTGAGCATCCAAACTGCCTAGGCTCCCACAAAGCCAGTACATGCAGTAGGATCAAAAACCCATTGCCATTGTTCTTGAGTTCTCAGTAGTCCTCATTGTCCGCTATGTTCAGCGAGTCCGGTTTTATCCCAGGCTTTTTCAGACCCAGGCCAGCTGGCCTTGGTGAGTTCCCAATAGAACATCCCCATTGTCTCAGTGTGTGGGTGCAACCCTCACGGTCCTGAGTTCCTTGCTCGTGCTCTCTCTCCTTCTGCTTCTGATTTGGACCTTGAGATTTATGTCCGGTGCTCCAGTGTGGGTCTCTATCTCTGTCTCCTTTCCTCTCCTGATGAAGGTTATTATTCAGGAGGATGCCTATATGTTATTCTTTGGGTTTTCCTTTTTATTTAGCGATCATGGAAATGCAAATCAAGACAACTTTAAGATACCATCTTACACCTGTCAGAATGGCTAAAATCAAAAACACCAATGATAGCCTTTGCTGGAGAGGTTGTGGAGAAAGGGGTACACTCATCCATTGCTGGTGGGAATGCAAACTTGTGCAAACACTTTGGAAAGCAGTGTGGCGGTTTCTCAGGAAATTTGGGATCAACCTACCCCTGGACCCAGCAATACCACTCTTGGGAATATACCCAAGAGATGCCCTATCATACAACAAAAGTATATGCTCAACTATGTTCATAGCAGCATTGTTTGTAATAGCCAGAACCTGGAAACAACCTCGATGCCCTTCAATGGAAGAATGGATGAAGAAAGTATAGAATATATACATATTAGAGTACTACTCAGCAGTAAAAAACAAGGACTTCTTGAATTTTGCATGCAAATGGATGGAAATAGAAAACACTATCCTGAGTGAGGTAAGCCAGACCCAAAAAGAGGAACATGGGATGTACTCACTCATATCTGGTTTCTAGCCATAAATAAAGGACATTGAGCCTATAATTTATTTGTATTTTTTATTTTATTTAATTAACATTTTTTTCATTTATTTTACACACCAACTGTAGTTTCTCCTTCCCCCCTCTCATTCTGTCCTCCCCCCATCTACCTCTCTCCCATTCATTCCTCCTCTGTTTCCATTCAGAAAGGACAGCCTCCCATAGGTTTGAACAAAGCATGGCACATCAAGTTGAGGCAGAATTGAGCTCCTCCCCCTGAATCTTGCAGGCAAATGGATTGAACTAGAAAAAAGAATCATTCTGAGAGAGGTAACCGAGAACCAGAAAGAGAAGCATAGTATGTAGTCACTCATGTGTGGATATTAGGAATAGAGTATAGGATAACCAGACTACAATCCCCAGCTTCAGAGAGTCTAGATAACAAGGACAGACCACAGACGGATGCTTGTATTTTTTTGGGAAGGGAAATAGAGGAGATCTCCTGGGTAAACTGGGGTTAAGGGTAGGGGGAATGGGAGGATGGGACCTTGAGGGAGTGGGTTGAGTGGGCTGGACAGAGGGGATTTCATATTCTTAAGCAAAACAGTGTAGCAGTCTCTCAACATTTGCCGTGAAACGTTTTCAGTGGGAGGGGCCCCTGGACCTCAAACCTGGACTCTGGTGCCGTGGTTTCTTCCCCATGGTTGTTAACAAACCTCATGTTAGTCCCTATTCTGATCTTCAAGGATGGATGTTGCCCTTTAACACCTAGTTTAAGCCCCTTTTGAGAAAGTTTAAACAACAACACCTTGGATTATTCACCCTCCCTCTTCTCTTCCTCCTCCTCCTTCTGATTTATAGGATTCTGTTTCCCGCTTTGTTCCTGATCTGCTCAATCTAAGGACCATGACAGCTCCCTAGGATGGAGGTGTCAGGGGAGTCGTGTGTTCCCCAGAGGATGTTAACCACAGTCATGTAGTCTTGTGTGCTCTATGGGGTTGAGGTTCCTGAAATAGACAAGCCTAATGATGATTCTCAGGATTCCTGCTTCCTGCTGAAGCAGGTGTCATCTCTCTGTATAAAAGTGGCACCAGTGACTTGCTCCTAACCACCTGAACACAGCAGAGGGGCTGGACATCCCTCCCTGGTTATTCTGCAGTGTGTTTGTCTCTTGCTCCTTAGCTGCCGTAAGATATTTCCCCTCTCTCTTTGCTGCTCTTAGAAAAGCAAGAGGTCACAAATTCTATAGCCACAGGGTGCTGAACCCTGCAAACAGCCATGTGAATAGGGGAGCAGGTGCTTTCGTAGCTGAACCCTGCATGAGGAGCTACGTGGCCGGCATACTTGTTAATGTTTAAGATCCTGAGCAGAGGACCCAGCTGTCCTCTCCAGTTTCTTGGCTCCTGAGCTACAGGCACTGCAGTGCTGGCTTCCTGGTCATCGTTGTGCACAAACTGGAAACTAGAGCATCCTCTGAGCACGAGGCAGTGTTTGAGGGGCTTCAGGTGTGTTTGGGACATTGACTCCCGGAAAGGTGACAGGAGTGATTAGCATGGAGAGTGAAAGCTTGTGAGGTGCTTCAGAGCCCCGAAAGTCAGAGAGAACAGAGGGCTCCACGTAAAACTTCTAAATTTCTTTCTGTCTTTCTTTAAATATTTTTTCATACCATTTTTCTTTATTCTGCTATAGGTGAAGAATGTAAAAACGACAGATCAGGTATTTCTCATTTCCTATCTTGCTGAAAAAGCTCCAGACCAGCCCTTTGCACTGGTTATGGTCAGTAGCATTGCTTTGGAGGAGACAGAAACCGCTTACTGTTTATTTCTGGACTCCCTTCTGACCATATCACACTCACTGGATTCCTTAATTTCATGTGTGTTTCCACCAGATCAATGACACTGATGGCTCCCCGTGGCCCTCAGAAACAATTCAGATTCTCTCTTCCCAAAACATCCCTGACTTCCAGGTCCATTGTATCTGATAACAGTTTATTCTCAGTAACATTCAAATTTTCTTTAGGGAGTTTTGGGTTTATTATAAATAACTTTTTCACCTAGACAATACCCTTTTTTCCCTAAGGGTTTTTGACATCGTATTTCTTTAGCTTCTTTTCAAAAGAACACCCTACTGAAAGTAACTTAATCATGGAGGGTTAGTTGTTTTGCCTCCCAAAGGTGAATTGAGCAGTTGAATCATTCGGACAGCTGTGCACATTAGAAAACACACATGGTAAATATGTTATCCATCTTATTTTAGAGGAACAGATAGGAAAGAGGGTTACCACCGGCTCTTCTTTTGTAGCTTCGGTGATGTCTCAGAATGGCCTGAATTTATGACACTCTTCTTGCTGTAGCCTCTCAAGAAGAGATAGATAGAGGTGGGTGTTCCCAGGCAGCAAGGGAAAAAAAAGCCTTGATGGAAACTGTAAATCGCCCATAGTGGGAGTGGATGGTAAGACAAAGGGGGAGTATAGAGGTCAAAACAGTGAAGCCAGGAGCACCAAGGATGAGAGACAAAAGTGCTTGCCCTTGGATATGAGCAAGTCAAGCATAACTGATAACTGAACAGGCCAGTGAGGGAGAGCCAGCCTGCTTACCTTAGAAGCCTTTCTCATCTGGGAAACACATACTGGGCACTACTGCTTTTAACACACAGCTTCTAATGCAGCAATTAGAATGAACTGATTTGTAAGGAAAGGTAGTTTATAATGAACTCATTCCAGCTTCAGAAAAGAGACCCCAGACCATCTTATAGATGAAGAGAGAACCAAGATCACCATGGCAGCTGCTTGGTAGCCGTGAGAACAAAGAACACTGGTACAATGAACAGCACTTGGGACACCTGCAAGGTCAGAGGTGGCCACATCAGCCAGCAGCTAATGGTCAGCAGACAGTGAAGGCCGACCACCAACAATGCCAGAGAGCTTGGTATAATTATCAGTTAGCAAGATACCTGCAAGGTTGGAGGGTAAGTATGCTAGCCAAGTGACTAATAGCTAAAGACAGTCCAGGTCAGCCACTAGCAAAGCTAGTGTCAGAACTAGACACGGGCTTCAACCAATCCTAACTAGGTGGATAGCACATGTTTCTATCCCCTGTTTGGCCAAGGAGGACACACATAGAGTGTGTGGATCCTCTATTGACTCATTCCATAATAACCCAGAGAATTAACCAATCTCCATAGAGATTACCTCAGTCCTTGTCCAGCATGTTCTAGCATGGCCCTATAAAATCCTGGATAAAGAAACACCAGTGTCTTTCTCCTTTCTTAGAGACCTTTCAACTTTAGGATGTTTCTTGCACTTTTTCTCCATTTTCTATAAAAAAAAATTCTCAATAAAGCCTGCCTCTGTTTTGCACACTCCCCTTAAAGTCCAAGCCTTTAATTTCATCCACTGGAGGCAGGGAGCGGAGAGATGCTGTTACAGGTGGATCTTTGATGGCCTTGAGCATCAGGGATTTTAGTTCCTTGGGTCATCCACAGCTGGACTGTGTAAGATCCTGGGCTCTCAAAACCCTGCATCGGAATTACAGGTGTGAGCCACCATGCTTTGTCTTCATCTTTGCTGGATGGAGGATGCTTCTCCTCCCGGCCACAGCATGAGTGGTATAGGGACAAGTATCCATCCTTGTGTCAGGGGGGAGGAATATCTTCAGAAGTCCAATGTGCTCTTAGACCTCGTTTTCCGGGATAATCAGCAAACCCATGCTTTTGTTAACCAAGGAGTCGAGAGGAAGCGCTCTAAACAGCGCTCACTCCTTCAGACTGGGAAGTGGACATCTTCTTTGACTTCAGCCCGACCGACGTGGAGTCCTGCCATTAAGAAGATGGTGGAGGAAGAGATACAGACAGTTCTAGGCAAGCAATAGTGTTGACTTAAAAATGAATCCCCAGCAAGGGCTTGCGGATGCTCTGGGTTCTGGGGAGAATGAGTGGTACAGCTGTGAACTGTGTCTGTAGTCCCCTCAGCACCGTGATTTCCTCCAGGGTCTCTGGCTCCTCCTCTCTATAAAGGACAAAGGGATAAAGTGCTTGCCTGACTTCTGTGGTGATAAATATTATATTGCTAATTAAAAAGGGCAGCTTGCTTCAGGGATTGCTTCCATATGGGAGAATGCAAGTACAACTTAAATAGATACAGCTCATTCCCCGGGAACAGTGCTGCCTGGACACAGGGAACCTGCTGACTCATGACCCAGCTTTGCTGGGCTGGCTCCTTGCCCCACCTCTGACCAGCTGGAACACCTTGTCTCAGCTCCTGCTCACTGCCTCTGATGCATGGTCCTGCAGAAAGGTGGGAAAACACTTTCTCCTGCAGGTGTGTGTTGCAGTCCAGCCACTCAGCAACCTTTGTCCAAAATTCCGCATAGATGGTCGGTACAGCTATTTCCTTTGCTTGGGAATGCTGGACTAGGTTCTGGCCCTTTGTATCTAACCCAGAAAAGGGCTCAGCAGTCACTCGGAAGAGCAGGTTTGGCCTTCTATAAGCTTCTGCGTGTATTTGTGAGCACTTTGGAACCACAAAAGAGACAAGGCGTGGCCCTGGGGAGCCCGAGTCCTTCAGTGAGCAAATGTGGGACTGTCAGGCAAAAGCTGCCTGCTTCAGGGCACCACTGCAGGCTCTGAGTCAGCATCAGCTCTTCCTCTCATCTCTCAGGTGACCTCCCTGTCCCCTGGATGAGAACACAGGAGGAAGGGCAGAGCTATGTGGTTTAGAACAGAAAATAGGTGCCTTGGAACCAAAACTGACATTTTCTTTTTAACTATCTCCTCTGGGTTTCTGCAGAATTTCTCTCTCCCCCTTAGGAAATTGCCAGGGGTGGGATGGAGTGGGTAATACCTCTCTCACATCTAAAGAGCCAGCTGCATCTGTCCATTAACCTTTGACCTGATTAAGATGAATGCCAGTTATGTCCCTTGAGCTTTTAGATTGCTTTTGAATCCAGAAGCCCCAGCTTCTAAAAGCTCGCAGTTCAATTCTTTGAGTTATGTCACCTCAGAGTCCTCTGATTGTCAAAGCGGAATTGAATAGCTCCAGCCTCTTGACTAGACTCTGACCAAGACGAGTGAGAGAGCTCTGGGGCCCCAGTGCTTATTCTTGGCTCCTTGTGTCTACTCGGACACCCCCAGAGAGGTCTCCTGCGTTTGAAAGCAGCTGTACTGCAAGCTGTGTGGTATGCCATGGAGTGTGTGGACAGTCACAAATGCCACAGGATCTCAGAGAGATTTCCTTCAGCCGAGGTGATCAGAAAGAGCTTCCTGGAGGAAATTGATTGTCTGATTGAGGAAGCAATAATGTTTAAAATATAATCATAGCCATGATCTGAGAAATGAATAATTCATGTGGCTTATTTAATTTGCAAAAAAAAAAAGAAAAGAAAATTGTACAGAGAGTTCTCTTTAGCTCATGAGAACAGCAGCAGCAACCAAGTCACCTCCAGGCATATCCGGAATGATCGTGCTGCCACTTCCTGTATTGTGTGCATTTGCAAGGTAGCAAGCCCTCTGATGCAAGGGGAGCCACTCTGTCAGGATATGCTAAAGAGAGACACATATGCTCCTCCCTGTGATGGTCATACAGTTTGTAAGGGATGCTGCCCTCCCTCAGGGTCACCCAAGTACCAGGTACACCCACATAACAAATTCTCAGCACAAAGGAGGTTTGTTACCCTGGAGGAGCAAGTGGGAGTGGGGTGGGGAGAGCTCGCAAAGGCAGGCTGTAAGCAGCCACAGCAAGCAAGCAACAAGCAGCAAGCAAAGAGTTGTAGTTTGCAGGAGTGGGTTTTTAAGGAGAAAAAGGAGGAGTCTCTGCTAGGGTGGGTTGGTAAATCCTGATTGGATATGTTAACCAAATAATTAATTTTGAGATGTCTTAAGAATGAGTGCCAAATAAAGGAGTGACCTTGGGGGCGACCTTTAACTATATAAACTAACAATTTTTAGCAAGGGAGAGGAGAAGGGGGGAAAAGGCAAGACCTGTTGGCACCATGTTTGCCATGCTCAGGCCTGGTAGAGAGTCCCTCATAGTTGAAACATGGACACCAAAGAATTAAACCTTTCCCCAAAAATCCCATGGCAGAGAAAGGGCAGGAACACACCTACTGCAAGATTTCATACAGTTTTGATAATTTAAATGAACAAATATATTTTTCCTATTTCATCTTCTTATAGAACTGAAATGGTGCGGAGAAACTAGGAGTGTTTCTCTTAGATTGACAAAGGTATCAATTTTATGATTATGATTACTATTATTACTGCCTGTTTCTTTTCTTCACGAAGCAGTTGAGCAACCTCTGTCAGCCTGGTCCACAGAGATGCGAGATTTTATAAACCCTCTTAGCCTTACCATCTCTGCAAGAATGTTCTGTTGTTGAAAAGCAAGTGTCCGGGTACCTCACCATAAGCTGCCCAGCAAACTGCCCTTCATTGGCACAGATGAGCAGTTGGCTTCCTGGAAAAGTATCCATGGACCATCCAGGAAGACTGTGAAGCCATTGTGAAGCCATTTACAATTCACAGAAGGAGCTCTTTGCAGCTGTTAGCAGCTCCATCTTTCCTCCATAAGGGAGTTAGGAAGGTGACAAAAGACCAGCTTGGTTCTATGCCTTTATCCTTTAAAAAATTCTAATGGCTTTGAGGGATGTCGCATATCCATTATTGATGGCTTAGGCCACGTCAGTGACAACATCTACTTCTGCATAAAAGCAACAAGGTTAAAAAGAAGTGGCAACAAACAAGGGGTTGAGGCAAAGGTCACTGCAGCAGCCTTTCCTAAGCTGATGCCTGCTTCATTCCCTGCAGCCTTCCAGGGCCATTTGTCCTCCGCATCCTTTGTTTCTCGGCTTTCTGCTTCTCTGCTGCCTCCCTGGGGACGGTTAAGGTTGCAAACCATTTGAGCAATCTGCTCACGGAGAAGGAAATGTGCTAGACACATTATCTCAGGAACCTAGTGATGCAAGGGACCTGGCGAAGTGTGGGTCCCAGTCCTCTTCTCATGACTGATGTCGCATTCATAGAGGACTCTTTCTATAACTCACTGCGTGTCTCTGAGGACATTCGCAGGGAGAGTATTCCACATCCTGAAGGCAGAGGTTATTGCAGATGGATTTGGCTGTTAATTTTGCATCCTGATGCTGTGGGAACGAGGTGTCCATAGAGCCTTGCACCAGCTGGTCAGCATTCCCCCTGAGGGCTTCAAGGTCATTAAAGGGCAGTGGGAGAGAGACTGGCAAGAGGAGCCTTGGTGAGGGACCGGGATGCTCCTGAGACGGTGTATGAGGGCACACACCCTTCCCATTATGCTGCCCGCTTCCACCATTTCTATCATATCCCTCACCCTCCCTCCTTCATGGCTGGTGGAAATTTCCTTCATTCTCCCCTGGGACAAACTCCATTTTTCTCTTCTAGGAAAAGCACCTTATTTTCTCCTGGAAGTATAATACAGCTGCTAAACGATTTTGACTCAGAGAAAGCCTTTTCTGGCCCTTCATAAGATGGACCTCAGAAAATTCTGTTTAACACCAAAAAACTTCCAGGAAACATTTTCCAGTTCAAACAGCAGTGCCTCAAATACCTTCAAAGGTAACTTGCTGTACCATATGAAATATATAATCAATGATGCACTATGTTGTACAAAGTTATATAATGCATAATATATAGACATGATATTAATAAAGTGGATGGAGAGGGATAGGCAGTGCTTTTAAGCACATTACAGCCATTTTTCTCTAACCATGAATCCAGTGTATAGTCCCCATGTGAGTGACAGAGAGACAAACAGCCGGAGACACACTAATGCCCAAGCTGATTCCTCTTTCATTTAGCATCACTAAGCCATTGTCACTGCTCCCTTTATAAATGTTTGTGAAACTAGATTGGCATAAATAATTCAAAGCAGAATTATCCTTGATAGAGGATACAGGATACAAGGATGGATCCTTGATACAGGATCTCCCCTCCTCCCTCCTCACAGGCACCATGCGTGATAGTCATTACTGTGTAAGTTCATGAATGTCACGTCAGGTCTAAGTCTCAGGGAATGCTCTTAGATTCTATTAAAGCCCTGTTGTTACAAAACTAATTTGAAAATACTAAACTTTAGAGAGCATGGTAGTTTAGATGGTACAATGTGTCTATACCATGAAAAGGAAAACTGTGTACTGGAGTCACATGCCCGGTAGGAGCATCCTTTGCAGTCATGTCCCTTCAGCTATCTTCTTCATCCTCTTAGGCTACCTTTGACCTTTGGGCACAGAAAGTGCCTGGAGGTTTGGGCGGTTGGCTCTCCTATGGCTGTGATCCTCTAAGCTTCACTGCACCACATACCACGTGCCTGAAAGATAGAAAGGAAGAGGGTTAGAGGGAACAGGAGAGGAGGGTACGTAAGGGAGTAGGGGGAGAGAACAGCAAATGTGTCCTAATTAGTGCCTCCAGCTTTGCCACTTGGCTGAGGCCATCGCCTGCTATTCAGAGTCTTGGGCATCCTTCCAAGCACAGGTTCTTTTTGGGAGAAACGGATTGGTAGCCCTGAAAGAAATGCAATAATTGAGACTTCTGCCACTTCTGCAGAAGTTGTGCCTTGAACCATGTAGTGGTACAGATGGAGATGGCTCAGTGGTTAAAGTGCTTGCCGAGCAAGTGAGAGGACCAGAATTCAGAATACTGAGTGGTCATGGTGGCCTGTCCAGGGCAATCTGATGAGGAAGGCTAGCCGAATAGGAGCTCTGGGTTTGATTTGAAGACCCTGTCTCTGTGAATCAAGCAGAAGAGTGGCTAAATATTGTTCCAGGCACCAACCTTGCTGCTCTACATGCATGTTTGCACACATGCATATGTGAGCCCTGTGCCATGCAAATGTGCCAAGGCACACACATGCATATATCACACATGCACATATGAAAAGCTTAAGAGTGTGTGAAAGCAGCATTGGCTGCAGACAATTCATATTTCATTGCTTTGAAATCCCTGCCATAAGAATGCTGCTATAATGCCCTACTCTGTGTTGCTGGATTCTTCTTATCTTGTTTTCTGCATCTTTCTGGAGAGGAAGAAGAAAAGAGGGAGCCTTCAAGGTTACAATGAAGGTGAAGTGTCCACAGATCGGCTATGTTTTGGTGTATGTTGTTTTTATGATTGTCATAAGATGGAAGCATTGAGAACCATAGATATGAAGAACATCATAAGAAAACTGGGGAGTTTTGTGTAAGCAGCCACCTGATCATATGTGATCTGTTTTGAAGAGCTATATACATATATAGAACGATTATCTATGATAATGAGGGGCTTGTCTGAAAGCAAGGCTAGAAGTAAGGGAGCTTGTCTTTTTCATGCATTTTAAAATAGTGACTGAACTCAGGACCGCGAGGGGTGCACCCACACACTGAGACAATGGGGATGTTTTATCGGGAACTCACCAAGGCCAGCTGGCCTGGGTCTGAAAAAGCCTGGGATAAAACTGGTCTCGCTGAACATAGCGGACAATGAGGACTACTGAGACCTCAAGAACAATGGCAATGGGTTTTTGATCCTACTGCACCTATTGGCTTTGTGGGAGCCTAGGCAGTTTGGATGATCACCTTACTAGACCTGGATGGAGATGGGTGGTCCTTGGACTTCCCACAGGGCAGGGAACCCTGACTGCTCTTTGGGCTGATGAGGGAAGGGGACTTGATTGGGGGAGGGGGAGGGAAATGGGAGGCGGTGGCGGGGAAGAGACAGAAATCTTTAATTAAAAAAAAAAATAAAATAAAATAGTGACTGAAGTGTGTGCACATGCACATAAGTGCACATGTGCAATGTACATGCCTGTGTGTGCATTTGCAGGTCAGAGGGTGGCCTTGGGTATCATTCCTCAGGCACCAGCCACCATTTTGTTTTGGGCCAGGGTCTCTCACTGACATGGTTCTCAGTAAGCAGGCTTGGCTCTCTGGTCAGGTGAGTCACACCTCTATCTGTCTGTTCTGTCCCCTTGGTGCTGGGATTATAAACCCGTGACACCATGTGTGACTATTTTTACGTGGGTTCTGGGGATAGATCTTAGGTTTTCATGCTGACAAGACAAGCACTTTACTGACTGAATTACCTCCCTCTTTTCTAAGTGGTATATTTTTGAAACTTCAAAAATTAATGTCTATTTTTAGCCAGATGAAATAACATGGTTCTTTCTACGACCACTTAGAAAATGAACCGATATGATTATAAACCTGAAAGACACAATCAGAAGCCCGAGATCCCAAAAGATTAAAACCTCTATGCTAAACGCTGAATATAATCACGGAGCAAAGCCGTCCGATGCTGCACTCCTGAAACCACAGTGGGGAAATAGAAGGAGACTGCAAAGAAAGCCAGAAGCTGAGCTCCGGGGCAGGGAGTGACAGCGTTTTCAGCTTCATGTGTGATCTTTGCAATTACATTATGCAGTCTAAATGCTGAGGAACCTGTTAAACCATTGTTTCAGGTGAATCTGTGATGCTGTCTCCAGACATCAGCTCGGGAATATGCACACACAAGGTAGAAAAGATCAGTGCAAGTCGCCATCCAATCCTCCAGAGAACCCAGGAAGAGCAAGGAAGGGAAGTGGATCCCTTTCTTTCTTAGTACTGAGAGTTTCTTCTGAGGCATTGGCAAGCAGAACTTCATGCTCACTGGTCACAGGAACTCCAGGACTTCCTGTGGTATCTGTGTGGGTCTTCAGCCTTTCTGCTTCAGACCAGTAGTCAACACGTTTTACAGTGCTGACTCGGTGGACGCATTTTGTATGTATACAAAACTAATGAACACATAAAGCACTGTCACCTTTAGACACACACATATGGGAAAGTTATGCATCTTGAGACACTATGCATGGTTGCTTGCATATGTGATGGTGAGGCACAGGGTTTGATACCACTTGTCAAAAGTCTTAGGTTGTTGATCATGGTATTTCAGATGACCACACAGTATGATCATCCACAGTGACATAAATTTATCTGTTTCATGTCCTGACCCATTTATTTTCAAATGTGGCTGATCTGCTCATGTCTGCCACAGCTGTGTAGCTATTTAGTCTAGCTCAGGGCTTTGCTTGTCAAAATACATATATTATTATTCCACCGTTGGTCATACAAAGTAGCTCAGGAAGTGATTGCCTCAGTTTTGATAGAGTCTCAAATGAAATACATACATATAAATTAGAATATTTAAAATCATTTAGAATTACTTTTACAGAACTATATTTCAAGATTTTAATCTTTTGTGGTTTTAGACTTTAGAGATTTTGACCAGTAAAAATTTCCACATTCAGGAATACATTGACTGTGATCATGTGTTTCTGGAGTGTACCCCAAGCCTGATGAACATGAAAACCACCCCAATTTTTCTGCTGGAAAGCAGAGTTTTTCCAGTGTGGTTCAGGGGATGGGAATTTAATGAGAGGAAGGTAACAGTTTAGAGTTGAGACGACAGATGGGTTTGGGATGTGTTTGGGGACTGTGACTTCGGGGCCATCTATAGGAGGAAGATGGGAAAGGTGAATGTGTAAAAGAACAACAGCAACAAACCCACCCGAAACAAAACCCAACAAAATCACAGTAAAACAAGCCAAGAAAATTGTCTTAGGATATCTTGATCATCATCATCCTGAGAGTGACTGAGGACTAAGTTGCATGTGCCCAGCGTGAGCTCACAGTGATATGAAGCATGCTCAAGATGCCCAAGCCCTGATGAGCCACAGTGAAGCAGTGAAGACATTTCATAAAATATGCCTTCATGCAAAAAGAAAATTGACTAGAATAATGACTAGAATGAATTATGCCCTCATAAGAAAGTCAAGGTCACTAAACTCCAGGGCCATGCTGACAGACTTTCAAAAGGAGTCTCAAAAGGACTGAGCAGGCCCCCACACAAAACAAAGAGCACCATATATTAACTGTGGACAACAAGACCCAGAGGCTTGATCAAGCAGTATTTACAAATGCCAGCATCCAATAAAGGATGCTCTATATGCAAAGAAGCAAGAATTGTGTTCAGTATCCAGGTAATTTAAGCAATGAAAACAGACTAAAAGTGATACCAGTGACAGCATTGGTAAGCCCTTAAGAGACTTTGAAACAAGAAAACAGGAACATAATGCGGACAGAACAGAAAAACATACAATAAATTGTCGCATTGAAAAACATAGCATCAGACACTGAAGTACCACTGTTTTGGTTTATCAGCAGAGTAGGAATTAAAAAGAGAGAAATAGCGAAGAATATGAAAGATGTGTAATAAAATTTTCCAAGTAGAAACAGATAATAAAAGATGATTAAAAATGAAAGAAGTTGAAGTCATCTCATTTACCTACTGTAAAACATCAAACTCCATTATCTGCAGTTATAGAACTCAAAGTAGAAAAATGGGGCCAAGAGGAGGGGCAAGAAAATACTTTGAAACAATTGCTGCCATTGTTCTAAGTGATATGGGAAGTATGAATTACAGATTGCTGGATCTTACTGTATCCTATGCAGGATAAGCAGAAAACCACACCTAAGCACAGGGCAATCAAACTCCCGAAAATTAGCCACAAAGCGAAAATCTAAAGAACCATGAGAAAACGCTTTCAGATTGCACTAAGTAGCAAGTGATGGAGACAGAAATGAATATGGATCTCTTGTCAGAAGCAGAAAAAGGCAGGAAGACAGGTGAACTTTAGAGTCTCACAAGAGAACTGGAAACTTAGATCTGTATGCGAAGTGAAAACGCAATTTAAAATGAAGGTACAATAAACAGCATTTGAGATAAAAAAAAAAAAACCATCAGGAGGAATCTCATTCAAAGAGATGGGCACCAAAAGTTGGTACCTGAAGTTCTGTAAAATGGTGGACAGTAAAACAAGGCTGACACTCAGATCAACACACGAAGGGAGTAAAACTACTGCAAGTGAACACCGAGTTCACTAGCAAGTGCAAATGCATTCTTTTTGCATTTTCATTGTAAAATATGCTTGATATTTTAAAATATGAATCATAGCAGTTATAGTACTGTGTTACAGAAGTTGCAATCTATACAGAATCAAGCTGAGCAGGAATGAATGATACAAAGACAGGAATAGGGAGATAAAAGTGTTTTGTTGCTGAGTGTTTGTATTTATGTGGGGGAGTGCACAACTGGTGCGAGACAGGTGATCATTACTCCAGCCTACACATTGTAGATGCTAGACCAAGCTGAAAAAGTACAAACTAATATAGCTAGTAAAGGAACTAAAAGAAAACACAATAAGAAGGGATATTATAAATCCCCATTTACTTCAGAGTCAGGAGAAGGAGGAAACAAAAATGATCTGAAGAAAAAAAAGATAATTTTTGAATTTGTACCAACTGTATTAATAACTACATTAAATATAAATGGTTTAAACATCTAAAATTGCTGTGGGACAATGGTCTGTATCCTGTCAATTATATTTTAAATAAGCACTAATTGGCCAGAAGCCAGGCAGGAAGTATAGGCGGGACAACGAGGCAGGAAGTTAGAGGCGAGACAATGAGAACAAAAGAATTCTGGGAACAGAATGCAGTCTGCAGTCGTGACCCAGCCTCAGAGGAAGCAAGATGTGACTGCCTCTCTAAAAAAGGTACCAAGCCATGTGGCTAACTCAGACAAGAATTATGGGCTAATATTGATTGTAAGAATTGGTTAATTAAGAAGCCTGAGCTAACGGGCCATTCAGTTTATAACTAATGTAGACCTCTGTGTTATTTCTTTGGGGCTATACAGCTGTGGGGCCTGGTGGGATAGAAAACCTCAGTTAACGCAAAATATAGATTGGATCAAGTAGAAAAAGACCCAAAATTAGATTGTTTATAAAAAAAACCATTTGTAAATATATTGACATATATTACACAACATTTTACTATATAGGCATTATATAATAATACAAATGTTAATAAGACCATAAGGAAAATTAGTATATTGTTACAAGTTCAAGCTATATAATAAACCAACCAAGGTTACATAATGAGACCTGTTACAAAAATAAAACAAAGTGAAAGAAAATATGGAAAGTTGAATATAGTAAACACATGGTTAGTAAATTGTATCCCAGAAATCTAAGTTTCAAACAAATTCTGGTATCATTTGGCATGTTATCACATAAAGACAAGGATAACATGCAGATAAAGCAGTTCAATATACTTTTTTGAGTAAAATACACACAAAAGAAGAAATAGAAATTCTTCTTTAATTTGATGCATGTCATCAGTGCAAAAACACAACTGCCATTACACATAATAAATGAAGACTAGATAATTGCTCTTAAGATCTGAACCAGTCACGATATCTACTATCAGCCTTTAGCATTTTTACTCAAACTTGTAGTGAAGATTTTAGCCATTGCAATAAGGCAAGAAAAAGAAATAAAGGGCACATTGCTTTAAGGAAGTTTCTTATGAGTTAATCTTTGCAACCCTGTAAATATGATGATGACAGAAACAGATGATCTCAGGCAAACAGAGGAACTCTTGAAGGTGACTGTTCTGCTCAGCTACTTCAATTTTCATTCTAATATTCTCCAGTGAGCAAATACCAGCTATTCCAAAATTTTACACTGACCTGTAGGGGTTCATTTTCATTTAATGGAAAAACAGACTTTCACTTAATAACTTAGATAGCACTATTTGAAAGAACAAAGTTGGCCAAGTACTAGTTAATGGGGGCTGTGAACTATGATATTTATATTAATCTGTAAGCAATATATGTACTATACTTAATAGTAGGTTGCTATTTTATAATAATGGTTATTTGATATTTAATTATAGCAATGATATATTTTAATAATGGCAAGATGATAAAATTTTATTAAAATTCTGTTGGTAGAAAAATCTAACTTGTGTTATTGGAAAGGACACAGGATGAAATTTCACCATGCAAATTTATTTGGCTTTTTATTTTTCCAAAATGATATCACTTTGTGAGTCTGAGCCAGTATTTTGCCTTAATCATCTGCATGACACAGTTTTTCCTTTCCTGACATTACGTCATTATTTATAAGCTAAGTTAACCTCAGTGCAGAAAGGGCAGAAAGTACATGGCTCCTTTGTGAAATTCATGCTTTATTTCTTAATAGATTCAGCACAAAATTTGGCATAGACTCCTACCTAGAACTCCAATGAATTCATTATGTCTTGCTTAAGAATGCTCAGTGGTTATAAAAATAAATAGTAGTGTCCCCATCTTAGCAGCAGGCATGGGCTTTGTGTTTTACATGTAGTTTGTGCTTGGCAGGAGATCATAGAAGCAAGAGATGGACGCACTCAACAGTGGGATCCAGTTCTCCAGCAAAGAGCTTTGCGATGGGCTTCCTTCTTATCCTCCCACCCTCCCTCCCTTCCTTCTTTTCTTTCTTCTGTCCTTCCTTCTTTCCTTTCTTTCCCTTTCCTCTTTACTTCCTTCTTATCTTCATTATCATCTCAACATAATCATGGGAATCATTGTCTGATGTCACCTGTGATTCACAAATTAATCTTAATAATGGTATTTGAAGTTGTCTCAGTTTATTTACTAGTGAAAAAGGAAGAAACAAAACACTTGGCACTTTCTTGGTGATAAACACATTTTAAATTAATTATTATTATTATTCTTTGTGTTATGTGTTTGTGTTTGAGTTTGGAGGTGAATATGTGCAGGTGAGAAGTGCAGGCACTTGCCAAGGCTAGAAGAGGATCTGAGAGTCCCTGGAGCTGGAGTTACAGGCAGTTGTAAGCCTCCTGATTTGGGTGCTGGGAACTGAACTCAGGTCCTCTGCAAGAGTGTGTGTGCTCTAAGTCACTGAACCATCTTTCCTGCCCCAGTTGGTGCTATATTTGACGGCCTGTATGAAGCTCATTTTCCTATTTTTCATAAACTTCTTTTCACTTAGAAGTGAAGTAGGTTTTTCAGTAAGTAAATGCTGGTAAGTCAGGTATTACAGATAGTTGTAGTGATATTTCATTTGTACTTTAATAAATAAATAAATAAATAAATAAATAAATATCAGAGAGTAAAACAGCCACACTGGTCAGCCATACAGACCAGGCAGTGGTGACACATACCTTTAATCCCAGTAGCCACATGGTGCATACCTTTAATCTCAGCACAAGAGAGGAATATAAGAAAGGAGGAGATAGCTCTTAGACACAGTCTCATTCTGAGATTCCTGAAGGCAGGATTGTCATTTTGGTTTGAGAGAGAGATAAGAGCCAGTGGTTGGCTGCTTTGCTTTTCTGACCTTCATGAATCCCAATATCTGTTTCTGGGATTTTATTAATTGTGCTACAGATAGCTCTGCCTGTTCCATCCAGCAGGTCTCCAGGATCTCAGGAACTGAGATAAACCAGAAAGTACTATCCCACAATCTGTTAGTAGAGGGAAAAGGTTTTCTAAGTAGGTTAAAGAAAGAAACTAAGTGTTAACTGCAAATATGGAAGATATTTCGGGGATGCAGGAAAGGGTTCTGAGCACCATGTGCTTGGGAACATGAGGAGAAGAGCGGGATGAGTCTAACGCTGATGCTCATTGAGGTGACTGTCCAATAATGTGGGTTAGGACACACTGGCCAAGATGGAGCTCTACTATAGCAAAGGTCACCTTTATCAAGATACCTTTATGACTTTAGGATTGGGTTTTAGTACTACAACATGACAATTAGTGAAACTGGTGAAAAGTAATTTACTTCACTTTATGGAAGAAAAAAATTAAAATTCATAAATCCACTCAGACGATTTGTAGCAACTTTTGTAGTACTTCTGCATAAGTTATTTCTTCTACTGTATGTAATTTTTATTCTTAAGGCTTGGTATTGAATGTGAATAGCTTTCTTGCTCCTTGCTTCTCGCCTGTAGAAAGTGGAGGGAGAAACAAACACACACACACTCAGAGAGAGAAAGAAAGAGAGAGAGTGAGAGAGAGAGAGAGAGAGAGAGAGAGAGAGAGAGAGAGAGAGAGATTCTTTGAACTGAAAAAACATTTTCCACCAATAAGGAGTTCTTTGTTATTTTCATCCTGCCCTGCAAGAAGGAACCAACTTTTTGGCCCTTTGAATATCCCTCAGCTGGTAACATCACCCTATGTCGATTTATTATTTATTCAAGTGAATACCTAGTGGAAGCCTTCAAAAGGAGGCCTCCACCTGGTGGAAGCACTGCTTTGCTAGGGACTGACATGCAGCGTTTTGTCTCACCTTCTCAGAGAGCCAGAATCCACTCACCAACAGTAGAGGTCTATCAGCAGCAGGAGAAAAGTTCCGGGGAATGAAATACTTTGTCCCAGCTCATTTATCAGGGAACAGTTAATTCAGCCCAGATCTACAGAAAGCCAGCCTCCACTGATGAGTATTGAGAGCACAGAGCAGGCTCACCAAGGCACACACGCCATTCTTTCAGGCCTGCTTGCCTGATGGCTTGCTTCTGTAGCATTGAGGGTTTGTTCTAGGCCATCCGTTGCCTTGCATGTGTGACTAGTTACAAAGGTCTCCAAATTCTTGCTTTCTCAAAGATGACCTTTCTTTAATCTGTTTCTGTTAATATTACTTTTTACTTATGGCATTCTAAAAATAAAATTATTAGTTACTTACTTATCTTACTCCCTGACTGCAGTTTTCCCTCTCTCCTCTCCTCTGATCCCCTCCTCCCACCTACCCTATAATACCCCTGCCCCTCACCCCCAATACACTCTTCCTTTGTTCCTGTTCAGACAGGGGCAGGCCTCCCATGGGTTGCTGTTCATAACATGTTGAATTTGCTTTGCATAGAGCCTTGGAATAAATGCCAGCCTGACTCCTGTCAAAGCACTCCCAAGATATCCCTGCCCAAACTGCTGGCTTTTATGAGATCTTTGCAAGTCCTTCGCATGCAGATTCAAGGCATGAATAATTTTGGTTTCATTGCATAGAAGAAAGGAAACTTCTAAAGTGAGGGCTGAGAATTCAATCTCCTGCAGGCTACTACAGGTAAATATCCTTGTGGCTACCTGTTATTCTGAGATATACAATAAACGTTTGATATATGTGCATTAAGTCAACCCAGAAACAATATTTTAAAGATACCTGATCAAATACCATAGTCCCAGAAGAACTGGGATTCTCTCAAATTCTTTTTCTTCTAGCTCTTGTAAGGGTGATCTTAACGTTGGGGCCGACTGGAGAATGACAGCTCCCTTTCTGAGAGACCATTGTAGCTGTGGAATGAAGCCAGTGGTTCAATTTCCCAAATGGAAGTCTACCTGATTAGTGCCACTTGGCCTTCAGAGGCCTCAATCCAGTCTGATGGCTTATGATAGACTGCAATCAGAAGCTCAGGATTTCCAAAGGTTAAAAGCATTGACGATATTTAATTAAAACAATGCTTAAAAAGTTGAACAGTGCCAAGCACAAGCTTCTTACAGCAGTGCAAGGGCACTAACTTATGAATTGAGCTGAGGAGGCTCTTTGCATCTCTAATAACCTTCTGCCAAATGCCCACTGGGGAGCAATCAGAAACTTACAAGTTTGATTAGCCAGTTAATGCAAAGAGAAATGAAAAGAATTCCAATGGTTACCAATTCACCCTTGTTCCTAAGAAAAGTTCATTATTTTATGGCAATCAAACTATACCTTAGATTTTGGGAAACCTTCCCTACTGACTATCTTATTTGATTCATTTTAATTGGCTTAAATCATACTTCGTAAAGTAAAGCTGAAAAAATCATGTTTCTGAGGTGTAAAGATAAATTTTAAGTAGCGTATCAGCTAAAGTGGTCTAATGCTTTTCTGCAGTTAAATTCTATGTGGATTTATAGTTTCCATAAAACAGAACATAGAATGTCCCAACTTAAAGTTAATTTATTGTAAGCATATTTATAGGCTTTAAAAGGACTCTTACAGCTTGATTTTCTAAAAAAGAAACACTTGGTACTAGAGAGATAGCTCGTCAGTTAAGAGCACCGGCTGCTCTTCTAAAAGGCCTGTGTTTGAGCTCCAGCACCCACATGATGGCCCCTGGCGCCCAGTTCCAGGGAAACTGATGCTCTCTTCTGGCTTTCGTGGGCATCAGGCATGCATGCGCAGACACTGACACAGGGCAACTCAGGTATGCATATAAAAATTAAAGTAAGAAGAAAAGCCACTTCCGGTGATATGAAAGTCGAGAATTCAACAGCTTAGGCAGAGTTCTCATGAACTTGTTCTTGACGACTGCCTTTTTTGCTGTCAGTCATTCAAGGACTGGTGGCAGATGGGAACAAGAACAGTGGATGTCCATCACATTTGGAGTGATGGTGACTCCAGGATTTGCACTCATCGCTCATCCTCCTCACCGTTAGGAATCATTCACATGTAGAAGAGAAGCTGAAGATGAACTAGGCAAACAGTCCATCTATGCCTCATTTTATTCTTGCATCAACTTAGAATATCTTCACTCTTGAAATGCTTCATTTTGTATATAGTAAGCTATCTGAATATTTATCTGTGAGTATGCATGGATGAATCTGTTGTACATGTTTGTATTGTGTGTGTGGTGTATATATACATCCATGTTTGTGTGCAGGTATAGGCATGCAAGCACACAAATGCCAGAAGAGAATTTTGGGTGCTCACCACCTTGCTTCCTTCAGACAAGGTCTTTTAGTGACCTGAAACGAGGCTGACAGCTGGCATACTCCAATAATCTTACCTGCACTCCTAATAGCTGGGGTTATAGGTACAAATGTGGTTATGCCTAGATTTCTACATAAAAAAGGAGATTCGACCTCAGGACCTCAAGCCCCTGTAGCAAGCATTTCAACCCCAATATCTGAATTCCTTCATACATAGAATCAAGTAACTTGATTTTATGATTGCCAGTAGATGATATTAGCATGTACAACAGTGAGGCTCAAAGACAAATACATTTGTGTGGATGGTGAGAGGTAGGGATAGTGAGAACACTTAGCACAAAGAGAAGTTCATTGCACAAAAGGCAGAGAGAAGTTCTGTCAAGCTTCCGACCTCCTCTTTGAGGTGGTTGTGTGTCATTTTGCTCTTTCCAAGGGCAGGGATGGAATCTATAGCATTCTAAGTCAACGATCAACGTCTTAGATCAGCATGATGTACAACGCAACTGTAGTCAATGATCAACGTCTTGGTTCAGCATGATACACTATGCAACTGTAGCTATACCTGCTTGAAGGCTGAAGAAGGAGAATCCTTTAAGTCAAGGAATTTAAGGCCAGCCTGGGAACATTCTTGAAAATGTCTCCAAACCCTAGCTTACATAAACAAGACTATATAATCTATATTTTTATGTCATTTGCTATAGGGGTCAGATAGTACAAGAAGGAAACTGCTCTACTCATTCAGAGTCCTTCTACCCTGAGTCAGTCTAAATGGGGAAAAAATCATATTTACTGAACATCAACACCCTTGTAATTATTAACACATCTTAAGATATAAGATAATAATCACTTTATAGCTTGCAAACAAAAACTGAGGACAATATTAAAGCTGTGATTTGGCTTCAAAACCAAGTTTTCTTAACACTGAAGTCTGCGTAGCTTCTACTCCCTCCCTCTCCTTCCTACAAAGCCCCTTCATGATCACAGCTGCCAAACAAACAGGGCTCCAAGGCTGGTGTTTGGGAGTTGAGCTCTTTCATACAAAGGCTCTTAGACATTAGCCTTAAGACTGCCGTGTTCATATTTTAGGAAATGTTCAAATATAAGCAGGATGAAATTGAACTCTTAACCTCACCCAGTACTTATCTATGTTTTTGCAATGCTGCGTGGTTATATTCTAAGAAAATTACCTTAGATCATCTACAGAGGCTGGGGAGGAGTGGGAAGGCAAGCTCAAAATCATGCCCTGAAAGCCTCACCTTGGATCCAGTTTTGTAGGTTTAGCCTTGTGTCTCTATTTCAATGCATGTTGACCTTCAGGGGTCTGTTTACATGCTGTGACTGGCAAGGAAATGAATCAAAAAAGGCAAGGAGGAAATCTGGTTCAGCATGGCTTAGTTAGGCAGGTTCATTCAAACTTCTGGAGTTGATTTTTTTTTTACATATGTAAACACAGTACAATTTGAAAAATGGTTTTCTTGCGACAATTATCACAATGAAGCTTAGGGCATGGCTACACTGGAACTCCTTTGCAAAGTACCTGTGACCTCTTACACAAGAATGGGTTCTACCGAGCAAGAAGCGATGCCCAGGATGGGGGGATTTGGGTGAGGCATAGATCCACAGAATAGCAAAGATTATCGGGTTATTAATAAATCCATTCCAAGCCTTCTCTATGGAAAATAGGTATGCACATCCCTTCTATTGAAGAACAAAGCCCACAGGTTTAGCAATTCTGGTTTCTCTGTTGCAATCTGTAAGCATGTGGACCTTGTTCAATTACTGACAGGCGCCTAAGTGTTTGCAGCTCTGCTATTGGTTTACGGGTCCTTACATAGTCCAATAAAGAGCAGAGGTATAATCAGAACTACTCACCCAGGGACCAATGCTGAGTTCCTTTAGCTTTTCATTGCCTAGGCCGTGATAAAACTTTTCATTATTTGTGTATTGCTATGAGAACTGAATAGGAGCCCTAGCATCCAGAGGGGAGGCTTGTAATTTGACTTTGTTGTAGATGCTTTGTGATCTTTGGTTTTGGTAAGTGGTGGCTAAGGTGAATATATCTTGCATACCAGATTTTTTATTTGTTTGTTTTTGTTTTAGTAGGTCTTTACTGCCAGTTACTTGTGTGACATCTACTCTCAACTCAGTGGTGATGAACAAACACAGTGGTATTTGTTGTACAATATTATTCCTAATGCTTATTTTATAGGACTTAGGATCTTTAGTGTTTGGAAATAAACTGTGGTGATAAGCATTTAGGATTTACCTCCTTCTTCTTTTTTTATTCAAAATGCTGTTGGACTTCTTGTTCATTAGTCTTGTATATTCAGGGAAAGAATTCTTTGCAGAAATGTGAGAGACCTTTATATTATCCATTATCTTTTTTTATTTATTTATTTTTATTTTTTATTTATTTTTTTTTTGGTTTTTTGAGACAGGGTTTCTCTGTGGCTTTGGAGCCTGTCCTGGAACTAGCTCTGTAGACCAGGCTGGTCTCGAACTCACAGAGATCCGCCTGCCTCTGCCTCCCGAGTGCTGGGATTAAAGGCGTGCGCCACCACCGCCCGGCTTATCCATTATCTTTTAGTGACCAGAAACACAGAAATTTAACATTTCATTAACTGTCAAAATCGAAGGCATATGGAGATCCAGATCTTACAAACTCCAGCTCAGTGTTGGTGGCCGGAGCTTACTGTGACTTTGTTCTTTTCCAAACCACCCAAGACTCATCAACACCCAAAAGCAGGCTTCCATGTTCTTTGGAAGATGGACTTCGATTTCATAACCTGAGGAGGAGGAATAAGCTAGATTAGAGTAAATACTGACACATTTGTCTTTACTGGGTCTACTTTTAAGGCTTTTTACTAGAGTGAGATGCTTGCAGAATTGGAAAATGTTTAGTAAGTGGAGTAGCAATGCTTAAAACTGTGTCCTCTTTGTTATTCAGTGAAGACTCATGATATCAGTTTTTCCTCTGCCTTACAGATGTGATGTAAATACGTCTAGTTGTCACTGGATGCGCTGAGGTGCAGAACCGGAGAAAGTCACAAAGTCATCCAAATGAGTTTGTTATCTCCAGGAGGAGCTACACGTGAAACCAACCAGGCACTTGCTGCAGGAGATATTTAGATTGATATGTGTGTGAGGAGGTCAAGTGGCTTCCTCATATCTCCACCATCCGTTTATTCCTCAAGTTGCTGCCAGTGTATCTAGAATTTTAAATAATTTTTTGGAGGAGTGCTAGAGATGTGACTCTTATGATTACAAGCACCAAATGCTCTTCCAGGGGATCTGAGTTCAATTTGCAGCATCTACATGGAGGCCCACAACTATCTTTAACCCTTGTCTAATCTCTGGGGGCACCAGGCATGCATATGGTCTTCTGACATACATGCAGGCAAAATACTGATATACATACAATAAGTAAACAATAAACCCATGTTTTTACTATTTTAATTTTGTGTAGGTGAGTATGTCTTTGTGTGGGTATGTGCATGTGAGTATAGGTGCCTGCGAGGGACAGATATTTTGGATCCCCATGGTATGTAGTTACAGGCAGTAATGAGCCTTCTGATATGGATGGATACTTGGAACTGAACTCAGGTCCTCTGAAATATCCAGAAGAGATCTTAATTATTGAGCTGTCTCTCTAGCCCTGTAGCAAGCACTTTTGCTTGGGGGTTTACAGCTAGGAAAATTGATGGATATTCATTGCTCTTGCTTGTGACAGCAGTTCTGTTTCCACAGGACTCTGTCCAGCTGGCTTCCTTGCTATTCTGTGCATGCCCCATGGACTATTTCTGCTATGATGCTATGGGTGCTAACAAGGATATGGAGAGGCTGGTTTGTGGATGTTATTCTACATTTTGGGTCCTTTCCTGCTTTGTATGTTTTCTCCTTGTACTTCCAGAAATTGGGAAGACATTCTCATAGGTTTCTAGAATTCAAGTAATAAACCCAAACCCCCAATTTATCAGTGAGATTTCTTATATATTAACTTTATCTCTACTGACTATAACTTGACCAGTAGATGTATAGATTCTGTTCTGTAAGAAAATGCTATATATGAATCTTAGAGGCTAATGACTAAGCTGGGGGTGGGTGGCAGTGGTGATCTTATTCTAAAAATATTTTGTTGTTGTTGTTTTAAGACTCAGATTTGCAAAGAATCACAGACTTGTTTTCAAAAATGAAGTTATGGTAGTCCATAAGTAAGTGTTTGAAAAGAGAGAAGACAGAGGTTATTGGAAAATATAAAATTAACTTAAAATCTATAGCCAGTCCTTCTAGATATATCTGTTGACAGCTATAGGTTAATGTTACTCCCATCTTTGGTCATAGAAGCTTTTATTTTCTTTTTGTAGTGGTCAGCAGTTAATTCACAGACTCATAATAGGTCAGAGCTGAGATGGGAGTTCTAGAGCCACTACCACAAAGCTCAGAAAACCTTGTAGAGAATGGAGCAGGGAGACTATAACGTCACATGAGAAGGGATATGTGAAATGCCATCTTCTGCATAGCCCATGGCTATTGTACTCATAAACGCAGATATAGCACAGGTGTCCTGCCGGCAGAAGGTCTATACAAAAATCAAGCCAGCCAAAATTCTGTCTTGGAGAGTGGAGATGCTCATACCCAAACGAGGAGCTCTTGGCAGTTGATGGCTGCTGGGGAAGAAGGAGTCATAGGTTGCCCACGTTCCGGTGATGGACTTACATTCATGCAGTCAGCAGTAATGACATTCCATGAATTATTAGAAATAAAAAATAAATAAAAATGAAGTTGGGTGTGTGTGGAGGATTCTGGGGGAAATTAGTAGTGAGAAGTGGGGGGTGGGTATGAACTTAATTTAATATATATATATATATATATGTATAAATTCTCAAAGAGTCAATGAAAACTATCAAATAAAATTTGTATGCAAATGCAGTACTCAGTTAAGAAAAAAATCACCCCTTAGGAGATAGCTCTTTAAAATGGTCATAAAATGGTAATAAAAGTAAATTTCTAAAATGCCACTTTTCTTGGTAAATACATTTCAGGACACCTTTCAACTAAAAAATCAATTACATATATTCAGAAAATGTCTACCGTAAGTGTGGCCAGAGAAGTTTTACATACCAGGGAGAACACAAAATAAATAGTTCATTGTGCCTGTGAGAACCTTCCGTTTCAGTGGAAGAAGCCCAACATTGTGCTGTTGGCCATAAGAAAGCAAACACTGGGGAGTACTTTAGTCTGGGGCTCTAGAGCACCCTGAGGCCCTCAATCACTTTAGTTAATATAGTATTCCACACCTAGAAGTAGAGTACTTGCTAGGTATCCACGGAGCCCTCGGTTTGATCCACAACACCACATGAGCTGGGCAGTTGCATTCTTTCTGCAATATCGCACTCAGGAGTTGAAGTCAGGAGGATCAGGAGTTCAAGGTCATCTTTGGCTCTACAGGGAGTTCAAGGCCAACCAACACAGGCTGTGTGAGACCTGTCTCAAGACAGAAAAGACAGAAAAAAGAAAACAAGAAATCCCACAAGGGCTCCTCTCACTGTAACTTGTCCATGACATCTGAGAGAGCGAAGAGCATTCTCAGCACGGTGGGCCTGAGCAGTGTGTTCCCTCATCCCTGCTTTGATATGTAAGATCACAAAAGCCAAGATGAATGAAGAACTAAGGATCTCTATCACAGTTGTTCAAATATTTGAGGCGGGATGTTTTTATAAAATCTTCCACTTCCAAAGTATATTTACTTAGTGTTGGTTTAAATACTAGAGGGGAAAGAGCAGGAGGGAGACTTATGAAAATAGAGAGAAGACCTTCAAAGGCTTCCCCAGGGAAGGCTTCTGTTCTCTTTCAAATTATGATCAGATGGAATTTACTTTAACATAAGTTAAATGATAATTTCTGATTTGTCATTTCCATAAATCCGATTGTGTAATTAAACTAAATTCCCTCTGCATATTAAAGTGAAGTTCAGCTAAGAAAGAGGCACCAGCTGGCATATGTGTCTGCTGAAGGCAATTTTATGAATATCATTCCAAGCTTCCATCTGAAACCCCCTCTCGCTTCCCACCTGACCCATAAAGAGAAAAAAATAGAGGAAACTAAGCAACTTGGTTTATTTTTGATCTATCACAAACTCAAGTAAGGTATATGTATTTCTGCTTCTTTTTCTTCTACATCTATCTATCTATCTATCTATCTATCTATCTATCTATCTATCTATCTATCTATCTATCATCTATCATCTATCTATCCTTCTACATGTAGGGGTCAGGGGACAACCTAGGGGGAGTTGATCCTCTCCTTCCATCATGTGGGGCCTTAGGACTAAACTCAGTTTGGTTTTAGGCTTAGCAGCAAGTGTCTCTACCCACTAAATTACCTTTGTGGCCCAACTAGGTATTTCTGAATGCTTTTAACACCACGAGGCCTTCACGTTGGATGCTCAGGGGTTGGGTCTTCCTTCTTCATCTTTCTTCCATGTGCACCTTGCTCTACTCCCTTAGTCTCACAAATCTTTTGCATTTGTTTATTTCACAAAGAGACTCTTGAGAACTCTTTAGTCTTTCACTACTGTAAGTGAATGCAGGGCATTGTTTTCTGTTCCCAAGAACACTAGGGACTTTGGCAGCTCATGTACTACCCTTGTATAGCTTTTGGTGTGCATGTTATAATAAGGAGCGGTGGGGCTGCGTCCCCAGCACCCCGGCCGCCTGCTCGGCTAGCTTATGCCCCGAAATAACAACACACAAATTGTATTCCTTTTAACACTGCTTGGCCCATTTCTATCTAGCCTCTTCTAGGCTAATTCTCTCATATCAATTTAGCCCATTTCTAATCATCTGTGTAGCACCGCTAGGTGCACTTACCGGGAAGAGTCTAGCCTACGTCCATCCTGGGTTGGAGCTTCATCGCGTGTCTCCGAGAGGAGCTATGGATGGAGTTTCTCTGAGGAGTCTTACCTCACTTCCTTTTCCCAGCATTCTGTTCTGTTTACTCCTCCCACCTATGTTTTAACCTATGAGGGCCAAGCAGTTTCTTTATTGCTGAACCAATGAAATTAACAGATTGATATATGACACTCCCACATCATGTGCACATGGAGGTCATTGGCTAACTCTGTAGAGTTGGTTCTCCCCTTCCACCTTTACACGAGTTATGGGACTTGAACTCACGTTATCAGGCTTGTGCTACAAGCTCATTCACCCACTGAGCCATCTCACTGGCCCAGAAAATTTCTTTCACACATGATCTGAGACTCTGAATTTCCTGTACATGCTAAGGATTATGTTAAGATTCTTTTTCTATACATACCCAATGGCCTCTGTAACCATGATTTTCCTTTAGGTAACATGTGGAACAGGCTGGCGTTTTGCTCTAAGATGTGAAGATGCAGGACATATCCCAACAGTGGAAACAGCTGTCATCCAATTTTTTCATATCCACAGTTAACTCATTGAGAGCAACAACTTGCCCGTGTGTGAAACCACTTCTCAAACCATCTGCTGTGGGTTGCAAAGCTAAAGTAATGATCTTCCAAGTTTACTCCACCCTCCCATTCCTGGAAAGGCCATGCCATTTAATTTCATAAATGGGGAGGTCTTGACTTATTGCCATGCCAACTTTCAGTGCACATTTTTATAGTTCTGTTTGCATGTCCTTCTGAGGATCCGGGCTGGATGGAAGGGTTTATGGTCTCTTTGCTGGTAAAACAAATAAAGCGGCCATAAAAAGTACATCTGCCAGTGCTGGTGGTGACAGGACTATATCTTCCAATTAACAAAATGCGGAGAGATACAACGGATCTGAAATGCCTCAGAGAGCATCCTGGCATCTAGATCAATCCTGGCATCTTTCCTTTCAGTGTATGCTGACTTCCCTATCTGAATTCTGTTTTTTTTAGTTGTGAACAAGGTATTATTATTATTTTTTGATAAAATTGGTAAATTAACTTAATTTGTTCTCAGAGGAAGTCCTGTCCTATGTTTTGGAATTATACACAGAATGGTCTTTGGAATATTGCAGAATCCATTCTTGTTTTAAAAAACCTGGGTGTTATTGAGTGATTATTTTCATAATCCTAACTACTTTAGGGAAAAAATTTAGAAATGGTTATGCTAAAATCTTAATAGATAGGAGAAATAAAATGCTTATTTATTTGTTTGTTTTTGACACTGTTTTGTGGGTAATGGACTATTCCTGGGACACGAGTTCCCTGAATTATAATACTAGTGATGTTTCCTACAATTCCCTGCTATTCTCTGTGCCCTACCGAACCACTTCTTTTCCCTATATGACTTCAGCTTCCTGTCTTATACTCACCTCACACTTCCTGCTCCTTTTAGCTCTAATTGGCTCCACTAAAAGTGTATGTTATTATTCTAATGTACAGACAATTTCTTCTCACCCATTCCAGACTTTGAGTTACCATTTTCTATGGGTAGCCAGTGAAATCTTTCCTATAACCTCCAAAAGCTTGATGCTTATCATGTCAATGTTCTTTCCAATGTGTTTGTGTGTGTGTATGTGTGTATGCATGCATCACTGCATGCCTGTGTTATCCATCTATCTATCTATCTATCTATCTATCTATCTATCTATCTATCTAT
>JABTXL010000002.1:42508018-42524068 GCA_025134845.1 Neodon shergylaensis | reverse complement strand
ATCTATCTATCTATCTATCTATCTATCTATCTATCTATCTATCATCTCTATATCTAGTCAATCGATTATCATCATGAGTCTATTTCCATTATCTTATCTCCTCTGCTAGTTTAAAACTTCTTTCTGCCTGATTAATCCTTGCTTTCCTTTACTGTACACAAGCAATGTTTCTTTTAATAGCTGTTCATTAAATATTTATTGAGAAATCAATGACTAAAATCCCCTAGGAGAGTACTGCATAAAAGATGCCTTTAATATTTCTGCAAGCTTATGGATTCATTACCTGGATCTTTGTAACCACTTCAGGTTTTACCTTCAGACCTTTTCTAAAACCACCCTCATTATGTGAAACAGGTTTGTCCTGGGTTAGTCTAAAGACAGAAATCAGAAGCCAGGGCACCCTGCCCACAGCCTCTCCATTTCCCCCCCTATATTTTCTTACTCTGTCCAGTGGAGGAATAGCCAAAAGTAGGTCACCTGGCTGTGTGTTTTTCAAGTCTCACCTTTATATTTTCTTTCCAATCAGAATAAGGTCACTTTCCTCTCGAATTGAATTATGTTATTATTTTTAAAAAACTTGTGGCATCACAGAAATGTCTTGAAACTTAGTGACAAGACCACTATTGTTTATGACAGCTGTTTTTTCTCTTTCACCAGAAGTTGTTGCTCCTCACATGTTCTGCTCTATGTGCCTCCCCACTTAGAATTTCTTAGATTAGAAAATTAGAGGCTAAGAGTGACAGTTAGTTCCAAAAGTGACATTGGTTTCAGAGCGTAGGAAAAAGCCATGCCATGCCAGGAGTTTACTTTCCTTATATTTTCATCTTTGGAAATCTCTAGAGTTATCTCAAAGGAAGTGTTGGTTTTAGTCTGTACACCATCAAAAGAAGTTAGCATTATAATTTTTAAGATTCCCTGTATTTATTTTAAAGCTGGTTCATCTAGGCATCTCGTTCTTGTTATGATCTAGAGGCATGTCTAGGGATTGCTGGAGTAGCCCAGCATACATATCCTATGCTGGTCTTTGAGAAGAGGATGCCAGTAGAGGAATAAGATTCAGTCTAGGATGACATGGCCCCGAGTGTTGTAGGCAAGGCGGATGGGGTCAGCTAGGGAAGAGACAGCACTGGACCACTGGGGAAACATGAGCCTGGAGCTCAGACCCACCTACCTTCTCAAACTGACAAGTCCCTGCTGTTACAGCAAGGCCTCATTCTGTCCCAACTGAACAACCAGGCTAGTGAAATACGAGATTAATTTTGTGAGATTACTGTAAAATTTCCGAATAGGCCTAGAGCTAACTGTTAACACAGAAGACATTTTTAGACAGTTGGTAGGATAAAAATTTAGAAAGGTTGCAGTTGGATAATCTGGGCTCCTGGGAAAAATGTTCCTAGAGCATTCTGAGTGGGGGGATCTTGCTGAGAGTGTATGACCTGTTTTAGCTTTTTCTAGACAATGAAACCCACACTTCCAAAGAAACAAACTGTAGAGTACATGAGCTTTTCCTTTCTACCAAGCAGGCTGATGACAAGTGCCCTGAAATATCACAATCATGTGTCCTTTCATGCAAGCCTTTATTGATCCATTGCTCTGAGTCTTTTCTCCCTTTACCCTATCTGGCCCCAGACTATTGACTGGTGTTGCCTGCATTTAGGGCCATTCTTCTTCCTGCAGTGTTTCTAGAAAGTTTCTCATGCACATACCTGCAAGTATGTTTTCTAAATCTCTCAGTCTTGCCAAATTGACAATAATCACCATCACACTCGGTTCTTTGGTTGTACTACAGGGGTTACTATTTATTTATTTGTTGTATGAAAAGATCTCATGGAGAATAGGGATTCAAAAAATAAAAAACCTTTGGTTCTTTCTGCTATTTTTCTTGTCATTCAGCCCTCTCAGAAAATATGCAACCATGCTAGTATGAAATATTTTGTCAACTATTAACTGTTAGTAAACGTAATTGCTTTTAATCGCCTTCCTTTTGTTGTCTATAAAATTATTTTTTTTCATAAGTTTATTGATGAAATGTGACAACATAACAATGTTTTTATTGATTTTTTTGAGCTATACATTTTTTCTCTGCTTCCCTCCCTTTCTCTCCCCTCCCCTTCAAATTTCTCTCATGGTCCCCATGCTCCCAATTTACTCAGGAGATCTTAACTTTTTCTACTCCCCATGTAGTTTAAATCCATGTATGTCTCCTTTAGGGTCCTCATTGGACAACATAACAATTTTAAAAATTATTGTGAAACATTCACTGAAGGCATGGGCATTGCTCTAGTTCTGTGCTACTAGTAATATATATGCATATGCCTACATGTATCTACATGTGTAAATATATATAACTATACACACACACGTGTGCATGCACATACACATACACACACACTCATGTTTGTAGTCTTTGGGGATTGAACCCAGGGATTTATATTTACTTAGAAAATGCTCTACTATGGTGTGAGATCCACATCACTTATTATTTGAGAAAATATACTATACAAGGTTTATTTTAATTTTAACTCAAGATTAAATATAAGAGTCTGATAGTTAGGGAGGGGAACCATGATCAGAATATACTATATGAAAAAAGATACTTTCTATAAAAATAAAATAAATAATATTTAGATGCTATTATAATTAATCAAAGCAATTGCTTTTTTTACGTTTAATTGTAAGTATTCTTTCAGGGAACCAGGCTAATGATTTTTTATTTAGGATTTAAAAAGATTAACAGGTTAGATTTCTGAGTTGCTGCAATTTCTTTTTAAAGTATGACTGGTGTGTGAAAACTGGACATATTTAAGGAGTTCCATTTGATATATTTGAGGCTAGATGGAGAGTCCCATTAACCAGCATTATAATCTGTGGCGTACACCAGTATCCCTTCCTGAAGCTCTGCTCCTGTTTCTGACTATTGTTATGTGACGTAAGAGCGTTTCTGGGAGGTCTTAACACTTCAGGATATTTTCAAGCACACAAGGTAGAGTGGTGTGACGTAAGTCACTGTGTTGGTCACTAGATCGCCAGGGTTTACTCATCTAATATTTTCCTTGAACTGATAGCTCTCTTCCACTTCTGTTCGAGGAATCGCAGTCTGCTGCTAAATGCTGAACCATTTCATATTAGTCCATAAATGGGATCGTGTAGTACATGTTCTACTGTGCTCTGGCTTATTCCCTTAGTATACTGTCTTTTTGGGTCCTTGCTGTTACCCTTCATGCCAGCCGTCCTCCTCTTTTAAATGCTGCATGAATATATCACGTTTCTTTATTCCTTTATATTTGGGTGGCCATGTAAGTTGCTCCTATATGTGATGTTTCAGCACATCATATCCAACTAAAACACTTCTTCTGTACAGCAAAGAAAATAACTGAGTAAAGGAAAAAGCAACTATAGCATGTGATATGATATTTTGAGGTTCTTTACCTGATAAAGGTTTACTATCTAAAGGGTATATAAAACTTCTACAATTAAATAGCAAAACAAGCTGATAAACAAATAATCAAACAGAAGTGCTCAATTAAATAAAACCAAATAAATCCCAAACTCAAACCAAAAAATTTATCTTTAAAATGGGCAAAGGACCTGGATAGACAATTTTTTTCAATGGAGTCAATGAAATGGCCAGCAGGGATGTGGGAGGGCAGTCCATCCACATCACTAATCATCGAGAAAAACACAGATCCAAGTCACAATGGCATCTAGCCTGACACCTGTTATCACAGACAGAAGCCAAACAAGAGGACTAATGGTGGGCATGGAGAGAAAAGGGAAGCTCTTCTGTTTGGGGGAGAGGGTTATAAATTGAAGAACCACTGTGGAAGGCAGGATGGAGCTGCCTCAGTGTATATTCGGTAAACGATTTCATGAGTCGGCAGTTTTCCATCTGGGAGAGTGGCCAAATTAATTGAAAGGACAATCTCCAAACAATTGATTAGCTTCATCTTTGTTATAAATAATGAATGCAAATTAGAGTCATTGGTTGTTCTCAAATTAATAAATTGATCGAAGGATTTAGTGGAGGACCTTTTTGTATCAGGGAAGTATTCTACCGCTGAGCTCTCTGCCCTGCGTATGTTTAAGGTTTTAACTCAAAATTTGAGTGATGTTGTAATAGAAAGAGGGTGTTGAGTGAGTTCCGTGTGGCTGTGTAAAAAGAAGTGTGTACTTTCAAGAGAGAAACAAAAGGTGTTTCATTGACACCCGTGAAACCAAACACAGAACCAGGTCCTACTGAGAGCAAGTGTGGATTAGAGTTTCATTCTAGTCAATGACCGCAACCCACTCTCATCGAATGCACCCACAGGCCACCCGGATCTACACAGACCCTCATTGAGAGGCCCTTCCCAAATGATTCTAGACTGTGTCAAGTTGACAAAACTGTCACGGGCATCATGCCACTTTGTCCATAATGGACTCTGAGTTATTTGATGATAACATCAGCAATATCTGTCTGCTTTCTACTGCTGAGTTTTGTACATTCCTCTGGGAAATTCAATTGTCAGCTATGAGGGAGAAAGATAGGTATGTTTCTTCATAATTATAACCTCTGTTTCTTATAACTGCTGTGTAGTACCATTAGATGCCATAGCTACCTCCGTGGATGGTCATGTTTAAACTTCATGGCAACCTTGAGAGGAACACACTCTGTGCTCATTATATAAACGATCCTTCAAGTGGTCATCCTCAATGACTGGAAGTTTCTACAAGATTTATTGCAGCATTCCATCTCATAATACAGTGGAAGATGGTGGAAATCTGATGGCGGAATGGAACCAATGGAAGAAAAACAAGTACTGATGACCCAGGCTCAGGCGGGAGCAGGCTCAAGGAGAGCCAGGCTTACTGGTGTCGCTGGGAACTACTCTCCAACAAATACTTTTTTAGAATTAGTCTGATTATCCTATTTCCTTTCATTCTTCTGGCAGTGACTCCCATCATTCCCGGTGGTTCTGTACCTAATGCTATAGATTTGGAATGTGGTTTCAATGGAAACACTAAAGCTTCCCTGAATCCCCTCACTGCTTGTGGTAGGCTTGCTTGAAGGGTCTTTAGTACTTGGTGACTGATTTCATTGTTTGGGAGTAGATTAAACATCATCATCTATTATCTTACATTCAACAGCCCTTTCCAGGGGGAGTAGATCTTGTGTGTCTCCTCTTAAATAGCTCATTTTATCCACTGAAAATGGCCCCCGAGTCACAACCCGATACCACACCACTCTGCTCTCTTGAGCTGGATGGCATCGTATCCTGTGAGTGGTTCATTTATTTCTCACCAAACAGTAAAGACTGTTTATCTCTGGCTATGGAGACAGGATGAAATGGACTGTCAGAAAATGCAGAGGATTCCCCGGGCTTGGGTGCATCACAAGGAGAAAAGAATGCCCTTGAGTTGACCAAAAGTGCAGGCTTCTACACTGTTGCACCTCCATCTCCTGAATGCTGAAGGTTTTTAGCACATTGGCAAGCCCGCTCTATTATGCACTGTCTGTTCTCTCCAGGAGCTTCTTCCCCAGGTGTTCAAAAAAGAGTCAGTCTTTTGAACTTTCACAACATTCTCCACTGCAGAGAGAGCCCTGGGCTCAGGCATCAATTGGGTGCTTTGAACCAGAAGGTCAGGTTGCTGAGGACTGGGCTCCGCAGCAGGGATAGGGAGGAAGAAGGGTGCTTGGAGAATTGGGTTTGAGTCACCTGCTGATTTTATTCTCATGATGTACAAAGACCAGCACAGGAAAGAGCTCTCAGCTGATAGCTTGGGATTTCGCCCCTTCTCAAATGCACTTCTGTTTTCAGGTGTTTGCTGAGCCCTGGCAAAAAGCAATTATTCTCCCGGCATCAGGCCACATGTGATCTAGCAAAGCAGTGCCTTTGTATCTCATGGATTCCAATGGAAAACCAACGTTGGCCTCCGGGTCTGGAGGTGTAGGCCTTGGGGAAGAAGTGACAGGAAGAAATCAGGCAGAAGGACTTTTCAATTACTGAAGGCCATCTGGGTGTCATCTTCCCTCTTTCTGGTTTTTAACCCTGGTGGCTAAAAGGAAAACTCTTTCCTGTTCTTTTCAATATCTCCAGACCAACTCAGTGATTCCTGTGCTAAGAACATTATTGTGTCCTTTTGTTTTTGAATAAGATAAATGTTTTCCTGTGTTAAGAATGTTCATGTGTTTTTTTTTTTGTTTGTTTTTGAGCAAGATAAAACACTTGCCAGCCAGTGAGTTTCTTAATCAGGTTGTGTTGTAACCAGGAAGGGCAGTGTTTTGCAGTATTGAATAGGACGGGAAGAACAAAACGCAGGAACAGACCTTCCAGGGAGAAACAGACCTCACTGTGCTTCATTTTCTTTGCAAAGAAATGAGCCCATTTAGCCACTGGCTCCAGAGAGAATGTTCTCCCACTCCCACGTCTCCCTTCTGACCTCTACACAGATTTGTTCCTAGCCCGTGAAATGGCTATTTCTTTCATAAATCAAAATGAAATAAAATTAGTTCAGTGATAGAAAAAAGGGTGTTAAGTAAAAAAATAGCACCAAAAGATAGAAATATGTGATATTTGGTGGGTGCTAGGCCTGGTGCTCAGCTGTTTGTAGTGTGGCTTTACTTCATGCAACCAATTTCACGAAATATCACCACCCTCACAGATGCTCATAGGCATTGAAGCACTCATTCTGCCCCATACAACAAAACAGCGTAGAGCCTAGTGTTTAACTTGCACTGTCTGCGTTTCACTCCCCACCTCAGATCCATCATGTGATACTACTTCTTCATAGACACTAGAAAAAAAGTGGGGTGAGGTCTATGCCATTATTAGGGCTTAAGATAACCAGCCAGGCAGAGTATGTATTCAGTAACTACATCCTTTGTGGTGATGAGTTGTCAGGTCTCTGTTGTTTATGTTCAGACTTACATGGAAGTTTTGGGAAAATGGCTCTGTTAGTAAGTGCTCGCCTCACAGAGTCTAAGGACCTAAGTATGATGAACTCATACCAAAATGAAACAAAACGAAAATGAAAGAACAAAAAAAAAAATAACTGTCATGATGGCATGTGCTGGTAATCCCAGCACAAGGAGGCACAGGGAGGTGGACCATGGAGTTGTCATCCAACTTAGTCCAATTGGCACATTCTGGGTCAATGAACATCCTTGTCTTGCAAATCAAGGTAGATGGCCCCTGGAGAATGACATTCAAGGTTGACGTCTGGCTTCAACATGCACATGGACCAACATCCATGTCTATATAAGAGCAGGCAATACATGATCCACACGGATTTAAAAACAGCTATGTAGGATGTATGGTCTAAATCATGGAGTTTCTAGGTTTTAAGGTAACTGAGAACAATGGGAGGAGCTGGGGAGGATGCTTCTCTGGATACTCATGGTCTATACTGATGCTCAGGATCTGAGACTATGGCTCACCAGGTGGACCGCACTCAGAAGGGACCAATGCTTTCAGCAAAGCAGTCCTGTGTGCTGTGGTTGACAAACCTTCTCTCTAGAACATTTTCTCATTTGATTTTCTTTGGAACCAGGTGTAAAAAGGGACTAATTGGCCTAATTTTTCAGGTGGGAAAACATGTTCAAAGAGGCTAAGTGGCTTGCCTAAAACCAAAGGCATCCTAGATTCCAGAGAGAGAGAAAATCAGTGCTAATGGAAAACTAGGTGCCCCCATCATTCACAGGGTGGAGGGGGCCATAGAAGCGGCAGCCTGTGGAAATGGTTTGCGGTCTGTAAAATCCAGATTAGCTAGCATGTGGTCAGATTTTAGCAATTTATTCCAGAATTACGACTGGAGAGTGAATTCTTAGTGAATCCTTCCATGCTTAGAATTTTTATAGTAGAGGAGGAGAGGACAGAGGGAGAAAGAGAGAGAGACAGAGACAGACACCGGTGTACACACACACACACACACACACACACTGACTTCTAAGGACTGCTTGGATGTGGAATTGAGCTTCTCAGCACGCAGACATTGAGTGGTGGTGTTTTGGATATGGATCAGTTACTTGTGCATTAAAGAAAACTGGCCTTTGTTAGCACGAAACATGGAAGACAATGCAGCCGACAATGTCTCTAAATATTCACATCTGCATTATTTTCTTGTTTGTTATTCACAGGTATTGAAGTGTTTGTGAGACCATTGTCATACCGATTAGTGGTGACCTCCGTAACTAGGGAAACCTATTTGAGTACAAGGTCGGAGGAGCCAAAGAAGATTTAAGCTGAACATTAAAATGTCGATATAAGCAGGCTCAGTGGTGAATCTGGAATGCTAACACCTGGAAAGTAGATACACGAGGATCTGTGTCAGCCTGGGCGATGTAATAAGACCTTGTTCTAGGGGGGCGGGGGGGGAATGAGTCAGTTTTCTTCAGGGATGTGGCAGCTGAGTAGAGTTGGTCCTACAACCTAGGTGCTTATAGGCAGCAAAAAGTGGTTTTATTTATTTGTTTGTTTGTTTTGGAGCACATTAAGTTGCATGAGAAGTAGAAAAAGACAAGATCTCCTGAGTAAATTAGGAAAGCATGGGGACCTTGGGAGAGGGTTGAAGGGGAGGGGAGAGGCAAAGAGGGGAGCAGGGAAAAATGTAGAACTCAATAAAAATCAATAATAAAAAAAATCTGTCTCAAAAAATTTAGTTGGTGGTTATTGCCAGTCTTTTTTCTTAACCATTGATTGGTTTCACAAGTATATTTTGCACATTTACTGAGGCAAAGCACACAGCAGTATTTAAAAAAAAATACCATATTCCTTATACTATCATATGACCCCTACTGAAGTAATTTTTTTAAAATCTCACTGAATGTAACACATACCCACCTTATGCTATGACCAGTGCACAAGTTGACTCACTGAGCAGGGAAAGGTGAGCTAGTTCCTGAAGGATGAAGGCGCCAGTCAGGGGTGCGGAAAGGCAAGATGCTGCGTGAGAAGATACTGAGACGGTATGATGTCTGAGGTCAGCCTCACTCTCTCTCTCCCTCTTGAAAGATTCTGATGTGTTGTGGTGTGAGTCCTAACAGGTACTGTCACTGAAGATTACATAACTTTCATGAAACCTTCGATCTTTCCATGACTGCCCAGTTTACTGAATAGGATGTTTGGGTTTAGAGAATCTTGGAGATGGATTCTGAGCCATCAGAGAAGGTCCTGGTCCAGTTGGTCGTTTCCCCACCCCCTGACCTGACAACTCATCACCTCCCTGTGCCTCCTTGTGCTGGAATTACCAGCACATGCCATCACGACATTTTTTTTTTTGTTCCTTCATTTTCGTTTTGGTATGAGTTCATCATACTTAGGTCCTTAGACTCTGTGAGGTGAGCGCTTACTAACAGAGCCATTTTCCCAAAACCTCCATGTAAGTCTGAGACCTGACAACTCAACACCACAAAGGATGTAGTTACTAAATACATACTCTGCCTGGCTGGTTATCTTAAGCCCTAATAATGGCATAGACCTCACCCCACTGTTTTCTCGTGTCTACGAAGAAGTAGTATCACATGATGGATCTGAGGTGGGGAGTGAAACGCAGACAGTGCAAGTTAAACACTAGGCTCTACGCTGTTTTGTTGTATGGGGCAGAATGAGTGCTTCAATGCCTATGAGCATCTGTGAGGGTGGTGATATTTCGTGAAATTGGTTGCATGAAGTAAAGCCACACTACAAACAGCTGAGCACCAGGCCTAGCACCCACCAAATATCACATATTTCTATCTTTTGGTGCTATTTTTTTACTTAACACCCTTTTTTCTATCGCTGAACTAATTTTATTTCATTTTGATTTATGAAAGAAATAGCCATTTCACGGGCTAGGAACAAATCTGTGTAGAGGTCAGAAGGGAGACGTGGGAGTGGTTGTGGACTCAGACTTGAGATTGAGTTTAGGCTCAGGTATTATGTGGCTGGATAATATTGTTAATGTTTGAAATATCTCTGAGTCTAAGTCCTGAATCGTACAATGCCGGCAATAATGACACTTGCCTCTGTATATGTGTGCCAATAAATTCCAAACAGCCAACTTACTGGAATAAAAAAAAAATAAAAGCCTCCATTTGTAGCATTTACTGATGCCCCTTCACAATCTCACCTTTCATTTTCAGCTGTTATTATGATGTCACCAGATAGGGATCTGCAAAGAGATGCAAATACAAAGAAATGGCGTCAGGGGCAGATTCAAACTGGCCCTTGCCCTTTGCTGCCTATCACTGGGGTCCTGGGAGGACTGGGCAGAATTTTGCTGGTAAAGTGCTCAGTAGAGGGTACGTATGTCAAACAGCAGGGGCAGTGATGTTTGCAGCTATCTCCTGATGTGCCCAACTGTCTCCTGATGTGCCTACCTGCTAGCCTTATGCTGCCTTCCTATAGCATGCTTCCTCTCCTGTGACTCATGTCTGCTGTGAGACTTTGCCTGCATTGATTAATGCAACTGCAGCGTGGCTTGTCCCTTGGAGCTGCCAGCACCCACCTAATGCATGGTTTCTGTTTTAGAATCACAGCGAAAATCATTTGTCAAAGTCAAGTTGGCTGAGAATTTGTTCCCTACGAATGGCGTGAGTCTATTCTTCATGTACTGCACTCTAGGGTCGGCCTCCAGGCCTAACTTCATATGCAGGCTTTCAATAGTTTGTGGCATGAGACATCCATTCTGTGGTCACAGTCCTCCAGATTTCTACAGCCACTGCCTCCGGTAGCCTACAGGACAGCCAGGCTTGTGGGAGGGTGTGGAGCACGCCTGTGTTCACACTGACAAGGCAACTCCCTCATAGCTAAGGCTCCATCTTGTTCAACTGAAACTCAGACCATGATAGTCTGTCCCACCCAGTAGCTTATGAGGAGGCAACACACGATACTCTCTGTTTTTGTTTGCTTTGTTTTTGTCGTCATACTAATTAAAAAGAATTTGAGACCTAGTGAATATTATAAGGCAAAACGGAATTTGTCTTTTCTCTTTCTTCTTCCAACCTTTGTCTGCTTTGAAAAGCCTGTCATATTTGCATAAGATGCCAAAAAGAGCAAAATAAATTTCCTCTTCTTCTTCCTTAAAGTACTTTCTTCTCATTATTCCTAAGCTCCTATCGGCAAAGTGATAAAATATAGTTCACAATGAATGAAATAATTTCTTTAGAATATGAAACCTATATTAGAAGAAATATTCACACGTACATACATACATACATACATACATACATACACACACACATATATGTACAAAAACTTCTGAACATGGTGACCCGGCTAGAAATGATGACTGATATACACAGGTGGAGAAGAAAAATTTGGGAGTACAGGACTGAAATATCCCACTGTAGCACATGCTAAAAACTTCTAAAACTAGTCAAGTAGTGCCAGGCAATGTCTTGAAAAAATCAGATCTCTCTTTATTCCTTAACAGGGAGGATTGCTTGACGAACTATGCATGGGCCATTAGAATTGTATATGCAATTCTAATTATATATACTGGGAAGATTGCTCTGCGGTTAAGAGTGATGCACTACTTGTCCAGAGAACCCAAGGTTGGTTTTCAGCACCCAGAAATATCTCACAACTCCTGTGACTCCAGTTTTAGGGAGATCCAATATCTCTGGCTTTCATAGGCACTGCACCCAGATAAATAAGGCACCTACCACTCACTCACATCCCCATAATCTAATAAAATTATAATAAATATTAAAAAGAACTGTGCGTCCAGAGGAACGTTTAATTGGAGTTATTTCTCAGACTATGAGTCCAGTGAGATTCTGGACCATATTATCCTCAACACAACAGAACTGTTAGCAGTAACTACCACATGCCACATGGACAGTAATTCCTGCTAGTGTAGGGGAGGTAGCAGACAGAGAACTCCATATAGGTTTCTTACAGAGGCTTAAGTCTTTCTAGAAAATGAAAAGATATGCTTTATAAATATCTATTAGTGGTTCCTTTGGGATGTTAAACAACATTTATTTTCACACTGTACATGCATGCATGTTCTGCCTGCACAATTGTGAGTGACTTACATGTGTTCCCAGTACCAGAGGAGACCAGAAGAGAGACTGAATACCTCTGGCCACCATGGGCACCGCATCAGATGCACATACCCAGCCCACCCCATGCACATACACATAATTGAAAGTGATCGAAGCAGATATTAAAAGAGACAGAGAGATGGCCTTATGGCTAAGTTTCAAGCTGTTCTACATGGATGCTGGGAGCCAAGCTTACATCCTCTGTAAGGGCAGCCAGTGCTATTCATCCATGGGCCATCTCTGCAGCCTCTTCTTAAGGAGTTTTGCATTATTGAACTCAAATATTCTTCTGAGATTCCTTGGCTCATGGGCAAGCTCTACACCAATGGTTTTTAATCTTCCTACTGCTGCAACTCTTTAATACAGTTCCTTGTGTTGTGGTGACCTTCATAACCACAATTTTGCTACTGTTCTGGACCATAATCTAAATATCTACGTTTTCCAATGGTTTTAGGTGACCTCTGAGAAAGGGACACCAAACCTTCAAAGGGGTCGTGAATGATAGGTTGAGATCTGCTGTCTTCCACTCTTTATATATCTGCTTTGTTCCTGTAGGATTTCCCCCTAACTCAGAGGAGGGCACTGTGACTTCACGCTCAATGGAATCTCCATTTATGAACTTAATGGGGGCCATTTCCCAGGATAGCTTCCCCTCATGGACAGCTCTGCTTCGTGAATCCATCTATCAGGCGGCAGTATTGATTGAGGGCCTCTTTCCCCAAGGCAGCAGTCTAGGGTCGGTTCCAAGAACAATAATCCATTATACATTTATCAGAGGCCTTTCTGGCAGAGAGAAGCTCTGAGCGCACAGTCTTATTTTATTCTCTCTGAGAGAAATTAATAGAAATAGATTCCATTCTGTCTTGATTTCTATTCATACAAGCCCAATGGTGGTTCGTGACTTGTTCAAGGTCACAGAGAGAGTGAGAATAAAACGCTGACATCTTGGGTCATCATCAAATGGGCAAATCCAATGGTCACAGAGGACTTTCAAGTTTGCCCGCTAATGGAGTACCGAGGATGTTCCCCTGCGTATTCTCCAGGGCTTGCTTCAGCAAAAAGACACTTTGTACAGGAGGTAGTCTGTGCAATCGTTGACGCTATCAATCTTCAGAACACAGGGTCAGCACTGACTTTCCACTTGGACATTTTCTCCTGCTGGGCAGGGTAAGCATAATCCCAGGCAAATTTCCACCCCTCCTCCTGTTCAGTTTGTGCTTACGTACGGAGGTTCTTCAAGTACAGTAAGCCACTGTCTCACAACTACTCAGGCCTACTGTGATATCCACTTATCCGAGTGGAGCTCTTCCTGGTGAGAACTTGACAAACACAAGACTTTGACCTTCAATCCACTGCCAGGGGAAGGGAGTAAGATTCGCGTTGGTTATTTTTAAAATGCTGAAACGCAGTTTGATTGACAGCTCCAGCTAACCTTGAGTAAGTCTGGGAGTATTGTCAGAAAAAAATTAAGTTCTGTTCCAGTTCTATATCTTTTTGTTCAGTAAAATATCTTGATAAAAGTAATGTATGGGAGAAGGCATTTTGTGGACCCACAATGCCAGGTTACGGTCCATACTCTGATGAAGGTAAAGTAGAAACATAGGTAGCTAGTCACACTAAGGTACCCACAGTCAAGAGCAGAGAGAAATGAATGGATCTTTCCTCACTTGCTCTCACCCACCTTTCTCTTGTAGTATACAGCTCAAGACCACCACCATCCCCCTCAACCTGCCTAGGTGATGATATCTCTCATAAGGAGCTAGACCTTCCTTTATCAACCAAGAACCGAGACGATCCCCTTCACAGAAAGCCCCCAGGCCTACCCGAGCTACAAGATTCTTCATTAAGACTATCTTCTCAGATGAGCCTAGCTTGTTCCAAGTTGATGATTAAAACGATCAGTTCAAACCCTCAAGATCGTTTATGTAGTGCATGGCTTCAGCGTGGTTTCCTAAAGAGGAGGTCTCGAACATAAGATAAACAATGTAAAACAAGTACATCACATTTCTAAGGGAAAATGTCAGTTGTCCTGGCCATAGGGGGGCATACCTGGCGAGATGGGGAGGGATAGAGTTCTTAGCCATCTCACTGTGTGCCACAGTTGCCCCACCCTGCCCCTGCATGACTGGCAAACTTTGATGGATGCTGACATTGCAGTGTTTTTCTTACCGGGCAGTGGATATTTTTGTATTATTATGAATATTCTGTAGAGTATATTAAAATACTGTAAGTATTCAATTATATATTATGTAGTTATGTATAAACATGCAAATGTATATAAGCACTATAATATTAAAATACTGTAAGATGGCCATGCTAGTAAGTCTCTTGGCAACAGTTGGTCCTCAGGAGTCTTGCTTTCAGGATTTGTTAGGGGGTTCAGAGCAACACCTCCAACTGTGAATGTAAAGTTGGTCTTAGAATTCCACCCACCATGTAGCATAAGGTTTCCTGTCAATCTGGTGATAATGTAAACTATTCCAGAGAATCACCAATTTCTGATTTCTCTGATCTTCAGATGGTTCTTTTGGACCTGAACAGAAGTCCCCTCCACAGATCTCTGTCTCACCCTGCATGGCATCTCCTTTTTGGAACTAGGACTTGAAACCTCTGGTTGTTACTCTCCTCAGATTTACATCTGCATCCTGCACCCAGGGTGTCTGTGAACCTCTGCATGGATCCTCTCTCTCTGCACAGTGGGAGGGGCTTGAACTTCTGGCCCCATGGCATAGCAAGGATGTGATTTACTTCCCCACAGCAAAACAGTGTGCATACAACCAAACAAAATTAGCAGTTATCCTCAGGAAATGGACAAATGAGCTGAGTGTATGGTTGCAGGATTGTACCAGCCCGCCGTGGTGCAGTGGAGAAATCCTTTCTGCACATCTGTAATGCTGCTGTACTTCCTTTCTGTTTACAGAGTTCTTCTGCTTTGTTTCCAGGATAAGTCTGCTCCCAACAAATGGTTAGTTTTCCTTTATCTGAGCAGGGTTTTATTTTCTCTTCATTGTTGAGATTATTTTCGGTGATCATAGGGTTCAATGCTGTCAATTTTTAGAGAACTTGAAAATGTCTCATTTCCCCCTCCAACTCAGGGATTCCGGGTGAGGAGCCTGCTGTCACAAAGAAGTGTCACCTGTGAGGGTTGCTTCTTTCAAAGTTTCCAACATTTCCCACACTTATTTTTGGTAATTTAATTGTAGTGTATCTTGGTAGGAGTTTCTTTGGGTAAAGTCTTCAAAGTTTTCTCGGTTTCTTGAATTTGGACTTTAGCTTTCCCACACATTTGAAGTAATTTTAACTTTTATTTCTGTCACTGTTTTTCAGCTCCACATTTTTCTTTTTCTTTTCTTTTTCTTTTTTTTTCTGGAACTATCGTGATGCAGATACTACAGAATCATTTGTTATTGCTTCCCAAGTCTTCAATACCAATTTCCTTCCAGTCTACCTTTTCCTTTTGTTCCATCTGTGTAGACACCAGTGATCTGCCTCGAAGTTCCGAGATGCTTTATTCTAGGAAATCAACTCATGAGTTTTAAAAAGTCAGCTGCTATATGTTTGGGTGTGTAATTTCTATTGGTCTAGTTTCCTGTAACTCCAATGCTTTTGTTGTTCATATTTTCCCATGTCATTGTTTCAAGAAGATCTATAATCATTTCTCGAAGCAATTTTGTGGTATACATTTATTTTATTTTAAAGATGATTTTATTTTCAATTGATTAGCATATATACTTTAGGATACAGTGTGGCATTTCAATACATCTAGACAATGTGATGTGATCAGATCAAGGTGTCTGATCTCATCTCAAATATTTATTACTTTTAAAGAAACAGTTTCTTTAGTGATTTCTGCTAGGCATCTTTAAATATACAAATTATTGTCAACCATAGTGATGCTGTTCTAAAGAGCATTGGGTGTTACCGTTTCTCTCCAACTTTTCCCAATATTCTACTTTCTACTTCTACTCAAATAATATTCTTCCTTCCTCCCTTTTCTCCTTCCTTCCTTCCTTCCTTCCTTCCTTCCTTCCTTCCTTCCTTCC
>JABTXL010000002.1:42450833-42508008 GCA_025134845.1 Neodon shergylaensis | reverse complement strand
TCCTTCCTTCCTTCCTTCCTTCCTTCCTTCCTTCCTTCCTTCCTTCCTTCCTTCCTTCCTTCCTTCCTTTTTTCCTTCTTTCTTTTGCATGTGTGTTTTCATATGGGTATGTGTGCTTGCATTTATGGAGGACCAGAAGTTGGCATCAGCTATCTTCCTAAGTTACTTTCTGCCTTACTTACCTTACAGGGTACTCCAGTGAATCTGGAGCTCATCAGTTCAGTTACACAGTCTATCCAACAAGCTCCAGGAATCCTTGTCTCTACCTCCCCAGCACTGGGATTGCAGGCATGAGTCTGTAGCATGAATAATAAAACCCAGAGACAGACATTGGGATTCAAGCTGAAGATTAGAAAAGAAAAACAACCAAGCCACTAGAACCAAGGCTAGGTGACTGCAGACTGAGCCCTGAGCCTCTGTCTCCTCCCATCTCGTATAAGTGACTATGTGTCACTATGCCTGGATTGTTATTGGGTGCTGAGGTTCCAAACTCAGGTTCTCATACTTTCAAATCAAGCACTTTTACTGACAAAGCCATCTTCCCAGCATCCCCCGCTTCCAATTGCTATCGTAGTTTCCACGTATGATGGAGAACATGTGTTGCTTATCTTTCTGTGCCTGGCATTTTATTTAGCAAGTTCTCCAGTTCCATACATATTGCTACAAATGACAGAATTTCATTTATTTATGGTGAAGCAATCCTCCCTTGTACATACACACACACTAAATTTTTTATACATTCGTCAATCAACACATAGTTCGGTCCTTTATTTTGGCTCCAGTGCTGTAGTAAGCATGCGAGTGCAAATGTACTCAACACATTGATTTCATTTCCTTGGTCATAAGCCCATGAGTGAGATTGCTGGCTCGTATGCTGATGCTCTTTCTGGTCTTTGAAGAGACATCCACACTGTTCTCCAGAACGGCTGTGCTAACTCGCATGCTCACCAGCAGCTCCCCTTCTCTGTGCTCATAAGCACTTAGTTTTTGCCTTCCTGCTGGGTTGGAGAGTTTTCTCATTGTGGGTTTATTCGCATTCCCTGCTGACTAGTGGTGCTGTGTATTTCCTCACGTTCTTCTGGAGATTAAAACATCTTTTTGGAGAAATGTCTCTTTAGGTCGTTCATGATTGGGGCTATAAAATTCTTGTCTGTCATCCTCGTGCTGACATCTGTCAGTTTTCTTTTATCACTCAAGTGAACATTTTCCTGGTTCTTGACATTTTCTGTTTCTCCAGAAAAATGATCCTGTTTGGGCTTCAGCACATTGTATGGGTGGATTTTTTTTTTTTTTTTTTTTAGAATAAAGTGCCAATGACATTTGTCTTTTTCAGGGGCCTTGCAGTTGTAGCTAGTTCATCATTTTTGTGCTTTAGATTCTACCATGAAGACCTGAGTTCAGTTCTGTGCTATAACTCAATTCTTAGACTTGTGGGCTATAGATTCTGGTTCATTGCATTTATGACTTGATCGGTCAGGCGTCTCATTGAGCTGTTGGGGGTTCCTTCTACACCAACTTTTCTCTGAGACCATCTGCTGACTCTTTTGTTGGGAGAGCAGTATATGGTGATAGATACGGGCATCCACAATTAAAAATTGGTGCCTAATAAGAGATTGATGGGCTGGGGTAGTGCTAATCTGCCCCTGCTACTGCTGCTACTGCCCCCGGCCCCTGGTGCTGCCCCCTGGAGAGTAGGGCATGAGGTTCCCTGTCTGGTTTCTACTGATTCTAACGGGAAAAGAAGATGCTTGTAGTCACTACATTTTGAGTAGAGGATGGAATGCCCTTCTCAGTTTGTGTTGGTGCTGCAACCTACGCCGCGGTGGTTATCAGTTTTGGCCACATGGAATCAGCCCCATCACAGAGGTCTTTGCTTTGTGGTTATTGCTTTTCTCATTGTTTGGTTAGAGTTTCTTAGGAGGCCACCATGCAGCTTTCCTTTTATTCATCTCCTTTTTGTTTTCTTCCCCTTCCAACTTATCGAGCTCTTTTTCTCTTGCACCCATTGAAAGTCTGAGTTCTTTAACCTCCCTACACCATGATTGTGGAATCAGATCCTAGCAGTTCGGGCAGGGGAAAATGGAACATAAGACACACTGCAGTGTGGAAGTAATTGAGAGAAGCCTAATCTTCTGAAAGTAAATGTTACATAGACTTAGATCAGGATTGTAGAGTGTGGAACAGTAACAGTATCCTCAGGGTTTTTTTTTTCCTGTCGTGTTACAAGTTTAGGGGTTACTTAGCAGGAAATGCAGTCCCTGCAAGGCTCCTAAGTGGAAACTTAGAATCGCAGGGTCATTTCAGAAAGATGCTGACACAGGGCATAAATGTGAACAATGGGTTATGAGACAGGAAGAGTGAAGAGAGGAGGTTAATTAGAGGTAATGTCAAATAGATGTTATTCAGACAGATGACAGAAATTCAAACGGTGCAGAAAATATACCGTTATCCTTCTTTACCTCTTGGTTAACCCCAACTTGACTTTCTCTTTGAAAAAACACCATAATTTGGTATGGGTTATCACAGAAGTTCTATTGAGTATAGAAGCACACATACATAGCTGTGGGATCTTACACAGGTGTTCTTTTTTTATATATTTCTTTTCATTTTTGTTTTCTGCTTCTAGGCACTTACGAACCTTTAGTTCATGAGGACAACTCACCTTGGTCTGTATAATGAATCTGTATAATTTTTTCATCTCTCCACTACTAAATCTGCACTCCCATTCTCTCCCATGGCCACTGTTCTGCCCAGATCACAGAGTCCCCTAAATCCAAGTAGGAGACCGGGTCCTGTATGTAAAAGCAAAGAGCCTTTATTCTTACACAAGTTTGCAAACCCAGACTATCTATGTGTCCAACATATTGGAGTGATCAGAGAGCCCCAAGCTCAGTTAGGGTTGAGTTTTTATAGTAGCAAAGGTGGAGGTGAGGGATTTCTAAGGCTCAGGACCCCTAATTGACTGACATTTTTCTAGGGCTGTCCTGGTGAAAAGCGATGGGTGTGTGCTGGCAGGTGATCCTATCCACAGCAGTTGAAACATTAGAAATTTCCTTTGGATGGTATGTTCCTGGGTGATGCCTGGGTAGTCTCAGTTTGTGGTCTTTTTTGAACCAGGAATTGCCTTGGGGTAAACTACTGAGACTCAGGCCTCTATTGAGCTTGTCATGGCTGGGTCCTACAGCCACATGGTCTTGGGTTTTTATGCACACTGTATATTGCTCAGTGCTGTTTTACACGTGTCTTTAATTTGTATATACAACATTTATTCCCCCCCTTTCTTATGATAAACTATATGTCAAAATGATATTAGCATATCTTGTTTATTTCTGTTAGTGGTAGCATAAGAATTCTATAAAACAAACTACTAGAATTTGTTTAATGATGATAGCTTTCTTTTGTCAACCACACTGTATTGTCATAATTCTTATTTCAATGTCCTTATAGAGTCGAATAAGAATTTCACAGGGCTATCTCCCCAGCACTGGAATGTCTGCTTGTTCACAGATCATCTGTCCATCAAGATCTACAGAGCATTTTTCTAAGGAGCTGCTCGAGTCTGTTCTTTCTCTTCTGGAGAACAAGATTCTTATCTCATCATCCCTTGTCAGTCCTTGAAATGACAGACCTAGAGCTGTTATATTTTCTCTGCCTTTGGTTACTAGAGAATTGGATGGTTCTCCTTGTTTTTATCTGCCCAGCCACTAAAAAGTTAAAGGAAAATTAATAAGCATCTATTGAGTACTTCATATGTGTTTTATAACTTGAAAAAAATGTGAATAGAAATGATTCCTTCAGCAAAATTCAACAAAGAGAGGCTGGAGAGACGGCCCAGTGGTTAAGAGTACTAACTGTTCTTGCAGAGGACTTGATTTTGATTCCCAGTGCCCACAGGGAGGTGCACAACCTCCTGCAATGCCAATTCCAAAGGATCTGATACCCTCTATGCCCTCTTCTGGGCAGCAGGCATGTAAGTGATAGACATATACACATTTGGGCATGCACGTAAAATGTGTTCATAATCTGGAAAAGTAGGTATTTTTATGCTCATTTTAGATTGAAAAAAAAAGTAAGGCTTAGTATTAACCAAGATCACAAAAAGGGGAGGGGACCAAGAGATGGCTCAATGTTAAAAACACTAGCTGGTCTTTCAGAGGACTGCAGTTCAGCTATGGCTATCAGCAATCACTGTAGGTGGCTCACAGCTGCCTCTACTTCCAGCTCCAGGGTGATAGGACATCTTTTTCTGGCCACTGCTGGCTCACACAGACACATAGTTTGCCTGCCCACAGATAAAAATGAAGCATTAAAAAAATAACTTAAAAAGTTAGCAGGGCATCTGGTCTGTGTAGTTAGGTTAACTGAACCTAAACTAAAGTTCCTAAACTCATCATTTTTCTAGTGTAAAGAGGAAAACAGTCAACTTCATTTCCAAGTTACATTTGAGACACTTAAATCAGGAGAAATATGAATTCCAGCATGGAAAAAATTGGGGGAAAAATACAATCCTGAAACCACATACAAAAAAAAACCAATAAGAATGGGCTATTTTCAGATTCTAGCTATATTTGTGCACATATACATATATAACAATAAAAATCAAATGAAAAGAGAATATCAACTTGAGAGTGGGGGCATGGGAACGATTGGAGTCAGGGCTTAGAAGGAGGAAAGAGGGGAGAAGGGATGTAATTCTATTTCAACTGAAAATATATATTTTAAAAAATGCGTGTAAAACTGGATATGACAATCTGAAACAAGAGAGAATGTCTGCCCCCAATTACTCACAGGCTTTTAATAAATTATTCTGTAGGTATAAATGGTGTCTCAGAGAGACCAGCACAGGGGACTGGCTTAAAAAAGAAAGACTGTTAGATTAATGGATGAAATCCCCTACAGTACTAAATAGCTTTTATCATTTCATTATATAAGATACACGGAGGCTATACCCTACCTCCCCACCCCCAATCCCACTCTGTCACTGTTGCTGGGATATTGGGTCTCTTGGGTCAGCCTTGTAATGGATCTGGGTGCCTCTAAACTACTTCATCCCTGATGCTAGTTGACATTTACAGGAAAGCCCTGCAAACCTTTGGCCCCAATGAAACAACTCTCTAAGTAGAAACATTGGGTCAACATAAAGCTGTGTAGAAAAATGAACTAAGAGAAGATGATGTACACATTGCATCTTGGGTATTACAGATGCAAGACAGCACAGCGAGATGCATTTCAGACAAAAAGGGGCTCAAATAATTTTAGGCAATTAAGATGTTTAGGAGCAGAGGTCACTGGAATCTTTGCTTAGAGAACAAATGATGCCTGAGAGTCCAGCAAACATGGAAACTTGGAAACTTAGGGCCATCCAGGGTGATTTTTTGTGGACGGAGTCAGGCCAAGTTGCAGATGGACTATAAAGAGAAAAAGACAGCTGAAGGGCAGAGGGGTCATAGCTGTCGTCAGCGAAAGCAAGAGCTAATTGCAATTGAAGCCTGTCTCCAAGACATGAGGTATCTGAGCAAGTGAAAGGTTTGCATATTTCAACCTCTAGATAAAATGAAAGATAATAAATCATGATTCAGTCTTTTGGAAGTGAACCAGCTCTTGTTTTAATCAGCTAAATACCTCATTTGGATAAGTGCACCAGAGAGAGGGAGCTGGCAATTTAAAAGTCTGTGCAATTTAAAAGTATCCTCAGATTTCCCTTTTCCTTCTTTTCTTTATTCCTTTTTGTTCCGTTTCCTTTTCCCCCCTACTTTAAAGAAATACTTCCCTGGGGCAGAGAGATGGCCCAGTGAACAAATCTACTAATAGGCCTATGTTCAGACCCCAACACCCCACATAAAACCTGGGTGGGCATGGTGGACTGCCTGTGATCCCAATAGTCAAGTTAGATGAAGGTAGAGTATTTCTGGGTAAGCTTGCCAGACAGACTGATAGAGTCCCGTGAGACTGACTTGCTGAATATACCCAGTTCAACTTTTAGTCCTCACATGCATGTGCATCCACGTGTACATGCACCTGACCCCACTTGCATTTCTGCACTCGTGCAGACTTACATATGCATACCACAAATGTAACATGCATCCAGAAATGATCTTACGTTATGACATCTAGAGCATCGATTGGGTCTTTGTATGTACTCTTTGTATGTACGTCATCTACATAGGAAACATTCCTGCATTCTGTGTATATTCAAAGGTAGCAGTATTTAAAATGGTCAAAAGCAGAATCAAACCCTCCCATCTTCTCCCTGATTTGGTTCCCCTGTGCTAGACAAGGGGACCTGGAGATGTCACAAATTCTGCAATAGTGACCCCTCTGTTCGGTAGAGAAAGAGGTGAGCATGCTACGTGGGAGCGCAGAGGAACAGTTATTTCTGTGTTGGAATAAAGCAGGGTGTAAGCTTTGAGAGGGTTCCCCCTTTAATGTTTGTTTATTATTTGCTGCATCTTTTAAACTCTAAATTGGTTGGAAACAAGTAGGGTTTTCTTGAAAATAGATTTTTTTCTCATGTAATATATCCTAATTATGATTTTCCTCCCCTCTGTTTTTCACAGTTGCTCACCACCTCCCCTTCTGTTCAGATCCACTCCTTCGCTGACTCTTATTAGAAACAAAACAAACAGGCTCTAAACAATAATAATAAAATATAATATAATCAGATTAATAATAAGAAAAATTGACCCATCAGAGTTAGATAAACAAACAGAAGTAAAAGAGCCCAAGAGAAGTCAGAAAATCTAGAGACCCACTCATTTGCATACTTAGAAATCCCTTAAAAACATAAACTGGAAGCCATAAAGTATATGCAGAGCACCTGGTGTAGACCTGCACATGCCCTGTGCATGCTTCTTCAGTTTCTGTGAGTTCATATGAACTTTGATTGTGTTGATTTATAAGGCCTTGTTTTCTTGGCATGCTGTCACTGCTGGCTCTTACAATTGCAGTCTTTCTGCCTCATCTTCTGTGGGGTCTCCTGAGTCCTGAGTGGAGGATATGAAAATGGCTATACCAGCTTTCTTTGGGGGTTCATTTGCTTGAATATCCTCTGCCCATTCATTTGCCCTAAGGTGATATTTATCCTTGATGTTGCAGTGTGTTTCTTGTATACAACATGAGGATATATCTATTTTTGCATTCCTTTTATTAGTCGCTGTTACTTTGTATTGGAGAATTGAGATCATTGATACTGAGAGATATTAATGAGAAGTATTTGTTGATTCCTGCTATTTAGTGTGGTGGTGTTGGTGATGGGGGTGATGGTATATGTGTGTTTTCCCTATTTTCATTTGCTGGTCTGAGATTATTTATTCCCAGTGTTTCCTTGGGTGTGACTAAGCTCTTTAGTTTGGAATTTTCCTTTTAGTACCTTTGGCAGGCCTGGATTTGTAGATAGATATTGCTTAAACTTGGTTTTTTTTATCAATGAATGCCTTATTTTCTGTATCTATTGTGTTTAGTAGTCAGGTCTGTCATCTGTGGCCTCTTAGGGTCTGCAGTACATCTAGTCAGGTCTTCCTGGCTTTTGGAGTTTTTATTGAGAAGTCAGGCATTATTCTAACAGTACTGCTTCTAAGTGTCACTTGTTTTTTTTTCTCCTTGTAGATGTTTCTTCCTTTGCTCTGAACATTTAGTGTTTTGATTATCATGTTCCAAATGGATTTTCTTTTCTGATTCAATCTCGTTGGTGCTCTGTATGCTTCTTGTACCTTGATGGACTCTCCTTCTTTAGGGTAGGGAAGTTTTCTTCTATGATTTTGTTGAAAATATTTTCCATGGCTTTGACCGGGTTTCCTTTCCTTCCTCTATTCCTATTATTCTTAGATTTGGTCTTTTCATAGTGTCCCAGATTTCTTGGATGTTTTGTGTCAAAAGATTTTTAGACTTAGCATTTTCTTTGACCTGGGTATCCATTTTTTTTCTATCTTGTTACCAATGGCTTAGATTCTCTATTCCATCTCTTGTATTTTTTTGGTAAAGCTTGACCCCAAGGTTCCTGTTCAAGTTCCTAAACTTTTCATTTGCAGATTTTCCTCAACTTGGGTGTTCTTTATTGATTTGATTTCCACTTTCAGGTCTTAACTGTTTTATTCATTTCCATCAACAATTTGTTTGTGTTTTCATAGATTTCTTTAAGGGATTTAGTAATTTCCTCTTTAAGGACATCTATCATATTCCTAAAAGCTTTTTGAACCTCTTTGTTTTATGCTTCAGGTATGTTGCAATTTCTAGAGCCTGCTGTGGTATGGCTTCTGGGCTTTCATAGAAACATTGTCCTGGCTGTTATTGATTGTGCTTTTATGCTGAGGTATATGCATCTGGATTTGGGAAGACTGTACTTCCAGTTGCTGATACTGTTTTGTTCTTGGGAGGGTGTTTTCTACCTTGGTTTCTGTTTCCTTATCTGGTTCTTAGTAGAATGTGACAGCTCTGTGTTGCTTTGAAGAAACTCTTCTGGCTTACTTTTAAGTGTGGTCATTGGGGGTTCAGGTAAAATGTATTTCTAGGTATTGGAAGCTGACACTTGGGAATGAGGATGGACTAGGAGTGGAGGCTGAGAGGGTCCACAGGAGGAGAAAAACAGTGTGTTTCACCAGAATCGGCTTTGTCCCCTGGGAATAGAACCAGGGAGTGAGGAGAGGTCACAGAAGAGGGTCTTCTAAAGAGTTGTAAATGAGACTGGGGAATGGACTCAGGAGGTTAAGATCTGTAGTGAGCCTCCATGCTCTCCTAGCTGAGTGGTCAGAGGCCCAGGGATTGACTGCTAGTGTTGGGGGTTGGGATAAAGCAATTTGTGAAGGGAGAAGAGAGGTTAGGATGGGAAAATTCTGTGTGACTCACTGGAGATGGGGTGCTGTGATCAGCTGCAGAGCTGGGGATGAGACTGTGAGGTTGGATTTGCAGGAGAGGAGCAATAAGAGATGATCTGCAGTTAGCTTTGTTGTTTCCATGCTCAGAGTGGCCTTTGTGTTGCAAGTTTAGGGAGCCTTAACACATAAGCAGTTAGTCCTATGGAGAAACAAAGAGGAAAGGACGGAGCATACAGGAAACTGTGGAAGAAGCTTGGTGCAACTTGGAACTCTAATTTCCTTGTGTGTTTTTGTTTCCATCTTGCATTTCAAACACACATGTTAGGCAATAGAGGCTAATCAAGACCATTTCCCTTCACTTAAATCTCAGTTCCACTGTTTACAAGAATGTGACTTGCAAAGGTTTTTTTTTTATCTTTAAAAAGTGCTAATTTTAACTATTTCATAGGAGTAGGAATATCAACATTAATAGTGAATACGCATGAAAGATTTAGAAGCGGTGCTTGATGTATTGTAAGAGGCTATCGTCAGGAGTTTAGTCAGTAGAACCATTATGCTGCAGATGAAAATGCAGGGCAATTTGGATTCAACTTGTTTATTAATTTTATTAAAGGTGTTCACTTGATAAAATGGGGGTTACTTGTTGCATAAATCATTTAGCTCTTGGTATAGCCTATAAACACTGGAATATCTAAGTAAGAACTCTTTGCCAGATGTAGAGTTCATGTCTATGGTCAGTGATGCCTTGGCCTCAGCTTCATGCAGACACAAAGTGGTTTTTCTACAGTCATGTCTATGAGCATTGCAGGGCTCCCAGAGTCTTTCCCAGATTTCTTCTTCCTGTCTGGCCATACTCTCCCAGTTCATTATCACTTCAATGATACTTGTCTACCATTATTTTACTTCTGATACAACGACCTACATCCTAAAATGAGCAAGGATAACAATGCAGACATAGCACCCCTTCCAGTCGGGCACCCTGACTGCAGACATAGTTCTAACATTGAGTTGGTCCCTGGTTGGATGCTGCTTTAAGCCTGGGAAGGAGCAAAGGGAAAAGTGGCTTGCTTAGGGATTGCGAAATCTTTCTCTTTTTCTACTTACAAACAGTATTATCTTTAAAATTTGGAGGATGTTTTTTTGAGTCTATTCAATCCTCAAATTCAGTAATTACTAAGATGACAGTTCAATGCTCCTGGGCTTCCTAATATTTGAAAATCTACATCACAGTAGGTCTCTTTCCTTTCTCCATTTCCCATTCATGGGTATTCTGGCAGAACAACAGAGAAGGGACCAAGAGAAGAACAGAGTTCAGAAAACTGCTGTCCAACTTTGCCATGAGCGCATTGGAAGTTTTCGAGAAATAAAAACGAGAATGTTAATAACATAGCTCTTCATACACACACATCAAATGTTCAGGGGAAATAGAGCTTATACTACTTCTCTGGAGACTGAAGAGATACAGTTTTTTTGACCAGTGTGAAAAATGCCCGGATGAGTCTTACTGCTAACTTGGACCATAAAGTTATGCTTTCTAATTAGAGCCACAGAGCTTGGCTTGCCCTGGACCCACTTGGCTCGGCAGTGGATAATCAGCAGCAGGTGGAGCTTCGGAGCATCCGGTGCTGTTGATAGAATTCCTTTGCTAATCATCCGGAGCTGGGTCTTGCAGTTTCTTCTCCAGCTCTCTTGCTTTGTTGGGTCATTGTAATGACAGCAGAGTGTGAGGCGTTGGGGGGGTGGTGTCCAGCTTGGTATCTATTGAGCACTTACCCAGTATGAATGCTTTAGCCGATGTAACTCATTCAATGCTCACAAGAATCATTTACACTAGCTCCTCTTAGGAGCTTCACTTCATGCTCTACCCACTAAGCCTATCGAAAATTCATACTTCCCATATCATTGATATGTGAGCGCATCAACCCGGCCATTAATTTGTTCTGTGAAAAAAAAAAAAAAACAGAACAGAACAAAGCAAGACAAAATCTCAAGGACTTCATTGGGTAGAGAAAGAAAATTCAGTTCTTCTATTTAAAAAGTGTGCAACTCATTAGTGATGGAAATGGGGGTTTATGCATGTAATTGTTATGCATATAACATATGCATGGAATTGTTTTCTCCTCCCTTTGTGGTGGTAGCTTCCTGTCTAACCTTCCCTGTGCCCCTGCCTCAAGGAAAACCTATACTGCATGAGCCCGCTGAGATGGATTCTTATTGTATAGATACAAAATGTAAGTGCAGAATGAGGGCATTCAATCATTCAAGTTCCCAAGGTCAGAAGTGACAAACCATGACAAACTCTGATGATGTGTGGCTGGAGGCTACAGAGAAGCCCTCTTTGTGTGTGGAGGGCAGACACTATGTTAACCACAATAATGAGATACTGGAGGTATTTGCCTTATGAAGAGAAATGGTTTATTTGGACGATAGCTTTGAGGATTTTACTCATGGTTAATGGGCTCTGTTGTTTTGGCTCTGAGACATTCAGCTGTTGGTTGTTAGATCACCACATCCTACTAGTTAGGGAGCACGGGATAGGACTAAGAGGGGTCATCCTCACTCAAGGTCATCCTAATGACTTAATGATTTCCTGCTAGGCTGGGGTTTCTACTACTTTTTTTTTCTACTGCTTTTTAATTAGACTACACTGTACTGCATGGGCTTTTCAGGGGTATCTAGCACCCACACAATAGCTCACATCTTACTAAGAATTGTGTGCATGTCCTGCATGCCCTTCTTACCCCACATGCAGCTGTAGTGTAGGTCACAAGGCATTCCTCTGGCCTGTAGCACTTTAGTTAAGCAGACTGGATCAAGTCAGGTGTCAGTCAAGAGAGTGTCCCCCAACTCCTTCTGAGACCAGTGAGCCATTCAGCTTATATAGACCTACTTCCTTTGTCTGTAAAAGTTCCTTCTAGGCCCTGACCCTTTGGATGTGTATATGATTAGCCTAATATGGACAGCCTCAACTGCAATTGTCCTTGCAAATAAAGTTCTTCTGTGTGTGCAAGGTGGCTTATCTGCCTGGATTCTTCAATCATAAGCATCCGCAGGGCCTTCAATATACTAATTCTCGTTCCTGCTTCTAAGCCTGTGTTCTTAACATTTTCTAGGCTCAGAATGCCCTCTCTGGCTTTGCTAATAACCAGACTCAAAATCCATGCCTCTTCTGCTTTATCTGTGCACACAGTTCTCAGCGATTTCCACCAATCATGGGCAGCTTTCCTAATTACAATCGGTCTCATTTAGACGGAAGCATCAAATGCAGAAGGAGGCTGCATCAAGTGCAGAAGGAGGCTGCATCAAGTGCAGAAGGAGGCTGCATCAAGTGCAGAAGGAAGCTGCATCAAATGCAAAAGGAGGCTGCATTAAGTGCAGAAGGAGGCTGCATTAAATGCAGTCGACCAGTGCTGCTTCATATTCAGCTCATGGGCTGGTGAGATGACCCAGCCTTAAGTGTGCTAGCTGTTCTTGCAGAAGATCTGCATTTGGTTCCTAGCACCCACAAAATGGCTCAAGCCATTCTTAACTCAAGTTCTAGGGAATTCAGTACCAACTTCTGGCTTCTGTGAGCATCAGATGTTCACACAGTATACTTACATACATGCAGTCAAGTCACTTATGTGTATAAAATTAAAATAATATCATTTTTTAAATAAAAGGATAAGGTTTGGTTCAAGGATTAGTGAGATGGCTCAGTGATAAGAGAGCTTGCCGCACAAGCCTGATGACCCGAGTGTGTTCCAGGAACTCACAGTGGAAGGAGAGACCTGGTTCCGGAAAGTTGCCCTCTGACCTCTGCACTCACACATCTTACCTCTCTGTCTCTGTCTCTGTCTCTCTCTGTCTCTCTCTGTCTCTCTCTCTCTCTCTCTCACACACACACACAACACACACACACACAGAGAGAGAGAGAGAGAGAGAGAGAGAGAGAGAGAGAGAGATCAGTTCAAACACTATTTTCTGTGTGATCTTCACAAGAGCCTAGAATTTCTAATACTCCCAGTTAACTTTCTACTATTAAGAAATTTTAAAAAAATGTATTTGAGTGTTTTGTCTGCATGTGTGAGAGTACCATGGGCATGCAGTGCCTGCAGAAGCCAGAAGAGGGAGTCAGACCCCTGGGAACTGGAGCTACAGGCAGTTGTGAGCACTGAGACCCTGGAACCAAACCCTGGTCCTCTGTAAGAACAGGATGTGCTCTTACCCATGGAGCCATCCCAACTTCTCACCTTAGAAAAGAGTGGCAAAAAACATTTCACCACAAGCTTGAACAAGTGAAAAATTAATATCAGAAGTGTAATAATGGTTTCCAAATGGATGTATACTGTCAGTAGTAATCCCCTATGTCTTGGGTATTCATTGTTCTAATATCTTTGTATAACTCTCAAGACAAATTTCTAAGGGCAGGAATTATAATGGAAAACATGCTCATATTTTTTTGTAATATCAACCATTGTGTCTTTAGTCCAACAAATATCCCACCAACATCTGCTAATTTGATTTGCAAATGTGGCCCATCTACTTTTCCCCAAATGTATTTAGCTCTTTATGGCTACTGTAGGCATGTTTTCTTAATTTAAATGTCTCTCTTTCTACTTGTGATACTTAATTTTGATTGTCAACTTGCTGAGACTTAGAACTACCATATGTGGTGGTTTGGAAGAAAATGGCCCCCAAAGGGTGTGACACTATTAGGAGATGTGGCCTTGTTGGAATAGACATGGTCTTGTTGGGGAAAGTGTCACTGTGGGGGTGGGATTTGCGGTCCCTCTTCTCAAGCTTCCCTCATTGTGACAGTCACTTGATTTCCTGCTACCTACCTATGAAGATGTAAGGACTCTCAGCTCCAGCACCATGCCTGCCTGCATGCCACCATGCTCCCTGCCATGATGACCATGGACTGAACCTCTGAAACCATAAGCTGCCACCAAAATTAAATGTCCTTTATAAGAGTCGCCGGGGTCATGGTGTGTTTTCACAGAAAATAAAAACCCTAACTAAGACACCATGAAAATAAATCTTTAGGAATATCTGTGAGAGATTGTCAAATCAGGCTACTTGAGTTGGGAGGATCAACCATAAGCATGGGTTGTTCCATTCCACAGGCTGGAGCTTGGGACTGAATAGAAAGAAGGCTGCTGAGTGTCATCATTACTTGCTTTCTGCTTCCTGACTACAGATGCGTGAGACTAAGTACCTCAAGCTCCCGATGTCACACCTTCCAGTGATGTTGGATCATATGTTCTGGAACCATGAGCAAAATAAACACTCCCTTAAATTGCTTTTATCAGGTAGTTTGTAATAGCAGTGAGAAAAGTAGTTAGTGCACTATTCACTATATCAGAATGTATGTGTGTATATTTGTATATAGCAATTATATATTTGTAATTCCATTTGCAAAGATGAGAATATGATCAGAGAGCAATGTGAGTGGATGAAGCATTAGAAAGATCCAGGTATGGGTTAGAAGAAGTAACTGGTAAAAGAGAAAACAAGCTGGGGTTGGGAGCCAAAAGATGGTTAGAGGGTTAAAGAGGGCAAGATGCTTCAGACTTATCTAAAACCTCCTGTCTCCAGGCAGTTGCTAGAGAGCTTAGAGGTGGAGGAAATGAAATGTTACTAATCAATGGGCATGCAGTTTCAATTGAGTAAGATGAAAGAACCCTAGAGATACTTTGCATGCCATTACGCCCTGAGTCTCTAGGAGCATGTTGTACACTCACACATTTTTTTTTACTTTCTGATTATTATTTATTTATTTATTAAAGATTTCTGTCTCTTCCCCGCCACCGCCTCCCATTTGCCTCCCCCTCCGCCAATCAAGTCCCCCTCCCTCGTCAGCCCAAAGAGCAATCAGGGTTCCTTGCCCTGTGGGAAGTCCAAGGACCACCCACCTCCATCCAGGTCTAGTAAGGTGAGCATCCAAACTGCCTAGGCTCCCACAAAGCCAGTACGTGCAGTAGGATCAAAAACCCCTTGCCACTGTTCTTGAGTTCTCAGTAGTTCTCATTGTACGCTATGTTCAGCGAGACCGGTTTTATCCCAGGCCTTTTCAGACCCAGGCCAGCTGGCCTTGGTAAGTTCCCGATAAAACATCCCCATTGTCTCAGTGTATGGGTGCACCCCTTGCTGTCCCGAGTTCCTTGCTCATGCTCTCTCTCCTTCTGCTCCTGATTTGGACCTTGAGATTTCTGTCCGGTGCTCCAATGTGGGTCTCTGTCTCCTTTCATCGCCTGATGAAGGTTAATATTCAGGAGGATGCCTATATGTTTTTCTTTGGGTTCTCCTTCTTATTTAGCTTCTCTAGGATCACTAATTATAGGCTCAATGTCCTTTATTTATGGCTAGAAACCAAATATGAGTGAAGATGAAAGAACCCTAGAGATACTTTGCATGCCATTACGCCCTGAGTCCCCAGGAGCATGTTGTACACTCACACATTTTAAGAGGGCACATCTCGATCATGGTGGATGATTTTTTTTTGATGTGTTCTTGGATTTTATTTGCCGATATTTTCTTGAGAATTTTTCATCCATGCTCATGAGTGAGATTGGTCTGTAATTCTCTTTCTTGGTTGAGTCTTTGTGTGGTTTTGGTATCAGGGTAATTGTAGCCTCATAAAAAGAGTTTGGCTATGTCCCTTCTGTTTCTATTATGTAGGACACTTTGAGAAGTATAGGTATTAGCCCTTCTTGGAAGTTCTGGTAGAATTCTGCATTAAAACTATCTGGCTCTGGGATTTTTTTGGTTGGGAGGTTTTTGATGACAGCTTCTATTTACTCGCAGCTTATAGGTCTATTTAAATTGCTCACCAGGCTTCATGTCAGAGATGCAGGGCTGGTTCAACAAGTGAAAATCTATCAATATAATCCATCATACAAATAAACTGAAAGAAATAAAACATATGATCATTTTATTAGATGCTAAAAAAGCATTTGACAAAATCCAACACCCCTTCATGATAAAGGTCTTGGAGAGATTAGGGATACAAGGAACATGTCTAAGTATAATAAAGACAGTATACAGTAAGCCGACAACTAATATCAAAATAAATTGGGAGAAACGTAAAGCGATTTTACTAAAATCAGGAACAAGACAAGGCTGTCCACTCTCTATTTCTTCAATATAGTTCTTGAAGATTTAGCAATAGCAATAAGACAACAAAAGGAGATCAAGGGGATTCAAATTGGAAAGGAAAAAGTCAAACTTTTGTTCTTTGCAGATGATATGATAGTGTACATAAGTGACCACCCCAAAACTTTACCAGAGAACTCCTGCATATGATAAATACCTTCAGTTATGTGGCAGGATACACGATCAACTCAAAAACATCAGTAGCCCTTCTATACACAAATGATAAAGAAGCTAAGAGGGATATCAGAGAAACAGCACCTTTCACAATAGCCACAAATAACATAAAATATCTTGAGATAACACTAACAAAGAAAATGAAAGACCTATTCAACAAGAACTTTAAGTCTTTGAAGAAAGAAATTGAAGAAGATTCCAGAAAATGGAAAGATCTCCTATGCTCTTGGATAAGAAGGATCAACATAGTAAAAATGGTAATCCTACCAAAAGCAATCTATAGATTCAATGCAATCCCCATCAAAATCCCAACACAATTTTTTTACAGACCTTGAAAGAACAATAGCACAGACACTAAGAACAACAATAAATAAATGTGATCTCCTGAAACTGAGAATCTTCTGTAAAGCAAAGAACACAGTCAATAAGACAAAAAGGCAGCATACTGAATGAGAAAAGATCTTCACCAATCCCACATCAGACAAAGTACTGATCTTCAAAATATATAAAGAACTCAAGAAATTAGACATTAAAATTCTAAACAACCCAATTAAAAAATGGGGTACTGAACTAAACAGAGAATTCTCAACAGAAGAATTTCAAATGGTCAAAAGATACTTAAGGAAATGTTCAACTTCCTTAGCTATCAGGGAAATGCAAATCAAAACAACTCTGAGATACCATCTTACACCTGTCAGAATGGTTAAGATCAAAAACACCAATGATAGCCTTTGCTGGAGAGGATGTGGAGTAAGGAGAGCACTCATCCATTGCTGTTGGGAATGCAAACTTGTACAACCACTTTGGAAACCATATGGCGGGTTTTTCAGAAAAATGGGAATCAACCTACCTCAGGATCCAGCAATATCACTCTTGGGAATATATCCAAAAGATGCTCAATCATACTACAAAAACATTTGTTCAACTATGTTCATAGCATCATTGGTTTTAATAGCCAGAACCTGGAAATAGCCTAGATGCCCCTCAACTGAAGAGTGGATAAAGAAAGTTTGGTACATTTACACATTAGAGTACTACTCAGTGCTAAAAAAAAAAAGGTGACATCTTGAATTTTGCATGCAAATGTATGGAATTAGAAAACACTATCCTGAGTGAGATAATTCAGACCCCAAAAATGAATATGGTATGTACTCACTCATAAGTGGATACTAGCTATAAACAAAGAACATTGAGCCTATAGTTCATAATCCTAGATAAGCTAAATAATAAGGTGAACCCAAAGAAAACATATATAGATCCACCTGGAAACTGGACACAGACAAGATCTCCTGACAATATTGGGAGCATGGGGGTGGGGGGTAGAAGGAAGGGGAGAAAGGGAAGAGGAGGGGAAAAGGGGAGGGCTGAGGAGAACTTGAGGGAATGGAATAGTCGAGATGGAGGAAGGACAGATATGAGAGATATCTTGATTGAGGAGCCGTTATGGGGTTAGCAAGAAACCTGGCTCTAGAAAAATTCCCAGGAATCCAAAAGGATGACCCCAGCTAAGACACTAAGCAATAGAGAAGAGTGTGCCTGAACTGGCCTTACCCTGTAGTCAGACTGATGATTATCTTAAATATCACCATACAACCTTCGTCCATCAACAGATGGAAACAGAGGCAGAGATCCACATCAGAGCCCTGGACTAAGCTCCCAAGGTCCAGTGGCACTGGGATTTATCGCTACTGCATGTGCTGGCTTTTTGGGATCCTGTTCTCTCTGACTGTACACCTTGCTCAGCCTAGATGTAATAGCGAGGGCCTTGGACCTTCCACAGTGCAAAGTGCCTTACCCTCTCTGAGGACTGGTGGGGGTAGGGAGGGAGGGTGTGTGGAGGGAATGGGAGGAGGGGAAGGAGTGGGAATTTGGATTGCTAATTTTTTTAATCTAATAAATAAAAAAGAGGGTACATCTCATGTAGTGTGCTTACCCAAATAAAAAGAGATATAAATATATCCAGCATAATTTTAAAAGCTTCTCTTATATGATTGAGATGGGGATTTCACAGGTTGTTGTGAGATTATTTAATCATACCTATAGGATAAAGCCAACTCACAGCCAGTTGCTCCACAGTCCACTATAGAGGACTCTGAATCTTTTTCTTTCCCAATAGCTAAAGGGCTTATATTCCTAAGGGCTGGCTATACTATGTGTCTGATTTAGACGGTTCCGCTAAGGTGTTTTCAATCCTTTAGAATCCCTGCTGCTGCTGGGGTTCCTGCTGGGACATCTCAGCACAGCAGAAGGATGGGTTGATGGGCGGGAAGCTGAACTGAAGCTCAGCCTCCCACCTGGCTGCAAACCCAGCTCCATCTGTCAGTTGTTCCGGGTGGCTGACAAGTACAGCAGTTCAAAGTCCTACTCTGAGCCTGTTCACAGCATTTCTTTACTCTCCCGGGACCTGGTATTTCTGGCCACGGGAGAGCAGGCTGGAGCCAAGCACTCTTCAGCTCAGTGCCCAGAGTACATGGGCTTGGCAGCTACAGGAGTCCATACTGTGCTGCTCCTTGGGATGTTGAGTAAGAGTACTGCGCTTATTTCAGCTCATTTTACCATCTTATTTTTCGTGACCCATCTGTGTGAAGTTTGGAAAGATGTTTATACATTTAAAACCCAGCCAGGCATGAAATTAATGTTGGGTGGAATTTCAATAACTGCACATATAATAAGGCTGAGTGTGTATTGACTAAGTCTGGTAAGAACGGCACAGCATTAGAGTGGAAGGGTGATTAGCATACCAGATTCAGGAAGAGCCCTCTCAGAAGGGTGGGGAAGCCTATTTGATGTGTGTGCCTCCCTTTGAACATTCATTCTTAAAAGCTACATTTTAATATTGGGATTAGGGAGTTACAAAGATGGCTTAGTGATTAAGAACTCTGGCTGCTCTTCTAGAGGACCTGGGCTCAATTCCTAGCACCTACATGGTGGCTCAAAGCTCTTGTAATCTGGTACCTTATTCTGGCCTCTGTGAGTACTACACAGAAGTGTTACACACCCATACATGTAGATGCAATATTCATACACATTAAAAATTTAAAAACAAAAATTTAATTACATTTAAGGATTTAGGGTTATTAGTCTATGTTCATAGTTGTGAGAACTTATCAGATAAGCAAAAATTTCACTTTATTTTCTACCACTGTGCAAATATATACATATATATTTAGACACACACATATATATAGTAATATATATATATATATATATATATATATATATTACTATATTAATTCTTCTGGTCTAGGAACCTAAGCTCGGTTTAGTTGTACTTTTAGATCAGAGTTCCACTAGACTGCAGAGAAGGTTTAAGATGGGCCATGTTTTCAGCTGAAGGGTTGACTGGATGAGTCTGCGCCCAGGACTACCCACGTTGTTGGCAGAATTCCTTTCCTTAATATTATGCTTAGGGCATCAGATTCTTGCTATCTTTCGTCAGCTCCAGTAGCCATCAGCAGTTCCTTTATGAAGACTTCCATGTGGAATCCCTTAGAGCATGGTTCGTTGACTGTTAAAAGCTAGAAAGATAAAAGATAAACCTTTCACGGATCAAAGTTGTTTATATTCAATAGTCACTGATGTGACGTCCCATCACTTTTACCACAAAGAGTCAAAAGCAAGTAAAAGTCTTGTCAACAGTCAGTGAAGAGAGTTAGATGGAAGAGCAGACACCAGGATACGGAGCTGGAGACTCACTTCAGTGTCTGTGGTCCTTAGCCAAGCATCCATGTTCAGTCAGCACTTGTATGCTAAGAAAGCACTCTACCACTGACCTGCGTCCTAAGTCATTGCTTGTGCTTATCCTCCAAGAGTGACGGTTAACTTACTGTGTCTTTTCATTCATGAGATCTTAGCAGCAAAGCAATTGCTATGGCCTGAGGCTTCTCATCCAGTGATTCAGTATAAATCCCCTCGACAACGCTGTGACAAGACATTATTAACCCCATTTAACACAAACTTATCCTTTGGCTCTCAGTTCAATTACCTGGAAAATTGATCTGATTCTGCACTTTAGATCATCTTTTTGTATTAGTGACTCACGGGGACATGCTTCTCTTCTCTCTAGGACCTGATTATAGTCATAGATGTATTTGATTTATTTTTCTCTTCTTTACTGTGCTATAAGACCCATGAGGACAAGGATCAAGAATGCTTTTGTCCTTTGAAAATCCACCCCATGCAGGACACCGCTGACTGACAGATAGAATGTATATTGAGTGGATTGAAAAATAGCATCTAGTAGTTAGTTTTCTAATAGTGTTGGAAAGGGAAAATTACCTCTCAACCATGTGTGAGTTGCTTCCATGGGGAAATTTACTAAAAGGCTACATCCCATCTTTAGAAAATGTCCATCCTCTCAAATCATGGTAGAGGCTCTGTTATGTCATGAGGCTCCATAGAGAAACCCAATCATGCCGTGGGATAATGCTCTTGTGTGCTGTAAAGATTTGTCATTCATATTGGTTAGTAAAATGCTGATTGCTCAGTAGCCAGGATGGAAGTATAGGCAGGACAACCAGACTAAGAGAGTTCTGAGAAGAGGAAAGACAGAGGTGCAGTCACCAGCCAGACGCAGAGGAAGCAAGATGAGAATGCCTCACTCAGAAAAGGTACCAAGTCATGTGCCTAAACATAGACAAGGATTATGCATTAACTTAAGTTGTAAAAACTAGCTAATAATACTCCTGAGCTAATAGGCCAAACAGTTTACAATTAATATAAGCCTCTGTGTGTTTCTTTGGGACTGAACAGCTGCAGTGCTGGACGGCACAGCAACTTCCATCTGTACAAACATGACAGGCTACTTTCCTAATGCCCATTTCTATAGTAACAGAGTCATCCCAAGGTTTGCAAACAACTGGGTTCTCTTGTGGATCCATTGTCTGATAAGATAGTTTCCCTTCTCTTTATTACAATTGGAACTACCAAATCGCCATTTTAAGTAATAATTAATGATTGTTTGTTAAAGATGGTAATTTCCATACAATAGGTATTCTGTTTTTACTTACTTACACGCACACACACACACACACACACACACACACACACACACACATTCTTTTCTTTCTTCAGTACCAAATATTTTGAGGAAAAACAGTTTGAATACCTCTTAGCACTGAGAATGTAAACCATATAATTTCAGAATTCTTCATAGAGTATTTTTCTGGCTGCAATCAGTAGCCTGGTGGGGGAAGCTAATGGTCTCAGAATATCTAAAAAAAAACCCATCACTAAACTAAATTGCTGCGTGGGGTAGAGTGTAGGTGAAGCATGATCATGGTGATGACAGGAAAAGCAGACATGCAGAGCTTGTTAGGGAAGGTGGGCATTAAACCCAGCATGCGGATGTGGAAAGAGAAGTAAATCACTTGTAAGATCTTCAAATCTAATAATTTCTGGGAAATTAAACATTAAAGCTGTTTAGTGTGACCTTTTAACTTGTGATTCTCAGTTAATATGAGTCATCCAGGAAGGCACTTCTCTTTATTTCTGTCATGCTTATAATTTTAATATCTTCATTCATTCTGAAATACTTTGAGGGACAGAGAACTATTATTTTATTTCAATACATTAAAGATGGATACAATCAATCCTAATAATAAAAGGTAGATTAATATGAACAAAGCCAGTTAAAATGACTTTATGCTCCTACCATAAGAAAACAAATTGGAATGGATTGATCCTCTGCCTTAAGGATCTGAAAATTGAGGAGTTCCATATTCAATGATCTTTAGATATAGGGAAAGACAGCAGAGGAAACAGGGACGCAAATGAGGGAGTCATCCATCCCATGCCTCTGCTTCTGCGGGTTAAGTTACAGCCTTCGGCTCAGGGGATGAACCTCTACAGTCTAACCAACCTCAGGGAGCAATGGAGATGAAGTTCAAAGTGCAGAGAAGATAATACATCTAGGATTCCTGGGGAAAGTAGCCATGGGTGGAGAGACACATAGAAAGAACTTTAGAATTGAGGGTGAGGGTCTTCACCCATCTTTGGTTTAAAGACTGCACTTGTGGGGCTGGAGAGATAGCTCAGCGGTTAAGAGTACTGCCTGCTGTTCCAGAGGTTCTGAGTTCAATTTCAGCAACCACATGATAGCTCACAACCATCTGTAGTAAGATCTGGTGCCCTCTTCTGGCCTTTAGAACACTGTATATATAATGAATAAATAAATCTTAAAAAAAAGATTGCACTTGTGTAAGGTGACCCTAAAAGGTTGGTAAGGGCAATGTCTAAGGAAAGAAAGAAACATGAGGTTTTGTAGCTACTAACCGTATTATTCCACATTCTGTGTGAAAATCAATTCACCTAGAAAGATAAAGCATGGGCAGTGTGTCTCCATCCACCTGTGAGTTCCTAATTCTCCAGGTCCTTTTTTGCTCACAAACATATTTATTCATAATTTTCAAAGTTTACTCAGTTACAATAACATAGGAGCACACTTTTCCTGCTCATCTGTACTCACAAAACCCACCTAACCTAGAATTATCCCACTAATGATTTTAGACAGCGTGTCCATTTGGCTGATGAAACTTTGCTCACTGGCTGTGTCTGGTTTTAGAAAACATAATGAAATCTTTTCGGGAAAGACAAAGCATCAGAGAAACAATCAGAGAGAACATGAATAGTGTTTCCAAATAAAAGCACATAAAAGGAGTAGTGAGTTATCCAGACACAGATACTGAGGGATTTTAAAGCTTTACGTTTCCTTGTAGTAGCTAAAAAGAATAATGCTTGCCAGCGACAGAACACTATTGATACTAGCAGCTGCAGATAAAGTCTAGCTTGTAGGAGTTGGTGTTGAACACCGAAGATAATTAATTAGAAGAACATGTCTTCTAGTGGGATGTTTATTAGGCTGTAGCACGTTGTTATGAGTTTATTCTCGTTTCTTGGATGTAGTTGAAATTGATTCCTTTTAGTTTCCAAAATGCTCCAGGAACTTTCTTCTTCACTGATTATTTTTGGTATCAGAGTATTATTCTGTTATTGTTGCTCATACATGTGTCATGTGCTGTAAACACTATCAAAGACCTAAGAGAAGTATAATAAATACCCCAAGTCATACTTTGTTTTTGGGACAGGGTTTCTCTTTGTAGCTTTGTTTCCTGTCCTGGAACTAGCTCTTGGAGACCAGGTTGATCTTGAACTCACAGAGATCCACCTGCCTCTGCCTTCTGAGTGCTGGGATTAAAGGTGTGTACCACCACCACCTGGCCAAATCATGTTTTTAGAGTCATAAAAGCTGCAACATTTTAAGGCATCAGAATTTGTATATTTCTAAACACAGCCAAGGAGGAGGCAATAGCAAATAAATAAATACAAATTGGAATTTCTCATCACAGTGATAATATTTGAAGAGAATTTCAGAGACCCCTGAGAGAAATGAACTCTATGTCCCACAGAAACCATGGACTCTTCAAACTTGTGGGTATGGGAACCAAGAAATGGGACCTGCAGAGAGTCTACTAAGAAGTGGGGTAGAACAGAGATAAAGCAACAAAACCAGCATGGTATTGACACAAAACAGATGTGCTCATCAATGAAATTGGACTGAAGACCCAGACATAGACGCACACACCTGTGGACACATGATTTTTGACAAAGAAACTGGAAACGCACACTGGAAAAGGACAGTATTTTCAAAAATGATGCTGGTCAAGCTGGATGGCTCCATGTAGAAGACTGCAAAGGGATCGATCTACTCTAATTACCCTTCATAAAACTGTAAGTTCAAGTGAGCCAAGGATATCAACATGAAACCAGATACAATGAACCTGAAAGAAGAGAAAGTTTGGAACAGTCTCGAACACATTGGCACAGAAAAAGACTTACTGAACAGAAAACCGTTAGCACAGCCACTAAGGTCATTGATAAACAAGTGGAACCCCCACAAAACTATGACAGTACTGCACTGCAAAGGGCACTGTCATTTGGACAAAGCAGCAGCCCAAAGAGTGGGAAGAGTGAGACAAGGTGGCTTGTTTTTCCTTTTTTCCTTTCCTTCCTTCCTTCCTTCCTTCCTTCCTTCCTTCCTTCCTTCCTTCCTTCCTTCCTTCTTTCCTTCATTTCTTTTTTCTTTCTTTACCAACTATACATCTGATGAAGGACTGATATCCAAAATATATAAAGAATGCCTTAGGGTTTTTATTGTTGTGAAGAGACACCATGACCACAGCAACTCTTATAATGGAAAACATTTAACTGGACTGGCTTCCAGTTGAGGGATTTAGTCCATTGTCATCACGGTGTGACATAGCAGCATTCAGGTATACATGGTGCTGGAGAAGGAGTTGAGAGTTCTATATCTTGATCCGAAGGCGGCATGAAGTATACTGAGACATTTGGTGTAGTTTGAGCTTCTGAGACCTAAAAGTCTGCCGCCACACTGACATACTTCTTCTGACAAGGCCACATCTCCTAATAATGCCAATCCCTGTGAGATTATGCAAAATAATTCAAACTATCATAAACTAAAAAACTAGATATCAAGAAACACACAACCCAATTTAGAAATGGAAGTTTAGACCAGTATTTATTCAAATATATTTTGCTTTGTTTCTTTTCAGCTTTTTCTTTCTTTTGACTCTGCTATTATGTGAAGGTGGTTGGACTAATGGAGTTCCACAATCTCTTAATACTTTCTTCAATATCATTTCTTTCCTTTTTGATGGAGTTTAATCTAATTTGTGCTGTTAAACTGAACAATTTCTCCTTCACTTTACAATTTATATATCTTTATTAATATTTATTTGATGTTAATACTATTCTGGTGTGGGAAGTCCTTCTGTCTATGTTTTGCTTTTATTGGTTAATGAATAAAGCTGTTTCAGCTAGTGGCTTAGCAGAATAGAGCTAGGCAGGAAAACTAAACTGAATGTTGGGAGAAAGAAGGCAGTCAGTGAGAAGTCATGGAGCCACCAGAGGAGAAGTTTCCATCAGTTGGAACCTTGCTGGTAGGTCACGAACCTCATGGTGAAATATAAAATAATAGAAATGGGTTAAATTAAGATATAAAAGTTAGCCAGAAATATGCTTAAGCTATTGGCCAAACAGTATGGCAAAAGTGTGATTATTTCAAGACAGGGCAGTCTGGAAATGAACTAGCAGCCTCCGTCAACACTATTCTTATTTTTTTTGATTTTTTTTCTTTATTCTTTCATATACCCCAACAAAATCTTTGCGGCATTATAAAATTACAATGTGGTTACATTCTGCTTTTCAAGTGAATGATTACAATGAATACAGGTAAAAACAGCATGTTTTCTATATCTCTTACATGATTAGACATTTTATGTATTACAGATGAAAAACAAATTATCCCAGGAACACATGTACATTCATATCCAAGCAACTAGCTATAGATTAACCATGTAGGCAAGCAACATATTCTCTCAGTCAGGTCTTTAGTGGCAGGCTCTGTTTTGCAGTTACAAAGGGAGGACCAATTACTTGTCTTGAAAGGCAATCTTATAAGGAATCTTAGAGGCCTTGTAAATCTACCGAGTCAATACTATTCTTTCCTGCATTTTCTTCCAACATGGTTTCCCTTGGTTGTTTGAATACATTTAAAATAAATGAGTAAGGCTGGGTGATGGTGGCGCACACCTTTAATCCTAGCACACAGGTGGCAGAGGCAGGCGGGTCTCTGTGAGTTCTAGGCCAGCCTGGTCTACAAGAGCTAGTTCCAGGACAGGCTCCAAAGCTACAGAGAAACCGTGTTTCGAAAAAGCCCAAATAAGTAAGTAAATACATACATACATACATAAGAGGTGTTTGTGTTAATGTCAATGTATGGGGTTTATGGAATATTCTATCGGTGCTTACTTTCCTCTGTGTTAGCCAGTCTTTTTGAATAATATGTATTACATATTACATACTCACCCCCTCACCTCCCCACTTCAAAGCTTTTGACTTAGTTACTGAGAAAAAGTTGACTATGTTCTAACGTTCTTCTTTTATTTTTTGTTCTTTTTTTTATTTTTTTATTTTTTTTGTTCTTTTTTTTGTTCTTTTTTTTTTTTTTTAAGATAGTATTACCCTTGTGTAATAGAATCTAGCATTTTCTAGCCAAACCTTTATTTGGGGACTGTTTGAATGAGCCACAGCTGAGTTTCATTAAGTTTCAATGCCTCGGAGACACTGCTGAGGACTTAGAAGTCAGTGTTTAAGGGATGTGAGGTACTGCCGTGGAAAATAGAACACCGAGACAGTAGGAATTTATCTCTGTGTGACATGTGTCTCTTGGGGTTTCCCCTCAGGAGAGCCTCAGCTTGCCTCTAGTGCAGCAAGCGAGCTAAAAGGACTGTTACATCATCCCATGCCATGAGGTTTCTCCCATGTTCTGGCCATATCATCCCTTGATTAGCACCAGACACAGAAGGGCTAGTCTATATCAGGTTAAAACATCAGTAGCCCAGGAGCTAGCAAGATGACTCAGGGGGTAAAGTGCTTGCTTTTCTAGCACAAGGGTCCAGGTTCAGATTCTCAGTAGATATGTGAAAGGGGCATGGTAGAAACCACCCGCAATCCCAGAGCAATGAAGTAGGGAACATAGATCCTGGGGCTTGTTGGCCGGCAAATTTGGGCCAGCGAGGTTGAAACAATGAGCTTCAGGTTTGGTGAGAGATCCTGTCTCAAAAAACATAATATGGAGAGCAATGGAGGAAGACACTGTGTATCAGCCTCTTGTCTGGACATGCTCATGTATACACACACACACATGCACACACGCACATGCAGACACATGCACGTACACACACATCCACGTTTGCACACACACACACACACACACACACACACACACACACTAGCACATGCACACACAAGGGAAATGAACTGAAAACCCTTGACTTCAAGAAATAGTTAAAAGGATAAACCCATAGAATACATTCTGTGACTTCAAGACTGTGAGTCTGGGTGGGAAGTGGTGGATAGGGTTAAGGGGAAAAGCTGAGAGTTAAAATCCTGTAATTCTAGCCTGACTGTACTATGACCCAGAACTTTGACCTCTAATAGGGTTCTAGGTTACTGTTGACCAGCACCCCTTGGGAGTAGACAGCTGCAAGTATATACTACTTAGATTTTAGCAGAGTCCCAACTCAGCAGAATACTTCTCCAGCAAAATAACTCATACCACCCATTTACCCAAGATCAAAACTGTGTTGCTGGCTTCTGTTGGATCAAGACTGTACTGTGGACAATTTATCAAATTGTCTTAATGTAATTACATTTAGCATCTCATCTTCAGAATGTAAAACAATAAATATGGGCTCAAGTCCCAGCTCTGTCCTTGTTGGCTGTGTGTTATCAGAAAGGCTGCTAAACCACATTTAACTTCCATTGTTTTCCATTTGAAAGCGTGGGATGATAACCACTTCCCAGTTTTATACAGCTTCCATGATCCAGTCCCTGGAGAGAAATCAGGCATCTACAGTTCTTAAAAATACCCTGTAGCTTAACTTTGTGGGTGAGAAACAAGGCACCATATGAAATTCATGTTGCTGTATTTGCAGTAAAATCTGTCATAAAATCTGTTGTCAAGGTCATTGCCATTTTTCAAGGTCTCTTATAAAAAAAATCCCATTTCAGTTTTACAACCAAGTTCAAAAGGACTCTGCCTCTCTTGGAATGTGGCTTTTCCTCTTCAGTAATAAGAGTGCACTAATTTCTCATGGTTCTCCTTCTGTCCTGACTGCACAGAAAAAAAACAAAAGTAGGGTATATTTGTACTTTATAACAAGTTTATCAGCTTTCCTGACTTGTCTATCTATTTTCTCCCATTTATCTCATTTTTAAACATTTATCTGACCAACAGTATGTAACTGTCTGATTTTTAAGTCACCACAAATTCTTTTCAGACAGATGAGGTATCTAAGTTGAGTGAGAATGTCATGCAGGCTCTCAAAGTTTTTGTTTCCTCAGTCAAAGGTTGAAGAGAGCCACACAATGTCACTGAATGCCATGTGGGAACGCTGACAAAGTCAAGTTCAGAGTTGGGGTCCAGGGTGTGAACGAGAAAGTAGAACCCACTGGAGCCTAGGTTTAGATGTTTGGGGCTAACCAGAACCCACTTGATTAATCAAACATGAGGGGTGGATCTGTCTTCCATCACCATTTTGTTTAAGAATGAATGCTGCTGTTTTTTGAAACTTAAGGGAGAAGGAAAACCCTTCAAATGAAGTAGCTAACAATAAAAGCAGTTGTTTTTATTATGCATGGTGTTTACTCTGCTAAAAGTATTACAGTTAGTAAATATCTAGAGGTCTCTGCCATAGAGTATTACTGTTCTTGAGAAGATTCTAGATGAGATTCCTTGTTGAGAGCATCTCAATGCACAGTTTTCCACTCCTCCTATAAATCTGGTTTCCCCAGCCTTCATACATCGCCAGTGGAGACCAGAGCATCACTCATAGGAGTCATCCCGAAGGAGCAATGTCACAAAGGGGTGCCCTGGAAGAGTTGCATCCCGGTGAGAGCTGACTGAAAACTCATCCTGTGTCTACGGGAGAAGCAGGGACGAAGCCAATCTTCTCAGTTAAGGATAGAAGGGTAGAGGACCAGCTACTTGAAGAGCTACCGTGTTGTGGTCCCAGAGACTGTATCTCCAAGCACAGAGGGAGAATCTTTCTCAAACATCCATCCTTTCAACTCCTCTTTGGTTTATTCACACTTCATCCGCTCATCCGCTGCTCCTGAGCCTTGGTGATTGTCAGCTCCCATCTGATTCGAAGGTGAACTAAACCCATGTTCTGCCGCGTGGAGTTCACAGTTCGCCGAGTGACTTAACCTGAGTACCCATAGCCACGATAAAAGAAACCTATTGACAGAATCTCTGGGTCCTGGGGTTGGGGACGGCTGCCAGCAGTGATGTGAGACAGCCCTTCTCAGCCCTGCAGAGAACTGCAGCTCTCCTGGTTTCCCTAACTAGGAACAGGGTTCTCTAGCACAGATCTTTTCTGAAAGATCTCACAGTCCTAAACCAGACTGGGTCATCAGCTCGTTCAAAACCCGGCCCATCTCTATGAAGTACAAGTGCAGAAGTGACCCCAGGCTCCGCCTGAGGGAGAGCCAGCCTTCCTGCCCTTGTTTATTCCTCTAACTCCCTGAGCCGGTAAGAGCGGGTGATGATCCTGGGTTGGTTTCCAAAGGCAGTAAATGTAATTGCAGATAGGACACAAGGGCACTGGGATAGAAAGAAGCACCCCCTCCTGGGCGTCTTTGCTGCCTGGCCTCTAAATGACCTGCAGGTGGTGCGTGGATCAGATCCAGGCATCCCAGAGGACCCAGCTGAGAGCCGCCTCAGCGGTTTGTCAATGGAATAAAGGGAGCAGGAGGCATCTGGGGCAGGGAGGTACAAGCGGTGACCTCACCCCAGAGGGTGATGACTCAGATGAGAAAGCTCTCACCTGACTCCAGAGCTAACCAACGTCACAAAGGAGGGAGTTCAGGGCCGCGTCCCAGGACTGTTCTCTGAAAGACTGTTAGGAGGCACAGCTGGCTGGGACTCACTGTCCAACAGGAGGTCAGGGTTGAGGCTCTTAGAACAGATATGGAGGGGGAAACTGCTTACAGAACACCACAGCTTAGGTGGATCTGGATTTGGAGGTCCTCAGCTGCCCGTGAGGCAGGCAGAAGAACTTTGAGGAGGGCTGATAGCCACTTTGCAGAAGAGCTTTGAGGAGGACTGATAGCCACTTTGCATGGAGGACAGATTGAATTGGAATGAGAAGGAAAAGTTGAGCATTGAAGATTTCTGTTCTTCCCCACTGAAAGACTCTAATGAGCAGCAAAGGCAGAAACCCCGAGCTTATTCTGTGCTTGTGGTCGGCACTCTGGAAATGGCTCTGGTTGTCCCTGCTCACGCACAGAGCACAACACCTCAGATGGGGATGGAACTTTACAGTTTGCCAGCTATCTCACACAAGTCATTTAGTTGATCCCTTACAGTGTCAAAGGAAGAAAACAAAGGGAGAGTCGGCCCTGTCTTCTGTACAAGGAACAACTTGGCTTGTCGGTATCAGTACACCATTTCCTACAGTTCCAAGTAACTGAAGAGATCTGATGTAGGTTCTGGCTGCTCCTTTGTCACCAAATAGCCTCAGAACCCAAGTTGCCTGAGGTTTTGAAACTCTGACTTCTGCTCCCACTATCTCCTTCTCTACTCTTTAAAACAACAGAATATTCCTGGGAAAGATGATCTCTTGTGTCTGTTGTGATCTAGCCAAGTCTGGATTATCTTCTGAGGTAACCTAGCATTTGAAGCAATGCTTTCTGCTTGTTTTCTGCTGAAAGGTATTGGCTAGCCACTCTTGACCTTGTCTGCCTGGTAGAACTACCTTGAGAGCTTTTAAAAAGCTATGTTGAAGTTCCTGGACCAATTAAGTCAAAATCCCCAAGGATGGCCCAGGCGTTGGTATTTTTAAGCTTCCCCACAAGTTTAATGAGCAGCCCATGTAAGGAAGTCTTGTGAGACTTTGGGACTCCAGGAAGGGCATGAACTGTCGAGAAAGTGCTTGACTCTGCAGTGTTCTTCAGATGCTGTCGTGGAAAGCACCAGGTGTGCATGCCTGCTTCTACAGGTGGCCGCTTCATTTCCATGCCATTTGAGTTCCTCATAAACTGACTCTGTGTTCTCTGTCCACCTTGCTGAGCTGGGGTTTCATCTGTTTTGCCTCCTATACCATGCAGTTCATGTCTGTCAGGATGTTTCCACTTGTGATTAACTTATAACCCAGTTCACAAATGCCATGGGCATGTGTTATACTACATAACGAGAGTGCTGAGTCAGGCAGCATCCTGGGTGCTCAGTTCAGCAACTCAATGACATCATCATGGGCCCAGATTTCTCTCACTTTTCTACTTTGTGATCTTTTATGAGTCTCCCTTTTTCTCAGCCTTGCTTGATTCCCTCACAAGCAGGCATTATAGAATCTATTTAAAAAGAAACAATATTTATTGTTGTCCAGGTTTAAGAGTGAGAACTCTGTATTCCCTGAAATACTTCATTGGTTAGAGCTGGAGCCCAACAAACTCCCCTCAAGTTCAACACACTGGCTTTTGCCCCATTGTCACAGACTTCTCCAAATTAAGGCAGGAACTGGGGTACAATCATTTCCCCAAGGAGTCTCTCTTTCAACAAACATAGGGTCCTAAGATGGTCTGCATGCTGAAGTAGGAAACCAATTGTGCTTGGTGATATAGGAGCTTGGGTTGGATTTAGAAGCGAAATCACTGCCCTTTTCTTCACTATTCTATCTTTGAATAAGTCAAGGCCTCTCTGGATATTAGTGTTCTCCAGGGTGAGATGGTGACCACTGATCTCAATGACAGCAGCTGTTGCTACCAGATATATGAGCAGCCCTGGAAAATTCCTGGCTCAGGATGGTAACATGTGGGCCATGCCATACACTTCAACACCTCCCTCTCCTTCTCGAGTCTTCTCTACCTTGCCTGGTGTGTGCGGAGTGAAATTAATCAGAGCTGCCAATCCTACTCAGGTCTCTATGAACTTGGTGGCTCGTTGGATTTACCTTTCCCTCCACTGCATATGAACCCAGACCCTGGGCAGTCACAGAAGGGAGCAGGCCTGGAACTTTCTTTAGTGGTCCCCTCTGTAGTATCATTATGCATCCCCCAAGCTCTTTCCAGGAAGGTGGGACTAATTGGGCTGACTCCATTCACTAGGACACATCCTACAGACACAGGATGTCCCATTTTTGGTACTCTCATTCAACCCATAACATTCCCTTATTTATTTAAACTGAGCTTCTCAATTTTAAGAGACCCTTATGAGCTAGGATGGGTCTGACAGGTAGAGATAGAGGCAAATTGCAGACCATTTCTCTACTTGCTTTAGATTCCTTATGAGGGTCCCTTCCTTTCTTCTGTTTTTCCTTGTTCCCCTAGTCTTTTCCTCTAGCTCACTTCTTCAGGTTCAAAGATCTCACGTTTATATACGCCTGAGCAGAAATGCAAATTCATGCTGCATGAGTGCCCATGGAAATCCTCCCTCAGTGTTTGGAAGAACTCCATGTAACTTCCTCTGAGACAGGATTGAAATCTCCAATGTACCAAGGCACCATTTCAAAACCCAAGCTGCACTCAGCCCTCCAAGCCTTCCCTTAGGAGAAGGGGGGTTAGGAGGAGTCTGGAAGGGAGGAGATGTGGGATCTGTGGATGATATAGAAAGTTCACACACTGGAGGAAAACCTGCAATCTAGGAAGAGGAGAAATAGAACACAGTAATAACTCTCAAAAGGCAAACTAAAGCCAGCTAACAATAAATTCTAGGTGGTGGACACAATAGAGTTAGAACATTGCCAGGGGGTAAATGAGGTGGAAATAAGCACCCATGTGTACAGATTCCATACAGCCCAGAGGCAGAGGAAATACCTGTATTTCAGGCTCTATGTACCTCTTTTGAGGTTCCTCTGGTAATAGTTGTACTTAGCAAATGTTGTGCGACATCTGGGCTCTCTTTAGTTATTCCTATTTCTTATGCACTTGAATGTTTCTAGACTGTTCTTTGTAAAACAAGTGATAATCTTCTGTCTAAACAGATGGGAGTTTTCTGTCATATACCAAGTCTTAACATCTAGAATACTACAAAGGAAACTATAGACATAGGTGGTTACCGAGTTCAGGTCACTCTGTGTTCATGTCAGGAGAGGTTGATTTTAGAAGGCAATTAAAGTTCTTTTTGATTTATGTATTTTGTTTTATGCACATGAGTGCTTTGCCTGCATGTAGGTGCTTAGTGCCTGCAGAGATCAGAAGAACACATCAGAAGGCCCGGAACTGGAGTTAGGGCTGGTTGTAAGCCATCGTGTGGGTGTTGGAAACCAAAGCGAGGTTCTCTGCAAGAGCAGCAAATGCTCTTAACCACTGAACCAACTCCCCAGCCCCTAGGAGGCAATTTAGCTTTCATGGTTTATATATGAAGTGGCTGAGCATCTGAAGTATTCAAATCCTAGACTCAGGTGCATGGTAAGTAGGCTTGCAGCACAGCAAAGCTCATAATTCAGTATTGCCCCCTTCCCTTAACCTATCAGGTCTCTAGAGTAACTTGGAGGATAGAGGCCTTTTCAGTCTACCACACCAGACTCTCCAAGAGACAGTACTGGGCATGCGGACTTTGGATAGGTCCTTGGTAGTTCCCAAGACTAGCCACGTGTGGAATGCTGCTTTCTGAGCTGCGTTTCGGCCAGGGTTTATCTTAAAGTCCTAGCCAGTACGGTAGCTTTGTATTTTGCTAGTTGTATAAGAAAAAACAAACCTCTCCTGTCTTAGGAATTTCTGGACAGAACATTCAATCATGGAGAGCTGGGACAATGACAGGAGACACACACTGTGTTCCCTTGTTCCTGTGTCCAGCCTGCCCTCTTCCAGTCCTGAAGCATTCTTGCTGATGTTCTGGAACAGGGCATACTCTGTTCGAGCCTGAATTTCCACTGTTGTCCTGTCTGGATCTGGGTCCCTTTATGGCTCTGTACTGCTAAGAGGGGTCTGAAGTTAACCATTCCCTGCTCCTTTCTTCCACAAGGAAATCATTTCTTTTTTTTCCCATCCTGATGGTAGGGCAAGAATAGCTAAGATGCTTGAATTCTTCCAGCTCTGTCTTGTACATTCACTTTCAGAAAAACAAATGTGGACATTCTGAGGGAATGAGGGAAAATTGAGTCTGATGCTTAAGATTTATGTTATATTTTTATTATGTTTATGGAGGATTGAAAGGGTTATGAGTACGGGAGTGCAGTGCCCTTGGAATCAAGAAGAGGATGAAGGATCACTTAGAGCTGAAATTACAGGTGGTTGTAAGCACCCTGAATGGGTATTGGGAACAAAATTTGAGTCCTCTTCTAAAGCAGTGTGCACTTTTAACCCTGGAGTCATCACTCCAACCTCTCATATGATGTTTAGTGTCAACTCTCAACTAGACAAAATCTGGAATTGCCTGGGATATTATACTGATATGAGAAAGTTACCTACTATAAACTGTGGCGTTCCTTGCTGGGCTCCTTGACTGTACAGAAGGAATCAGGGAGCTGAGTGGTAACATTCAGTAATAGCTTTCTGCATCCTGAAAATGGAGGTGATGTGACCAGCTGCTTCAGGCTCTGACTGCCAGGACCACCCCACTATCACAGACTGTATTCTTGAACTGTGAACCAGTAAAGAAACTGAGACATAAGCCTGGCGTGGTGGCACACGCCTTTAATCCCAGCATTTGGGAGACAGAGGCAGGCAGATCTTTGTGAGTTCGAGGTCAGCCTGGGTTACAGAGAGAATTCCAGGACAGCCAAAGATACACAGGGAAACCTTGTCTCTAAAAACCAAAGAAGGAGAAGGAGAAGAACAAGAACAACAAGAAGAAACTGACTCATGAGGACAATTAATACTGTCTTGTCTCCCCAGTACAATATTCTGCAGGTCAATGAAGGCTGTTGAGTGATAATAGATATTACTTTTCATGAGAAGGGGAAATAGTTTCTCTCCTGAGCCTTATAGAAATGATGAGCTTGTCCATTTTCCCTTCCTAGGCAAATCCCTCTGTGTCTCTCTTAGAGCTATTCCTAATGAATGATCTGTTTTTTTTTTTTTTGAGCCCATTTCCTATGAAAAGATACCTTGCTCAGCCTAGACACCGGAGGGAGGGCCTTGGTCCTGCATCATTGTAGTAATAAGAGCGGCTGGGGCTGCGTCCCCAACACCCAGCTGCCTGCTCAGCTAGCTTATGCCCGAAATAACAACACACAAACTATATTCTTTTAAACACTGCTTGCCCATTATATCTAGCCTCTTCTCGGCTAACTCTCGCACCTGGACTAGCCCATTTCTAATAAGGTGTGTAAGCACCCCAAGGTGCGCTTACCAGAAAGATTCTAGCCTACGTCCATCCTGGGTCGGAGCTTCATCGCTCGCGTCTGCCCTGAGAGGAGCTGCGTGATGTCTCTGAGAGGAGCTATGGAGTCTGAGCTCACTTCCTCTTCCTCCCGGCATGCTATTCTGTTTACTCCTCCCACCTATGTTTTAACCTATGAGGGCCAAGCAGTTTCTTTATTACTTAACCAATGAAATCAACAGATTGATATATGACACTCCCACATCACATCATCCTGGTGGTATCACAGAATTTATTGCCTCCCCATGGGAGACCTTACTCTCTCTGAGGAGCAGATGGGGTGGGGGGGATGAGGAGACAATGGGGAGAGAGAGAGGAGAGGAGGGAGGGGAAACTGGTATTAGTATGTAAAAAATAAAATTAAAATGATGAACTTTTTAAAAAACATCAATGTAATGAAAGTATCTTCTCAACAAAAATTTCATTGGCATTATTTGTTTGCACATTATCATCTAGGATTGCCTAGGACCCTGTGGAGTCCATGACGTCACACACTGCAGAATTAGGAAGGAGATAACAGTGCAAGAATGCTCCCAATGCTGTGAAGTCCTTGTTCTTCTTGCTCCACACCGAGATGCTCATGGGAGGACATCAAAGCCTTTTTCCATCACCTCTTCCCAATCTTCTTTTACAGGCCTTCATGTTTAAAATGCCATCTTCAAAATCCGAGGAAATCCCCAAGCGCTGTGCTTCCTCAGAGAGACAGCAGCAGAATGTTCTCCAAGAGTGTGCAGTCATTACTGGGACTTTATAATTCACACTATGTTTCCAGCCGAATACTAAGAGAGCAGGAATAGCTGCTTGTAGAACTGGTAGAATATTACCTTAATATATTAGGACTGTAGATAAGGGGTATCCCATGATACCCAAACCCTAATTCTGAGCAAAATTTTCCACATTTCTTCTCTCAGAGGAAAATTGCCTTGGAATTAGAGCAATCATATCTAATATCTGAACACTTAGCGATTTCAGCTCCCATACATTTGCTCCTTAGAACATTCTCTGCATGCAGTTGACATTGCTCAGCCTAATAACACTCTGCTCACCTTGCCTTCCATTAGCAGATTAATAGAAAAGCAATCTTTAAAGGACATCGCAGATCTTCAATTACTACATCAATGCTAGAATTTATATTAATGCAGCTAGAATATATTAAATGTTAATGGAGATCCCAAGGAACGTTTTGGCAGGGTTTTGAGACATTAGCATAAATTAATTTCTTCTTAACAACTGGCTTCGTTTTGGAGCTGCGGAAGTGGGTAAGGGACTCCCTCTTGAGCGGCTTTGCTGCTAGTTTGCAGCTTCTGCCAAGGATAAGCTTTGGGATGGTTAAGAAAGAGAAAAGGAAAGGAAAAGCAAAGGAAACAGGTGCCCGAGTTTTAATCCACAGTCTCCTTGTGTCAGTTAATCATCTATAGAGGCATTGTATTACAAAGAGGAATAGTTTCCCCCACTTTCCATCTTTGAATGGGACCCTCCCTCAGGCTAACCTGCACTGCTGATTCTAAAAGAACAGGCAAGGTGAGTGCACAGCTATCCCCTTTAACCACTCATTTGCAGAGTGGAGTAACAAGAGCTTACTTCTGGAGGCGATAGTTCAGTTTTTGCTTAGTTTTAGTCTTAGTTACTGCACTGAACTAAGGCATCCTGACATTTTGTTGATGGATTTTTTTTCTGGAGATACTGTAATTAAGAAAGCATAGGACTGGAACCAGACTTCTTGGTTTGAGTCTGAGACATATATCCCTCTTTAGGTTTGTGATGCTGGGCACAGCCTTTGAGCCCCATCATGGATAATTTTCCTCACGTGTAAAGTCAAAATGTTCATCGCAGTATTTCAGCTGGACTTACCGCCTCTGAGCCCCATCCAGGAAGCAACCCCGGACAGTTTTCTGCACCTGGGCACTCCCATGTCCTGAACACACAGCAGATTCATAAACGGCCCTGTCTTTCTCTGAAACTTGGGATCAAGGGTCAGCGTTGGCATGGTGCATGCAGACTGTATCCTCCCATCTACTCTCATGGTGAGCACTGCTCATGCCCAGGACTTGCTTCTGCAGATGAGCTATGTGCTGTTTCCTGCGGCTGTTAAGATCGACAACTCATACTGCTGCCCACACTGACATTGATGTCCTTTCAGAGAGCAGGGAGGAGCTGGGAAGTAGAAGAGTTAGAGGGTAGAGAACAGCAACCAATCAACTTGTTGGACTTGCCACACCACATGCATGGGGCATACTGTGAATGAGAAAAATCTCATCTCTCAGAAGCACTGATCAGGGTCTTCTCAGTCCACTTTGGGTCGAGTTCACTACTGCAGAGGCATAAGTTAGTATAGTGCATAAAAGTTGCAAGAGAAAAGTGAACAATATTTTGCAGAATGAAGTAATTAATATTCATTTAAAATTCGCACACTTGTCAGAGCAGATTTATATTTGAAGCATGATCCCGATTTTTTAAAATGACAGCTGTGAAATGCAGATGATGGAAGAAAAGAGCAACCTTACAGAGGATTCAATTTTTATGTGTTTATAAGATTTAACTAAAGTTTCAAGCTAAATATGGGGCTATTTTATTTAAATAACATTTATTTCTGATGTTTATATTCATTATCATTTGCATTTTGCAACTTAAATTCTGAATCACTCTAAAAACTAAACTCAGGAAACTTGGAAATATTAAACTTTTTATTTCCATATATATTTCATTTTATCTTTTTTGATCAAAATATTCATATTTTATGTAAATTTAATTTAAAAAAGTAGTACAGAACTATTAGGTTATTTTTAATGATTGCACGTGGAATTATTGGGTTGCACTAAGACTTCTGAGCATTTTATTATCTTGGTGCTCAGACAGAGCAAAGGTGAAAGTGGAGTTCAGAGAGCCCAAAATCTAATTCAAAGCAAGAATATAAATAGGCTTTAAATGTATACAAAAAGCTCTTATACAGATACCAGAGGTATGGCACTGAAAGCTTACCACCTCTGAGATTATTCATCATACACAGCTATAACAATGCTAAATACTTTGTTTTCTTACATGAATTATATCATGTACTAAAATTTGTTCATAGTGATGCAGTATACAAAAGCACAAGATACAAAAGGTAATTGCTGGATTTTAGAGCTTAAAATGATCACACTGCATATATTTTAAAAGAGGAATGATACGCTCAAAGATTTATGGCATTGTGATGAACTAATCATAAAATGGATAATGATAGTCTCAGGTTTTTGATGACTCATTTCCAGAATTATGGTGGAAGAAGCCAGTTAACACTGAATGGAGAAGTGAGTAGACCAAAATGAAGTGGAATTAGATCACTAAATCCATGGCAAGGAGCAGAGGACAGAGATAACTAAACATTGATGGCAATGGAGCAAAAGACGAGGAAAATCTGAAGACTTAATGGTGGGGGGGCAAAATGGGGAGTGGGGAAGGATCAAGAGATAGAGCAAAGAGATGCGGGTGTTCAGGAAGACACTGGAAGAAGCAGCTTTAAAAGGATAAACAGAAAGTCATTTGTCTTATTTAGTGAGAGAATGAAAGAATTTGGAAATGAACACAGACACTTCCCTCATGGGAGACTTGTGAAGTGTGGATGGGTGGACGGGGCCCTATCGGCAGGATCACAGTTGGTGTGTGCTCATCAACCCAAACAAGGTGGAGAAATTCTTAAAATAAGTTGGGATAGCAAAGAGTTTGGGGGAAGGGCTAAGTGTTCAAGAAATCAAACCCAAAGTGCAGTTCCTACTTAATATCAGATATTTTCATTGAATTCACACACCCAGGATAAAATCTGAGAAAACTGAGGTCACATATCGAGACCCAGGCTTACTTGGGAGATGAGTGCTCAAATCACATGACACCAACTACTCTGGGTAGACTTCTTGGGATGTCAGTTTTCCATCCATAATACCTGCTGTGCATATGCATATATGTATGAACATAAGAGTAACTGCCAAGCACTTCATTATTGGATGTATAGCTAATGTATGCATCAAGGAAGGTTCTACAGCACTGAGCTCGTAGAAGCCTGTCAAGGTCGGATTAAAGACATCTGGATGGAACTTAAGCTTTTAAGATTTGCTGCAAAATCCTTGAAACGTGTGGGCAGGAAATAACAGAATGAAGGAAGATGAAAACATAATTACTCTGCAATAATGTTATATTTACATTACAGGTCTCCACCAATGGAAGAGTTAGGCAGTGAGCAGCAAAACTGAAGACATACATCTCAAATATTTTCAATTTAAGAAAAATCAGAGCACGAGAGAAGGACCCCAGCAGTTCCTCGTTAGATCAGCAATGACTGCTGCCAGAGGTAGGCACCGACTGCCAATTTTACAAATGCCTTCTACTCTTGTGTCCGCAAGGGCGCCGGTTCCCATATCCTGGATTTTGCTTTTCAACCTAAAAGCAGTTTTAATATGTGCCATGAATAAATATTGGGACTGCTAATCTCAGATTACACAAGGTTATAGCTCATATGTGAGTATTAGAGTATCAGTGGCTGATGCTGTTTGCTCCTCTCCACACCTCATGCTGCACACGTGCTTACACACACGCCAAGCAAGGTGTACATATCAGCCCGCAGCATGCACAGTCGAACTACTTTGCCTCCCTCTAATAGATTAAATTTAAAAAGACCAGTTGCAGTATTACAAGCATGACATTCATATTTATTCCGTGAATAAAAAATCAATAGGACATACTATGAACATGACAGAATTTAGTGCTACTTCTATAATTTTCATGTAAATATGTACCATCTCTAAGAGGTTCCATGAGTTCTTAAGTGTGAATCCCCAGCTCTGGTGGAGCAGGAGCTAGAATCCTGTACTGAGAATTCTTTGAGCTGGATTTAACTAAAGCAAGAGGGTCTGGAGAGATGGCTCGGTGGTTAAGAGCACTCACTGCTCTTGTAGAGGACCCAGGCACAGTTACCTGCTCCTACACGGTAGCTCACAACTAAATGCAACTCATCTTGGGGATCTGATGTTCCCTTCTTTCCCCTTCAGTTTGCCATGAGACAAAACACTCACCCATAAAGAGTAAATAAATCTTTAAAACATGATTAAAAAAAAAGCCTGGAGCAAGACAAATAACATAGGAAGGGTACAGGGAGTGAAACAGCATACAAAATTTTAAGTAGTTTTGGAGAAAATTTCTGAGGTAGCAATAAAGACTAGTCAGTGTTTATGTGCAAAATCCTTGGGGCAAGAATGTCCATTTTCCTTTTGTCCCAGAATCTACAAAGAAGAACTCCATCTGGGAGGGGCACAGAAGCAGCATCTTCTATAAAAATGAAGGCTTTTCAGTGCTGATTTTCATTTTAGCAGCAAGATTTTGTGTGATGTGCTCAGTAAGGAATGGGGTGGGGGCTTGTACAGTATAGGACAGTCAGTACAGGACGCCAGATTCTCAGCACAAAGGGGATTTATAATCCCAGAGGGGCAAGCAGGGGCTGTGGCTGCCTCTAGATTGGGCAGAGGCTGATAGCAAGCAGCAGGTGCTTTTTGCACCAGTGGATTTTTAAGGAGAAAGAAAGATGAGTCTGTACTAGGGTGAGTTGGCAAGTCCTGATTGGACAGGTTAGTGAGTGTAGCCAAATAATGAGTTTTGATGGCTCTACCTTGGTGTTTAGTTTCAGAATGAGTCAGTGGCCAAATAAGGAAATGAACCTTGTGTGTGTGTGGGGGGGGGGGGCGATGTCTAGCCCTAAGAATGCAATCTAACCGGTTAACAAGGGGTAGAAAAGGACAAAGGAAAACCTGCTGGTGCCATGTTTGCCATGCTCGGGTCTGTGTTTGCCATGCTCGGGTCTGTGTTTGCCATGCTCAGGCCTGTTCTTGCCAAGGTAAGGCCCACTAGAGCTCTTCATAGTATATCTCAGGGAATGAACTTGTGGTGGAATTTAAATTAGTGTTAGTATTTGACCGAGGATCAAGGCTTCATTCGGCAGAGAACTGTGAGAGACATGCTGTAAGAAAATGGTGATCTTCCTCTAAGAATTTGCTTCATCATTTTTTGCACCCTTTCTGGTCAAGTTCCCATTACTTGTATTTATGATCATTTGAAGAGAAAAATATTGTGGTTACAACTTATTCAGTCAAGACAATTAAGCAAAACAACCTATTAATTTAGTTGTTGAGTGTGTGTGTGTGTGTGAGGCTTATTTGAAAGCAAATTCTTGGATTCAAAGACTAGTATTTACAAACCTGTCTAATAGCTTGCAATTGGACTAGATTTAATCATACCATTATTATTTTTCAAGTGCCATTTAAAATAACCCCTTCAGGGCCAGTGAAATGTTTCAGCAGGCAAGACACTTGTTACTAAACCTGACAACTTGAGTTTGACCACAAGGAGCCATCCAGAGGAAGGAGAGAACCAGTTCCCCCAAGGTCAGCCCTCTGACCTCCACACATGTGGAGTGGCATACCTGTGCATGGATGCAAGCATACATGTATGCATGCATTCACCCACACATACACAAACACACTAAACAAGTAAATATAATAAAAAATTAAAATGACCTTTATATTTAATACATTTAATTTAGAAAAATAGAAAACCTAGATACAGTTTAGCCTGAGAAAATTCTCTGTTAATATACTGAGATCCAACCCTCCAGGTGCATATGCAGCAAAATACAATAAACGATTGCCTGGATTTTATCTAAAAAGTAACGCCCACGAGGTTGTCAATGCTTGAGTAGATGAGTAATGTGTAGCTAAGGGGTTTAGAGCATAATATATATGCGAGTCTTTAAACATGCTGGTTTTTCAAGAGGTACATTGTATTAAGTATTCAGTAACTAATCACATATTTCTGTTTTTGCAATGCTGAGGGCTGAGCTAAGCACATTAAGACTGTGGGAACACACTCAGCCTTAGAGCAACACACTCCCAGCACAATCACATGCTGGGGGGGTGGGGAGGAATATATGCGTTTGTGTGTGTGCATGGGCTTTATCTTGTGTAGAGTACATGGAAGCCAGAGGTTGATGTCGCAATGTCTTCTTCACTCACTTCTCTGCCTTATCATTAATTTAATTTTTTTCTTTGAAAAGTTTATTCTTTAGAGCCGGGTAGTAGTGGTGTACACTGATGGAGGAGTTACTTTCATTGGTTAATAAAGAAACTGCCTTGGCCCATTTGATAGGCCAGCCCTTAGGTGGGTGGAGTAGACAGAACAGAATGCTTGGAGGAAGTGAGGCAATCACCATGCCTTTCCTCTCTGGGTCAGACGCGATGAAGCTCCAGCCCAAGATGGACGTACGCTAGAATCTTCCTGGTAAGACACCACCTCGTGGTGCTACACAGATTATTAGATATGGGTTAAAGCAAGATCTGAGAGTTAGCCAGTAAGATACTAAAGCTAATGGGCCAAGCAGTGTTTAAATGAATACAATATGTGTGTTGTTATTTCGGGGCATAAGCTAGCCAGGTGGTCAGGAGCTGGGCAGCAGGAACGCAGCCCACAGCTCCATCTACAGTACACTTCTAATCCCAGCAATCAGGAAGCAGAGGCAAGTGGATCTCTGTGAGTTTGAGACCAGCCTGTTCTACAGAGAAATTTACAGTCAGGGCTTTGCAGAAAAATCCTGTCTTGAAAAACAAAAACCAAACAAACAGCAACAAAAACCAGAACAAAACACAAAGTTCATTCCCATATATGTATTCCATGCATATACACAATGTATTTTGATTTTATCAGTGTCTTAGTCCAGCTACTCCTTGACCCTAAGACATTCTCACCAAGTCCCCATTCCAAGTTCATGGCATATGTGCTCAAAGTAGGGCCATCCCCTAGAGTATAGACAACCTACCATGGCCTGTCTCTCTAAAGAACACCAACTCTCCCTATCCCAGCATTATTCAACTATCTAAATTCCACCCTACACCATCTATGATAAGATTATGAGTGGTTTGATCTTATTCAGGTCTTGTACAGGCAACAACCCTGCCCCCTGGGAGTTTCTGAGTGCAATACCCTCTTGTGTCCAGAAGATGGTTATATGGCAATAACCCTCAGCTTCAGGGTCTTATGATCTTTCTGCCTCCTCTTCTGAGATGTCTCCTGAATCATTTGTTCCAATGTGTCTTTTTTTTTTTTTTGAAACAAGGGTCTCTCATTGAACCTGGAGCATGTTGTTTTTTCTAGACTGACTGGGCAGTAAACCTCTGGGGTCCATGTTTCTCTGCCATCCTAGGCTAGGGTTGCAGATATGAGCTTCAACTTGGCTTTTATGTGGGTTCATCCAGAGATCCAAACTCAGGTCCTCATGATTGTGCAGCAAGCATTTTATCCCTTGAGACATCTCCTCAGGCCCAGTCACATACCTTTAATGACTGCATGTAGCCATTTGACTTTTATAGGATTTTTTTTGATGTAAGCATTTAAATTTCCAACTCTTTTGCAATTCTAAACAGTACAGCAATTGATAACCTTTGGGTCATCTTTGGCTATCTTTACAACTATGTTAAAATCATTTCTGGAAAAGGGGTAGTATAAAAACAGGATGACTATTTAAAACAGTGGTGTGCATTTTCAAATGGAGCTAAAAATCATTTATTCCCATTGATGCTCTCCCAGGAAGTACATGAGAGTAGTCATTGTTTGACTTTTGTTAGTGGCAAATTATAATTCTGTAATTCTTTTAGGACTGGGATTGCTATAATTCACTTAGAGAGTATTTACATATCTTAAAGCTTTAGTTGATGGTCATCAGGAAACTTTTGTGATTTTATGTTTCTCACAGTAATGAATTATTTGTCTTTGTGTTTCAGCACTTTGACATATAGACTCCAGTGTAGCTCAAATACTTTCAGCTGTATATTAACTTTAACATTTTATCTACTTATAAATTTTTATTTTTTAACATCTCATCCCTCTGTTCTCTAGGTGATAGTAGGGTTTGCTTGGGTTCCTGCACCTCACACCAGCTGGTCTCCCCTTTCCTCCATGTGAAAGAATATAGGGAGCAACATGCGTGTTTGGTGACCCCCCCATTTAGACTTGTCCAACCCCACTTCTTGGAGAATTATCTTGTAATTGTTCACCTGTAGATGGCATGCCTTTGGTTTTAGACACAGGCATAGGGTTTTACCTCTTTTACATTCCTTTTATCGTGTTCATAAAACTGAAGGGAAGTAAGTTTAAACATGTGACCTCTGATTTTGCTTTGAACTGGAAACCTTTAGTCAGTTCTTCATGTTGGTTATCATGCACCTTGCAACGTGAAGAGTTAAATGAGTGGGAATTGAACTGCTCGCGGTAAATAGCTATCCTCTAAGAGCCACATCTGCCTTTGCTTTTGCTGCTTCCTCCTGCTACTCTGGCAGGTACCGTAGTGGAGTCAATGGGCAGTATTCTTGCTTAGAGCCGAAATCAATGCCTGTCATCTTTCATCTTGGCTTCTCCATCGCAGGGGACTCTCATTTGGGGTGGGCAGCTTTGCATTCTTTTCTGCCGTGAGTGTAAGTCCTTGGTCACCTATCTTGGTTGCATGTATAATACCGACCCTCATTTCTAACAGTAAAATAAAACTTTAGGATGTAAAACTTGTATTTGGGGCTTCCAGATGTTAGAGGTGGGAAGTCATGATGTTGAAGGACAGAAGGCTTCTGTGACTACAGAATCAAAATGAATGAGACATAATTAGCTATGTGATTGATTGACAACATTTTGACTACTCACATCAGACCTTCAGGAAGGCACTTGGTTTTGAGAAAGTTCTATTCTCTCAAGAATTAGTGCTACACCCCTTGAGGAATGGACTTAAAGTGAGGGGAAGACTCTACCCACCAGTGAGATTTTCTTTTCTGTAAAAGCTTATGCTCTAAATTGCTTGATCATGGACGAGGAGGCTGTTAGATAACTGGTTTCCCTGAGCTGCAGATACAAGAGTTGGGGAGGGATAACTTGTTTTCTTGCCTCTCAGAAAAGTCATCTGACATAAGGGTAGGATATAAGATAAACGAGATATGCTTTTGTTATATTCTTGTCCCATTAACCAGGAGAAACAACATCCAGCCAGTTCCTAGATTCAGGTCACTTGAACCCCAGGATAGAATTTCTTCTCCCCCTTTCCCATAAATAAAAATAAAAGGCCCATGAGTTGCACTACAAAGCACCCTTCCACCGCTGGCCGTGTGCAGGGCTATGCAGAGCTGCGGATCTGCTGGGATATTTTCTGCTACGTGAGCAAGTCGACCTCCATCCTGAATATTTCATGCATTCAGGGCATACTTGGCAGAGTTGAGAGCTCTCGCCAGTGGCGAATTCACAGCACACACACTGGCAGCTTTCCTGAACTGTTTACTTCAATAGCATCATCAGCAATTAGCCCACAGAGTGGAAATTTAAATGGGCTCCGCAAACAAACATGCCTTTGAATTAGCTAATAACAAGATGGGTCCAAAGAGGCCTGGTGTAATTAGGCAGGACAACAGTTGGGAGGGAATTAATCAAGGGCGGGGAACATAAAAAGCAATGAGTTCTTTCACCATAGCTTTGAAGAATGATGTAATTCCAAAGGGAACGTCGGAAGGTGGGATAGGATATGGGCAGAATCCATCAATACCTACTTATCCTGTTGGCTGACATTATTAATATTTATCCAAAAGCTATGCTGAGCACTGGAGATGAGAAAGAATGGCAAGTGCGGGGTTATTTATCCAGCACCTTCAGCATGGGAGATGCTATATGCTTTGAAAACACATCATAATCCTTAGTTTTGACAGTATTCTGCAAGGTAGGGATTTTACCAGTGAAGAACGTGTGGGGAAAGAGTCACTCAGGAGGTGGTCAGTACTGCACAAAAGAAAGTGGCTGTGGCTGTCATTGAGAAGGACATGCCACCATTCGTAGACAGGCAGAATGCCAACATAACTGCTCCCAGCATTCAAAGAAGAGAGACGTTGATATGTGGTGTGGGAAGTTCTTCTGTATATGTGTTGCTTTTATTGGTAGTGAATAAAGAAGCTGCTCTCAGCCAATGGCTTAATAGAATATAGCCAGGCTGGAAATGATATATACAGAAAGTAGGTGAAGTCAGGGAGACACCATACAGCCACCAGACAAAAAAGATGTGAGCTGCCAGCCAGAACCTTGCCAGTAGGCCATGAACCTCATGGTAAAATATAAAACAATAGAAATGGGTTAACCAAAGATATAGGAGCTAACTAGCAATACGCTTAAGTGATTGACCAAGCAGTGATTTAAATAATATAGTTTCTGTGAGATTATTTCCATTCTGGGCAGTTGGGAACAAACAAGCAGCCTTCCTCCAATAGATATGGGCTGACACATTCTGCAAACGGTTTGTGTGTGTGTAAGCAGTTCCTAGCATTCAGGTAGGAGGATCGTAAGCACAGGAAGGGCCAGATGGGGTGGGTTTGGAGGCCACTGTTTTCTTTCACATTTTTTGTTGTTGTATCAACAGCTTTTTTTTCCAAAGGGGTGAATTCTACAATGAGCTAGAAAAGATGAGAGAGGGAGACAGAGAGCAGGAGGGAGAAAACTGGTGAATGGCTGCTTAGATGAACCTTTGAGTGGCCTGGAGTTCGCTTACAAAGCATTGGAGAGAAAGAGTTCCTTCCTAGACTCAAGCTCAGCTTCTGGCCCTGAAGATGCATGCTAAAATGGCTGGAGTTACTTGCTAGTCATTTCCCTGACTCCCCAGCATACCTGGGACCCTGAGGGAGCTGGCTCAGCTATAGACAAAAGGGATGACACTGTCTGCCTTGAGGACCGTGAGATTGCAGCGTTTATTTCAGATCTGAGGTAAAAAGTTACTTCTCTTAAACCCAGTTCTGGAGGGATGGTTTATAATTTACAAAGGCCTTTTTACTAAATCACCATTTCTCTTTAAAGACACTGTCTTTGCAATTACTTTGTTGATAAAAAGGCAATGTCTGTTTTCTTTTTTTGGTTGATTTTATTTTTATTTTATTTTATTTTATTTAGTTTTTCAAGACAGAGTTTTTCTGTGTAGCTTTATTTGTCCACTTCAAAATGTATAATTCTACTTTTGCTATCACCTGGACTCCACAGTCCTATACTCAATCTTTTGCCCAGATAGGCATATAGAAGACAGTTCCAACTCGCCATGAATCTGAACTCAATTCCTTGCATCTTATTAAACATGTTATCGTGCCAGCCTGGTAGAATCAACCGTTGCATCTGATGGTGTGCAGTCCTTCAGGCTGCAGACTTCAGGGTCTTTCCTCCCGTTTCTCTTACACTTGCTGCCTTCAGCATCACAGCTAGGCAGGACTCCTGAGGCACCCACCTTCCTTCTCTCACTTCATCTATTAATCTATAATCCTACAGCTCACTTTCTCATAATAACAAAGCAATCCTTTAAAAAGGACACAAGATGATGCCTCTGTATGCTTTCAGCCTTACAGGGACTTCCTGACAAACTTTATAGTCACTTCCATGGCCAACAAGCACCTGCAAGGTGTCCCACTGACATCACCTACTAGGCTCTTCCTGTTCTCTTGACTCTTACAGTTCCTGACTCTGATGTTTTATTGAAGGATGCATTTGTCTCTGTCTCTCTCTATTTCTTTCTCTATCTACCCGCATCTGTGTCTGCGTCTATACACACTGCATCTCCACACCATCCCAGGCTACTTGGATTCTTTCTCCTCTGACATGAAAACTCCTTCCTCAGATAACTTTCTACCTTGCTCCCTCCTTATCTGGTACCCTTTTCAATGTCGTCTTCTGTCAGAGCTTTGCTCGACACTGTAATTAGGGCAGCGACTCAGTAGCCTCTCCCCCTATTCTTCTTTACATTGCTCATTAATGATTTCTGGAAAGGGGTCCTTATGAAAAGGAACTTTTTTTCTCTCTTTCACTGTTATAATGTTAACATCAAGAAGAGAGTATCTGGTCCATGTTAGGCACTGACTAATATCTCAACAAAGCATGAATGAATGAATTCCCCCCATAGAAGGAGAAATAAGAATAACAAAATGAATACATGTGTGTATGTGTGTATATATCTCTATGTGTGTGTGTGTGTGTGTAAATAATAAGATTTGGAGTGATGCAGGATTCAATTGCAGTAGCACTCCTGCCTCTTGTCACTCATGTAAAGAACTGAGCATCTCTGACCTTTGATTGCTCTCTGGAAAACGAACACAACAATAGTTAACTTTCGAACTTGTGAGCAGGCTTGGGAGTTAGGCATGTAAGCCTCCTGGCACATTATTCAGGAAGTAATCACGCTAAGGATGATGTTTCTTGCCATCAAACAGGTTAGGACACACGAGGCTGCCCTTTCTTAAAAGACATTGGTATGTTGCAGCCCTGTATTCATAGCTGCAGTACTGATGCTACTGGGAGGCTGCTAATGTAGAAGACTTGGTTTCCTTTATGCTGTCCATCCTATTTTCCAGTGGTTACATCATCTCAGATATTGTCTTCTTCCATTGGAGTCAGTACACATTGTCTCTTGAGTCTATAGAGAATTTAAAAATATATACATGATCCATTGACAAAAGGAAGTATCATGCAAACATGAGCATTATTTTTAAGTTTCAATTTGGAAAATGAATTTCCTTGTCATCACATAGCTACCTACTTTTTCAAATTCCAGTCTGCATAATTCTTTTTCAGCAAAAATAAGGACCCAGTAAAACTCTTCAAGCAACCTTGGAGTGGACTGTGGGCGATTTAATCATAGCGCAGTCGGAAGGAGCTAGAACAGACTGCGGAAGCCACACTATCAGTTCAAGCTCAAACCCATTACATCGAAGCCACTGCAGCCAAAGACGGCTTGTCTTCCCAGGATTACAGTATATTGCATTGTGTCTCATTCCAGGCCTGGGAAGTGAAAGTGCAATCAAGATTACAGGACTGGTTTGGCATATGGCCAAGGAGAAATGCTTACAGTTCATGGTTTGATTCTGCTGACATGGTCTTTTTTCTCAGATTCTGAACCACCAGCCTCCTTTTACAATTCCTCACCCTGCCTGTACCGCATGCTCTCCCCACCCTTCATGTGTTATTAAAGACTACTCAGGAGCCAGTCTTTTAGAGACGAGCTAAAGGTTCTGACATAACTGCCCAAGGGAGTGGCTTCAAGGAACTCCATGTGCACCAGAGAAAAAGAGAATGGGAAAAATTGTAAAGCAAACCCAGTTTCGGGAACTGCAGCACCAGGGGGAACAGGAGTTGCTAGAGGATGGATGCTCTTAATCTTAGAAAAAACGAGAATAATGTCTTATCAGTTGTATGCAGCTGAACTTCCCATGGCCTGGCAGTTGGTATATGCCTGCTAAACTTATCCTCTGCAAGACGCATTGCATGCAGTTTGTACTCAAGAAATGTTTTCCCTGAACCATGACCTTCCCGCACTCTTCTTCCCCCTCTGGCTGTGAGTTAGCAGCCATGATTTCTGCTGAGTCTGTCTTGTTAGGGACATGCATTATCTTGGGGAGCAGCTGGGAAGTGCAGGGTGAGGTGGAGGGACAAAAGCTTTTTTCTAATAACTTCCCAGCCTCCTGCACCTGCCACACACTCTTCTGACAGCAACCTCCTATTCCAACTGGTGCAATCAATGCGACCAAGCACCTCCTTCTTAATGTTCTGGCAGTGAGGCAAGCTGTCAAGACAAACTCTGTAGACTAGGATTCAGGAACATATTTTATTTTTCTGTCAAAGTAAAACAACATACTGATGCTCAAACCTGCAACATAAAGAAAATGTAGATTTTATATGAGGTCATAAAATCCCCCACATCCTTCCTCCTTAAAAAGCATTCTAATTATAAACTGATGTAGCATTCAGCTGTAAGCCCCACTTTCAAGGGATATGGGACATATTTAAATATGAATTACTTTTAAAATCTATATTTCAATTTTCCACCATGTTTTAATGAAAGGACAAAGATATTTTAAAGAAAGTTTCTAAGTGTAAGTTTGAACTAAGCTTTTATTATACATTAAATGTTCTCCCTTGCTTTAAACAAATAATAAGAAGTAAATTAATGACAAACTTTGGTGTCATCATTTGACCAGATAGATACCTACAAATGTCATGGGCATCTCAAACTATTATTTAAAAGAGACAAACTGTGATGAATCATGATCAGCTATGATGGGCATAGGAGTGGCATCGCTGGGTCATACGGTAGGTCTGCTACATCCAGACTATAATGTCCAGATTTTATGCAGATATGTAAGTTTAGGAAGCTAGAGATGTCAGAGAGGCAGAAATAAACCTGCCTAGTTTAGCAAAAGAGAATATTAAGAGAGGGGGAGGAGAAGGGGGTGGTGAGGAATTACCAGAGATATGCTCAAAATACATTATAGACTTGCGAGAAAGCGGCCTTAAGTAACCCAGTGTAATACAATAAAAACCTTAAAAATAGAATTATAAGAGAAGGAAGCCAGACCAAAAATACACAGCATTTAATCTCATTTATGTAAAGGTCGAAAAATAAGCAATGCTAACGACATTATTTAGAGATTCATACATAGGTATCAAAACTCTCATGAAATGCAAGTGGATGATCACCATCCAAGTCAGGTCAGGGTTAGTCGAGGATATGGGCAGGAATTCTGATTAAGAACAGAGTTCCAAGTGCCTTTGGAACTCAGCAATGCTCTGATTTTGCCCTTGGAAAGGACTTGAAGGGTGTTTGCTTTACAATAATTTATTAAACCGTGAATTTATATTTTATGCACTTTCCTATATGCATAAATGTAACATAGCAGATGTTACATTTCACTAGAAAAGTAAAAGGCTTAAAGGAAGAATGGGAAAATATTGCACTGGGGCAGTTCTGACGTGGGGGAGGTAGCTGGCAGCAGGGGTGGGCGGAACCTTGCCCCCCTCCCCAGTTTCTGCCATTCTTTTTTCTATCCTAGATGAAGTCGGGCACAGCTGGGCAGCAGCAGTGACCTCTCTGCTTTCTGTGCGCTATGAAACAAGCCATGACAAGTTGTGAGGCCCACACCTCTAGGGAAATACCTAGATTCCCCGCTGCAGAAGGTGGGAGAAGAGCTGAAATGATGGGAATTGTGTTTGACAAGACATTCTGAAGAGGTTAAAGGACAATGAAACATTTTAGCTTGTTCGTCTCTCAGGACTCTGTAATTTCTCGCTCACACTCATGAAGATAGGCAAGCTATACTCAAATCAGAAAGCCATCTTTATTCTCAGCCCGCTTGAGACATCAAGCCACCCTCCTTTACCTGGATTAATATACGTATGTGCTCAGTTGACTTATGGCCCATCTGGCTGTGACACAAAGAGGGTCTATCCCTAGTTTTCTGAGCATCAGGGTTTCAGGGTGAATGTGAGTAAGTTATCTTGAGGATAAAGGAGAGCAGAGAGTTCAGAATGGGGACTAGCCTACAGAAGCCTAAAGGCAGCAAGGTGGACAGAGGTTTCCAAGTGGGGAAGGGTGCAGGGTACACCAGATATGTGGGCATCTGAGAAGTCAGAGAGATGGCATGCTGGCTCGGGGAGAAAGTGACATTTCTGGTGAGATTCATAACAGGGATGGAGTGTGTATGCTTCCACAGATGCTTCCAGAAACCTGATTGAGAATCCACACAGCATCCTCCACTTCTCAGGTCAATGTCAGGCTGAATCCCAGTCCCATTGTATTATTTAAAGACAGGGCTGTCTGCTGAATAAAACACAAAGGAAGGAGGGCCCCAAGGGTAAACTGAGTCAAGAAGGGCCCTGTGTTCACAATTCCAGTAGAAATTTTCACCTTGTATCTTCAGGAAAATGGAGTAAAAAAATTAGATTTTTTCTCTCATTTATTTTATGATTCTCCCTGATTTTTTTAAAAGAAAAAAATGTATTTTTATCGTTTTGTGAACTGGATCTGCCATCCCGATATCTGATTCTTTAGTTTGTTAAAGACAATAGCAAATTGCACAACCATTTGCTGATTTTAGTCAACCAAGCTTCTTACAACAATAGAAGTCCTCAGGTATCTGTAGATGCCACACAAACTTGAGGAGCTGAAACGAAAGCAATTGCAATTGGACAGAGTTGAACGGGGCTTGGGAGGGTAGGTTCAGCAGCTATGTGAGGTCAAAGATCTTCAAGAACATTTTCATGCCAGGATTTCCTCTAGAAAATTCGACTAGAAAGCCATAACCCCGACTACCACAAGAATGAAATCAAGGGGATAGTCTAGTTATGCATGTACATCCTAGCAAGGTCTATTCATCTTCTGTCAGTTGATTGATTTACCAATCAAATACCAATCATCTACATAAATCCATGTATCTGATTTGTATTGATTGATCATCCATCTATATTTATCAATAATCTATTTAACTGTCTATCATCTATCACATAGGCCATCTGTGTTTCTATGGATCTATCATCTATTAATTGATATATTCATCTATATCTAGGTATCTATTTCTATATGCCTTTATTTAATTGATCGTATAATCATATCATATCGTATTGTGTCAATCTATCCCACATCTGTTTATTCCAGAAGTAAAGCAATAGTACTATGCTTTTCTTCCTAGACTTTCTCTAATGTTGGCATTCAATTAAAATTCTTATCTGTAAAGATATCAATGTAGTACCCTTTTATCATTTATTTCCTTGTTTGTAACAGTCCTAATTTGAAGACATCGTTGGCTAGAAATTCAGTATGTAGACGAGGCTGGTTTTGAACTCACTGCAGTCTTCCTGTTTTTGCCTCCCAAGTGAAAGGATGACATGTGTGTTACTGTGCCCAAAATATGATATCATTCTCTTCCTTCCCTCATTCCTCCATTCCTTCATTTGTTACTTCCTTCCTCCTGCTATCACCAAGTAGTATGTCTGATTCACTAATACTAATCTTTAATTGAAGTAAGGGACCCAAAATCATTAGTGCACATTGTGTGAGTGATTTCAAAGCAAGGCACATGCAAATAATTCAAGTATCCTTAATAACTTTAAACAAGTCCAATTATGGGTCCTATACTCCATTTTTATAATTTAGAAAGGCAAGATGTATTTGCTGTCTGTGAGTCTGAAAAAAACGGGTCAGATAGTTCAAGCAAGACAGATCTCATTCTGTAATGTAGTTTATGATTTACCAGTTGAAATACAAACTCGTTTTAGGGACAGTTTTCTCATGATATGTATAGATAAAACTCCCTGTTCTCTAATGCATGAGCTCACAGAGGTAAATATAACCAATTTATTAAGGCTTGCAATGAAACAGGAACAAAATACAGAGAAAAACTGAAGCTGCCACCTGTCCCGCACTGTCTCTCCATGGTTCTGGGTCTGCGCTCATGTCAAGCAAGAGCCACAGCAAGCATCTGTCTTCTTCAATCTTATCAGTCACCACGTAGCACCTCAGACCACGCCCTAAGGGCCGTCACCCCAAAAGCTATTGGTTGAGTGAATTCCCTCGACAGCTCTCTCACCCATTCCTAATTCTAAGGCATACTACCATGAATTCTTTTAAATACTTTTTAAAAATCCCCTCCGCAGTTCTGAAGACCATGTTTCCATTGTAGTTCCTAATTTTATCAAGTATTAATCTCATTCAAACATTAGGATGCTTCCCTTATGTCCATATAAGGGACTCTGTATCACTAGCAAGAAGCATCTGTCACCTTCTCATCTTATAGTTAACCTTGATAGCTGAGCCCTGATGCACATCATAGCTTAGATCGTCTATTTTGTTTCGTCCTCCCTATAAAGAACAACTCCTTTTTTTGCATTTGATTAGTTTCTATATTTTAATATTTACATTGCCAATTTATAACTGAACTATCATGGTATGAATCATCCCTCAATATGTCCAACTTATTGCATGCCTTTTGATGGATGTCACTTTTCACTAAACAAATAAAAATTCTACATATTTTTGGCCTTCCTTCTCTGGTCTTCACTTCTACCCTCCATGTTGGTATGTTCATTCACCCAGTTCTGGAGCTTCAGTCTTTTGTTTTGGGTTGCATACCTTATTTTCTGAGTTCTGTGTCCTTGTATTGAGAACATCTTTTAATTTTCTCCTTGTTGCTGATCAAATATTTGGCTGAACAAAACTCTGTATTAGAAACAATTTGCTTCCTGAGAACATTGCCTCTAGGTCCTCTGACTTCTCTCTTGGGCCATCTGACACCATTTGAATTTTGGTTTTTTTATAGGAAACCAGTATTCTTTCTTGTTGATGAAAGACTCTGTCCCACCTGGTCCCAAAGCCATTCAATCCCAAATAAACACACAGAAGTTTATATTAATTATAAACTGGTTTGCCTATAGCTCTTACAACTTAAATTAACCCATAATTCTTGTCTGTTTGGTCACATGGCCCCCATGTGTACCTTTTCTCAGTGAGACATTCTCTTCTTGCTTTTTCTGTGTCTGACTGGTGACTGACTCCCCGCCTTTTCTATTCCCAGATTTCTCCTAGTATGGTCATCCTGCCTATACTTCCTGCCTAGCTACAGACCAGTCAGCATTTTATAAAACTAATATGAGTGGCAAATCATTGCAGTGTACAAGAAAATTATCCCACAGCACTTTCTTGAAACTTTAAGATTACTATGGTTTGAATGAGAATGGCTTCTATAGGCTCATGTATTTGAATGCTTGTTTCTACATCAGTGGAATTGTTTGGGAAGGATTAGGAGGCAGGGTCTTTTTGGTGTACATGTGGGTTTGTTGGAGGAGGTGCATCCCTGGGGTTGGGCTTTAAGGTTTCAAAAGCCAACACCAGGCACACACACACACACACACATACACACACACACTGTCCCTTTCTCCTCCCATCTCTCTCTGTCTCTGTCTCTATCTCTGCCTGTTGTCAGTGGATCAGGACACAAAGCTCTTGGCTACTGCTCCAATACCAGGTCAATCTCCTTCCTGCCATGACTATCTGAAACTGTAAGAGCTCCCAATTAAATGCTTTCTTTTTATAAGAATTGCCCTGGTCATGGTGTTTCTTCATAGCAACAGAACAGTAGCTAAGATAAAGCTATTCTCTTAATGCTTAGTGCTCTAGGATATTACAGAGATGTCACCACTCTGATGTGCTGAGCATGAAACGAGCTTTCCTGAAAAACCCACACCTTAGTATGCTGAAAAGTTTCTCCGTTAATTATCCCATGGCTGGTTTCTAATCCACCATTTTATTTGTCCTTTCTCAGATTCCTGTATTTGTATGTTGGACGTTCTGAGAAGATTTGTCTCAAGCCTATAGTCCCAGCTGCTTGCGGGACTGTGGCAGGAGGATGTGAGCAGGGAAGGTCACAATACATGTCTCCTCTCTCTATGAAGACAAACAGGAACTATTCAAAGTTCCTCTCACTTGTTAGGTCCTATGTCAATTTATTTTGTTTGTGTTTTAACAAATAAAGCTTGTCTGAAGATCAGAGTGAAGTGCTAAGCACTAGGGGCCAAGCGGAGGTGGCTCACATCTTTAATCCCAGAATTTAGGAGTCCCAAGCCTTTAATCCCAGCACTAGGGATGTGGAGACAGAAAGGAATATAGCTGGGCAGAGAGAGGCATATAAGGCAGGAGTAAATAAGAGCTCACTGCAGTCTGCAATGCAGTCTGAGGACAGGATCACCTCTTTGCTCTGAGCATTGCTAGAGGTAAAAGAACTCTCTAGTGGCTGGCTACACTGTTTCTTTGATCTTCAGCATTAACCCTTGTATCTGATTCTGGGTTTTTATTAATACCAATTGGAATTCATGCTACAGTTTCAATCAGATTTCAGACATCATTGTAAGGAAAACATAGGACAGGAGCAATGTTGAAGGTCTTCATCTACTGATCAGTTTCACAACATGGCATGTCCTTTATAAGAAACATGCAACTATGCATGCCAGGCATCTGTGAAATCAGAGCACATTAAACCCTCTCATGTAGAAGAGCAGGTAGATTCAATGGAGTGGATGTAAGGTGGAGAACTAGAGAGTGGGGAAGGGGAGGATAGGGGGGATTGATGCACATTTTAGCTTCCTGTCAGGAAGGGGTTTCTGGTAACTAGAGCTGTCAAAGGGTTGAGCTGCATTGACAGTAAGTGGGCTTCTTGTCTCCAGACGGGTGAACACAGAATTTTGCAGAAATTCTCTAAAGCAAACTTCCTACTGCAGGCAGATCATGCAATTAAGACTAGATATTCCACAATTTCTCTCATCTTTAGGATCATAACTCTCACAGGTTTTTCACAATGTAAAAAATATACCTACGATCTAATTCCACAGCATAAAAAAATAGTCATAAATGTTCCCAGTCAAATTTTCTCAGGCTATGTCATAAACAAGGCTTGAAATAGATAAGTGAGGGGTGAACATCCTGGTTCATTTAACCTTCAAAGCTGACCGTGCCTTCATAAAGTGGTATTTGATCCCTGCTTTGGAAAGCCACAAAACTGCTGTAGGACCATGTCCCTCCATGGAGACTGGTCCTTCTTCCAATCTTTTATTAGAGAAATGCCTGGAGACTGGGGAATGTGGACAGTGTGCTTCCAGTAAAAGGCAAGGTTTCCTCCCTGAATCGGCTGGCTGCCCAGGAGACGGGTGAATTTGCATTTATCTGCAGTGCATTTATGTGCAACACGGCAGCGCTGCCAGCATCTGCCTGGATTCAGCCTGGTCCCTAGAGGAGGACTGCGTTCATTTGCAGCCATCTTAAGCTCTGCAGTTGACACGCCAGTACTTTCCTCCCGTCTTTTATTAGGAAAGAGAAAAAAGTTTCTTGTGAGATGGCTTTTTTAGCTTTTCAAGGTCACTTAAGAAGAGAGCTAAAATAAGAACACATCACTGTGGTTTTGTTTGATCAAGGGTTCGCGGGATAAAGATGTGCCGGGGATACAAAGCATAACCATTGAAGATTGAGTTATATTTTGCAGATGGTGTGAGCCAGGTGAGATAATAGCACCTTTCCCCTTTCATCTAAGTTGGGAAAACCCAGGTGGAATTGCTGGGTTTTATAAAAAGAAGTTGTGTAGCCTTGAAAGATTTGCAGTGTCATGTTTGACTAATCCACTCCAGCACCTGACCTGGCAGAATAAGCATTGCAGTAAAGGGTAAGCTAATGCTTTAAGATGAAGCATCGCTGCATAGCTTTGGCTCAGGTCAAAGACAAGGAGAGAGAGAGAGAGAGAGAGAGAGAGAGAGAGAGAGAGAGAGAGAG
>JABTXL010000002.1:42403607-42440846 GCA_025134845.1 Neodon shergylaensis | reverse complement strand
ACTAACTTTTTTGCTGTTTGTTTTTTTTTTTTGTTTGTTTTTTTTTTGTTTTTTTTTTTTTTGAGACAGCATTTCTCTGTGTAAAAGCTTTGTCCTGGAACTAGCTCTTATAGACCAGGTTGGCATCAAACTCATAGAGATCTGCCTGTTTGTACATCCTTAGTACTGGAATAAAGGCATGTGCTACCACCACCTGGCTTGTTTTCGTTTTCCAAGACAGTGATTCATCCTGGCTGTCCTGGAACTCACCTCGTAGACTAGGCTAGCCTCAAACTCACAGAGATCTGCTTGCCTTTGTCTTCCTAGTACTGGGATTAAAGGCATGTGCCACCACCGCCCAGCTGAGGAAATAACTCTTAATGGATTTTAAAAAAAAAAAAAGATCTCAAAAACCCATTGCCATTGTTCTTGAGTTCTGGGGAAGAGACAGAAATCTTTAATAAATAAATTAAAAAAATCTCAGATATTCATGAGAAGAGGACAGATTTCTTTCTTTTAAAAAAGATTTATTTTTAAATTATGTGCCTGCATGTGTAGGGGGTTGCTGTACATGTGAATATATAAGAGGATCCCCTGTAGCTAAAATCATGCATGGTGGTAAGTCTCCCAAATGGGTGTTGGGAACTGAATTGGATCCTCTCTGAGGGCAGTCCTGTGCTTTTGACTGCTGAGCCATCTCTCTACCCTCAGGCTTCCTATTTTTTCTCAAGTCTTAGGTTACAACAATAAACAAAGTCTTAGGTTACAGCAATAAACAAAGTTTACATGGCACTATTGGAACATAGTCAGGCTTTGCCTGGGTGTTTGATTTCTAACCTCAACTTGTCCTGACTATGTCTCCATCCATCTCTTTGGACTTGAGGCATTTCAAGATTCTTCATATCAGCGGAAAGTCCTAGTCTATAGGATCTTGGGTCAAGTTGGATCTGAATGACAATCAGAGTTTGATTAATCCTTGAAACTCACTTGAGAGAAATTTCTAACTCTGTCTGAGACCTTTTGTACTCACCCATATAAAGGAAATAATATCAGCATGAAGGCACTATTTCTCGGACTGTGTAATAGGAAGTCTGGAAATTAGACACAATGAGGGAAATAGATGCGTATTTAAACAGATAACATTGAAATAAATGTCGTGTATTTCATCTGATACATATTAATTGCCTTTACCCTAGTTATAGTCAGTTAGTCTTAGCATCCTTCTAAGGCTAACTGGAGCCAGTCTCCTGGCAGAGGAGCTTCTTCACCCCATGGAAAGGGAAGGCTTAGGTGATGAGCTGGAGAAAAGCAAGATGAGCACTATGAGTCTATTATCTCCACTCTTTCTCTTGGCACGTCTGCCTCTGTCAGGTCAAGGCACCTCGTGACACCCTAAAGAAGTGATTTTTAAAGAAAATCGAATGAGCGGAAAAAAGGAGAAAAGACAGCTGTCACCTAAACTCTCACCTACTGAAGAGAATATTGACTATTCCAGCACATGCAGTATTGTGACAGGTCCGGCCGCTAGAGGTGTGTTTGGTGTTAAAGAGATCTGCTTGTCAATCCACCATGCACCTCCATTATCTTTTGCTTGCCTTTGTTAAGGTTAACAGGAGTTTAAAGTAGGGTGTAAAGGTCTTGAGGATGTGGACGCGCGCATCTTTGAAGATCATGTAAGTGGTCATTGCTCAGCCTTCAGCATTCTCAGTGATGCTTTGGGGTTTCTGATTTTTGATACTGAGAAACAAGGAGAGAAGCCCTAGTCTGATGTTGTATCCTTCAATAAACCGTTCCCTGGGACCTTTAGGATCATTGCTTAGATCTTAAGTACACCGTTTCTTCTTTTCCTAAACCTACCAAATAAGGGTGGTCATTTTCATGATTTATGCTTAAGGAAATAAAATGCAGAGAAGGAGTAGTTTGTCTAAAGTCTAATGGAGAAAATATCGGACTCGAAATGTAGGCTTTCTTTTCACTCTCTCTCATAGCTAACCTTTCCTGGAGGGCTAGCACTGGTGATTAGGAGCACTCGCTAATATTCAGACCTTAATTTGGCCATGTAATCTGAGACTCATGAGCAACACTCTGTTGGTTTGTCTTGTGTTAGTGCATTGGAGATTATCGTGTTCTCCCAAGGAGAGCAGGTGTGAGTCGGCCCCTGGTGTCTGTGCAACATGCTCCCATTTGTACTGCATTTAGCAGAATGTGGCTTCCTGGTTCCAAGCGTGTGAACAGGAGTGTCTTTACATGTCCAGGGCTAATGCATGCTGTCTCCCGCTGGTGCTTGTCCCTCGGGTCACTTGGGGATATTTTGGAAGTGAAAGTAGCTGAGGTAATTTATTTTAGGAAGCTCCTTAATCCTCTTTTAGAGCATCTTAGTGAACTCCCAATTTCCACCATTCATTTCAAGATTCCAGATCCACAATAGTCTGCTGTCGACTCTTCTCTTGATCTATTCCTCCTATGTCATGATTCATTCCAGTATCCACTCATGAGATAGGTTCTTTTCTTTATTTCCATCAACAGGGACCTGGTTTGCAGCCTTTATTTTTGTTAATATATTCATGAGGAAGTTTTACAAAAAATGTTTTAAAGGCAATTTTAGCTTCACAACAGAATTCAGAGTAAGACAAAGATTTCCCATGTATCACAGTCTGATATGGGATTCCCCTCTGTATTCTGTGAATATGTTTAATTACCATTAGTTAGTAAAGAAGCTGATTTGGTCTGTGGTAGGGCGGAATACAAGTAGGCAGGAAAACTAATGAATGCAGGGAGAAAGAAGGCAGAGTCAGGAGATGCCATGTAGCTGCTGAAGAAGAGAGATGCCAGAACTGGTAACCCATAGCCTCGTGGCAATACACAAATTAATAGAAGTGTATTAATTTAAGATGTAAGCCCTAATAGAAATACACCTAAGCCATTGGCCAAGGGTGTTGTAATTAATATAGTTTTGTGTGATTATTTGGGTCCGGGTGGCTGGGAAGCGAACCTGCAGTCTCTGTTTACAATAGCCCTTGCCTCTGTGTTTACAACTATAGCCACGCCCCTTGTCAATCTTCCAGGGTAGTGATTGCTTGCACCTTACTCTCCTACACCTTTTCCACCTAAAGACCATAGTTTACACTATCACGATTCCCTGTGGGTATTGTGCATTTTCTGGGTTTTTGACAAATCCACGATGACATGTGTTCACCTTGGCAGTATCACCTAGAATAGTCACACCGTCCTAAAATCCTTGGTGCTCTGCCTGCTCATCTTCTTCTCTCGTTTCTGGCAACTCTTGAGCTTCCAGTTTCTCCACAGTTTTAAGTTTCCTAGAGCGTCATTTAGTTGGGAGTCATTGATTTTTGAACAAATAAGCAAAATCTTCCTTTGTTGGATAATCAACAGCAATCTTTCCAGTCTGATGTTTTTAAGGCATGAAAATAACTTGCATAGGCAAATAGACTTTTACTTTTCTTTCAACCATCTACGGGTGATAAAAGCATCAATCTTCTGTTATTGTGGAAGACGTTTAAGGGACAAACATTATTGTCCAGTTGTGTGACTTGCTTCTTCCTATAAAATAAGGTGGTTGAATCTGACCATCTCTTCCTCCTTTCAAACTGACTTAATTTCAGTCGCAAGAGATTAAATATGCTAATTTCACCTCAAGCAAATGGAAAGCAGTTGAATAGAGTCCCTGCTTGGGAAACTAGAAAGCAAAAGGATAACGGTGTAGGGACAAATCCTCTCTGTGCAAAGAGGCACTTTATAACCCAACATCACACTTAAATGTCATAGACTTGGGCAATCTGGGAAACTTCCATTCTAAAAGCCCATGACCTTTCAAGGATATGGAAGAGAGAAGGAGGCACGGAGACCAGCACAGTTCGTTAGCACCTCTCCTGCTCTTATTAATACAGGTTTTCATTCTCCCTAAGAGCCCTTAAACTCTCTGGAGCAGAAGATATTTGATTAGTCATAAAGCACTTTCTCAACACACGGAGCTGATGAGAGGGGACAGAGAGTCTAGGTGGAATTAAACCCAGGCTGGGAAGCCGAGATTCATCATCAGCTGCTCTCGGAGCTTAGCACATTATAAATTCATGCACTGCATATGGCGAGTGGGGGTGAATCGGAGACGCTAGCAAGCCGCATTTCCTGCACGGGAGCATATTCTTTTCTCGCAGAGACTTGAACTATGCAAATAGGTAGCATAAAAATCAAAAGGAATTGCGCTTATTTTAGAATTAATTTCTATGATCGAAAGGCTATCAAGATGTCTGATGTCTTTCCTCATGACTGCAGCTTTCTTTGTGCTTGGCCTAGGAGGGATGCGTCGGGCCAGCCCAGAGATTGTATGAGAACAGTCACATGATAGAAGGGTTTGCTTGGCAATCTCTTTCCAGATTAAAGGGTATGGGAAGCCCAAGTGTGGGAATAATAGAAACCATGTGTTTGTGTATACAAGAATTTGGGAATGACGAAAATCCCTGAACCTAAGCTAACTCAAGAGTCAAGAAATAGTGATTTGTCATCAGTGCTTCAAGCTAACAAAACCGGGTAAGCAAGAGCTCCTGGGTGCATTGGATCCCGCCAGGTCCTGCTGAGAGTGCAGCTCCTGGCTCTCTCTACAGACCTAATTCTAGCGCTGAGGGAATAAAAGCATACATACCACAATAATGAGATTACTGGGACAGCTCCCAAGTTGAGACAGCTGAGCCAAATCGATAGATGCATTTTTCCTTCCCTGAAATTGCTGAGCCCATTAGAAAGGCTAATATACTTCATGGTTAGACCCTGGGAACTCAGAGAACCTGTGTCAAGCTCCCTCTAGCATTTAGCAAATTAAAAATTTAAATGCAGGGATGACTTCAAACTGCAACCGCACCATCGAAACGACAGTTTCCCTGGGATAAGCATTCCTAGTTCTCATTTGAAAAGTGCCTTTCCTCACTTGGAATGTACAAACTGCACATGGGTGCTCGACTGGTCTTCTTAGAAGGGTGGGGCATCACATGGTCTAGCAGAAAGGGCAGGGACCTATGAGTCACATAGATTGTAGGTTAGAATGAAGACCACATGGGCATTGCTGTGTTGACTCTGTATGTTCAATTGCAGAGTAAAACAAATGAATTCTCCTTCCCTCCTGTGAATCACTGCAAAGTAGGTGAAAACAAAACCTGGAAATTGTCTTAGAGAAACAATGACACAGGTATGTATTTAGTTCCAAATATGTTTTCTTCATCATTGTGTTAACAATGGAACATAACTGCAAAATTTATTAAGAAGAGGACCGAATAATTAACTGTGATATGACAGCAAAACATAAATATATATTTAGCTAAATCATCATTTACAAAATATTTCATGTAATGGAAAGAGACTCACAATATAGCACTGATTAAAAAACAAGCTGGGGAGATGACCCAGCGGCTAACAACACTGACTCCTCTTGCAGAGGACCTGATTTGATCACAAGTACCTATATCAGGCAGCTCATAATCACCTGTAACTCTAGTTTTATGCCATCGAGGCTCTCTTCTGACCTTTGTAGGGCCCCTACACAAACATGGTACACATAAACTAACACATACACATAAATAAATAAATCTCTACCAGGCATCCTGGCAATGCCTATAGACAGACCCAGTACTCCGGAGGCCGAGAAAGGCATCAGTCAGTTTTAGGCTAGACTGAGCAACATAGTAAAGTGTTGTCTTTTTTAAAAATTATGCAATGTGTATGATTTCTGAGTTCTCAAACTCTGTATGGTTTTATACATGTATCATTTATATATGTGGCATGTATGTTTTTATTTCTTCAGTTTCAGAATGAAGTCCCTGTATGGGCCGTACACAACACAGAGACACACATATGGACATACAAACACACATATAGGAAAGGACATTCAGTAGGTTGTGGATAGTAACTGAAGTCTGTGCAGAGAAGAGCATTAATTAAACCAGGGCTGTACAATGGCAGCAGCATGGCTGTGGATCAGCTTTATTTCCCTTGTTTCATCCAGGCTCTACCAAGTTCTCATGGAAACATGGGGGCTCTTTCACAGAGAAGAAAACTAAATGAGATGTCATAGAATAGCTGAAGAGGCTGAGTCATTCTTCAACAGAACAAACGAATATTCTATCACATGGATGGACATCACCTCTCCTGATAGAAAAATCACAGTCTGTTTCAGGGATAGCTTGAAGCACATATTATGAAAAAGGTGTAAAAAGAGGGAGAAACGAGAAGACAGCCCTCTGGAACTGGGTCAGGTAACAGAGATGCATATGGAGTAAAATCGCCAGAGGATTTCAGAGGTGTCTGAAGGCAGTGCTGACAGCCAGAAGTAGACCATGCTGGTACTATTTTCACAGAAGAACATTCCCTTTGTTTTTTGCTGTTTCCACAGAGAGACAGGGGCATGGACAGGCCACATACAGGGTCTGACATCACGGAGACCAGGCTTAAGTCATGACTTCCCTGTTTACTAGATACTGACCTTTGTTGGTTTTAATGTCTGAGATTTCATTCTTCATTGTTTGACAGTGCATAGCCATCATTAGAAGGCTCATAATACACTAAACTACTTCCTTATTCCAGACATAGCTAGAAGGGTCACCCTGGAGACTATGTGAGACTTGTCAATTATGTTATTAAGCAGAATGATAAAGAACAGTGCACACACATTGGGGACTGATGATCAATATTCCACAGACGTAGAAATAGTAAATGCACATTTATTAACCGTTGCCATCTGTGTCTATACAACGTTCTAGGGTTGTAAAACAAAGAGAATGAATGAGATACTTTCTCTTTGTTCAAAAATCTCTGATTTGTGGAGTAGCAGATGCAAGAGGAGATGCTGCATATATTCTTGTCATGAAAAGTGACCAGAGGTTGGAGAGACGTCTCAGTAGTTACTTCCATAAAGGAATGATGTTTGGTTTTCTGCACCTACAGTGGCTGCTGGATGGGTCACGCTATTTTATAATTCTAGCTCCAGGGGATCATACACACCCACTCCTCCAGTTTCACAGCCCCTATCCCTGCATACATGTGTGGGAGCACACACAAATACACATGCATATGCATACATGCATGTTTACATGCGTGCGTGCACACACACACAATAAAATAACAAATCTCTTAAGACAAAATGAACTTGGTGTGTTTGTGTTGCCCTCTTTCTGAATCGGTGTCAGGATGGCTGCCAGCTAGTAAAGTTCGTCTCCAGGCTTGTTTCCATGTAGGAAAAAAGCAGCAAGCATTTATTTAGCTCCTGTTCAAAAGTTCACTATAGGATTTAAATTCCCCATTTGGTACAGCTGCTTCTGGCAGGGAAGGACATAGTCATAATTGTCAATTGACAAGCTAAACATGTTTTTCTATTGTTTTGTTTCATTTTAGAGACTCCATGAATTAAAAACAAACAGTTAAATCAAACCTTTTTTTTCCAAATGTAGAAAAAATAGTATTTAACGAAGTCATGTTTGAAGCTCCGAAAACGTATCTTGTGGTTGCATTGGTCTCTTACACTATTCCAGAAATATTTCCACTTATTTTAGTTTTTCATCAGTCTTGTGAGTCAGCAAAAGGCAGCAGCCTTAACTTAATTCTACTACTAATAAAAAATGAAATATCTAAGGTCTTGTGTCCATCTTCAAAGTCACACAGGGTGGCATAACTGGTTTAGGATCCAGGTCTCTTAACTCCCATTCTCAAACTGCATTACCTCCACTGTACCCCCAATATATAGGATGATGCATATGACTTTTACATTTGAAAATAGAATCACGGGAGAAGACCTCCAGTTTCTTGCTGCTTGGGGGAGGTTGTGTGGAAAATCATTTGGTTTTGTTAGTTCTGCATTGCAGACTCTCCTTCACACGTGGCTTCCCGCATTCCTCCCATCGCTGGCTCATTCCTCTCTAGAGGCAGCACGCAATGCAGAGAGTTCAAACTCTCACATCTTGCTCACTACAGATTTGGTACCTGAAGCTCACAGGAGCCCTCGTTACTTTAAGGCACCGATGCCCTCTGAATGCACATGGCTCCCTGGTGCTCATTAAAATATTCCTTTTGCTTTTAATGCTCCTGAGTATGGCTGGTGACTAAGGCTGATGCCAGCTCTCGAAAGCGCAAGTGTGAAACCCACACTGCAAAGCTGTTGGCAGCTAATGATGAATAATGCCAAGGAAAGCTTGGTATTGCTGATAGAATGCAGAGAATCTAGAATACGATTTCTTGCATCTTTTCCGCATGAGGGAAGATGCGGTTTCTGTAACAGCAGCTAATGAACCCACACAAGTAAAAGAGAGGATTATAAAATTGTCCATTGAACCACTACAAAATTAGTTAAATAATCTCTTCCAAAGAAGGTCATTAATAATCCTAAGAACTTGAATATAATTTAAATGTGAATTCTTATTTTTTGATGTCATAAGGTATTGCTATATTAAAGTATGAGATCACTGTCTACAGAAATTCATTGTCTTCCACCCACATGAATATTCTTTATTAAAATAGTATACATTAAAATTTTAATTTGGAACCATCATGTACACATTTGCACACACTTAGTAACAACTTAATAATAATTAGTATATAAGTCTAAAAAGGTTAAGAGAAGAAAATAAGTATTTCTATCATATAACAAAAGGGAAACTCTTGGTAACTTTTGGATACATTGTCAGAGGATCTTTGTTTCTGCCAAGTCTTTTTATGTATTTCTACCTTGCTAAATACCACATCCACATGTGTATTTTATCAAATCGGGGGTTACATGTATCTACTGTATGTGCTATTCTCCTTTTGACGTAGGGTTATTTTTCTTCTTGAGTTGTGATTGTTAATAGCACAGGAAAGAGGGAGCTTTCCTTGATGTTCTTAATGCAGAGTACTAACCAGGACTGAGAAGAAAGAATAGTTGTTTTGACCCATTGTCCTCTTTACTGTAATGTAAATTTGGGTAGTAATCCATATACAAGTGATATATATATATATGTATATATATATATCTTATGTTTATGAGTTCATGCACTGTTTCACAAACTACCACATAGAGTTGGACAGGCCCACATGAAAATGTGTGTGTGTGTGTGTGTGTGTGCGCGCGCTCAGGTATGGGTATGCTTGTATATATTTATTTTCTAATGCCTGGATTTTCTTGTTCCTGTTCTCTCTCTTTCTCTCTCTCTCTCCCTCTCTCTCTCTTTCTGCCTTTCTTCTCTCTCTGTATAGCTTACTTTTTAATGTATGAGTTGTTTCCCTATAATATCTTCCTTTAAATCATGATACTGCTAATTATACATTTTTTTTTCTCTTCTCTAAGGGAACTTGCTTTTAACACTCCCTGTTCAGCCACTACTACTCTCTAATTGGGCCACACAAATCAAGAGTTGCGTGTTTGCCATGATGAATTAAGTAGTTTTCTTTGGGTATAGTGATTGCAAATATAAACCATGGAATCAGGAAATCTCAAGGGGGAAGTCTGGGCACTGCTACTTACAACTGGGTATATAATTTGGATGTAGTTTCCCTCCTATTACCCCATGCTATAGATTCATGTGCTGGAAACTTGATCCCGAGCAATGGAACTGTTAAGGGGTAGTACTTTTGTATGATTTAGTTAGTCACAGGGGCATTGCCTTTGGAAGAGGTTAATGCTATTCTAATGGAATGGATTTGATCTCTCGGGTTAAAAAGACAGAGTCTGGGTTTTCTGCTGCATTAGTATGATCTATACATGATTTTCACTGCAAAACTCTCACCAGAGCCAAGCCGTTGCAGGCAGTGCCACATTCTTGAATCTTCCCAATTGTGAACCCACACAGCTCTTCCTTTACCATAAATCCACTCTGGTTGGTGATAGCCACACAAATGGGATAAGATAACATATGATCAGACATTTCCCCTCTCTGTGCATCATTGAAATGGAAACACTGGCCTTATAGGGTTTATATAAAGATTTTAGGAGTTCAGTAGGTTGAACCCTTATCATAAACAAAATAATATATTAGCACACATACGTCTTACTTTCTGGTGGTAAGAATATTTAAAACTCTCTCTACATTCACAACTCATTGGTCTTAATCACAGTCACCAAGTGTGATGGCTAATCTTGACTGTCAAGTCTATGGAAGTTAGAATGTCGGTGGAAACATCCTTCTACATGCATCTAGGAGGGTATTTCCAGAAGGGTTCAGATGAGATAAGAAGGCATACTCTGAGTGTCCGCAACATGATCCTGTGGACTGGGGCCCTGAACTGACTAAAAAGGAGATGGTAAAATGTGTACAAGCCTTTATCCCTCTACTTCTTGACTGTGACCAGCTGCCTCACACTCCTGTTACCATAGCTTCTCCACCATAGTGGAGTACCCTCATATGAGCCCAAGTCAACCATTCCTTTCTTAAGTTGCTTTTGTTAGGTATTTTGTCACAGCAAGGAGAAAAGTAAGAGGACACGCCAACAAGACACCTTTCAGACTTACTCCCCATAACTGAAAATTACTATCTTTTGGTCAACATTTCCCCAACAAATACCACTAACATACCCCTGGAAAACACTATTTTACTCTATGCTTCTAGGAGTTGACTTTAGTTTGATTTGACATTATAATATAAATGAGCTTACATGACTTTGTCTTTTGTACCTGATTTATTTATTTATGCATTTATGCACATGTGTATGTATTTTTTCCCAGAATACCTCCTAGGCTCATGCTAGTCTTTCCTGTAATAACACATATTTTATGCAGATAGTTATCAGGCCAGAATGTAACAGTGTTTCATATATTTAATGAGTGACTCAAGCCAGGTCATTCTGGCTTATAGATGAGAATGGCCAAAACCAAGAATTTTATGAACTAGTTGTTAAAGATTACTTAAAGTTGTTAAAGATACTGTTCAAAATTAATTTATTCATGCTTAAATTTTTAAAAAGTCTTTAGAAATCCTAATAACTTATAACCCTATATTTCTGAAGTTATAAATTATGTACTAACAAGGCTACAATGAATATGATGCTGTGTGTGTCTCTTGCCTACTATAACCCAAGACACCATAAAGAAATCTTAAAAATGATGTAGGAGTGTTTATGTCTTGGAGAGAAGAAGCTATGACCATGAATTGTTTTACTGATTGTTTAGTCTCAAGAAATAATGGACAGAGTGTTAGCAACTCAGAAAATATTAAGCTTAGACATACATCTCATTGCCTAAAATCCGAGGAAGAATTCCTTTAGTGTGCTGAAGTCATTAGTTTAGCATGACGTTTGCTCATGCCATTGGCCAGTGAATGGAAGTCTGACAAATTTCTTCAGTTTCACTGTCCCCTCGTTCATATAAAGAGAGCAATCAGCCAATAGATGTGCTGCAATTACCCTTGTTTGTAGACTGCAAATGCAAATGTAGGGGTCAGGAAAAGTGAAGAAAGTATCCTGATGTCAATAATGGCAACAAGAAATATTGTTTCAATAATTATGCTACTCACAGCTATGACTGGTGCCTTTGTCTTTAAAACATTTGCATGTATACAGCCATAGTTTGTCAGAAACTTATAAATTTTCATGAATATAGCATGGCATATGGTAGAAACTCAGCAAATACAGATTGATGATAAGATGTTTTTCATTTTTTAAAGATTTAAGTTTGTGGGTGTGTGTGTGTGTGTGACACTGAGGCAAAGGGAGAGTGTGTCTTGCATATGTGAGTGCAGGATCCTGTAGAATCCAGAAGAAGGAGTTGGGTCCCCTGTACCTGGAGCTATAGGTAGTTCTGGACCTCCTTATGCAGGTGCAGGGAACTGAACTCAGATGCACCACAAGAACCCTGTGTGCTCTTTACTGCTGAGCTGCCTCTCAAGCCCCAACGAAACAGTGTTGACTCACGCTTTTGCACGTTCCCTGGCTTACACAGAACCTTCCTCTAACAAGAGTGTTGAGATGTGGTAGCGATCACGAGAATAATTCAAAGGGTAGGAGAGGACTGAACAGCAGACCTCTGCTGCAGGAGCCTGCGATGTTGAGGAGCTGAATTTGGAGGGGCAGAGAGAGATAGGGGATGCTCTTGTATTTTCATTGTTCACATAGATCTTTGCTGTATCAAGAGGGACTTGGTTAAAGTAGCCTCGAGTAGTGTCTAGTCTAACTGTAGCTTGATTTGTCCTCTTGACCAACAGAATTTCACCTTGACTCTGGCATTAGGCTGTATGTTCCCTTAGTTTTTCTGCCTGATTTTTTCCTTACACCTACATCTGAATCACCATTGTTCTCTGGTGTATGGGAAGTGCGCTCCTTGTAAGCACTCTCCTTGAGTTTGTTGGAAAGCGTTGTTTCAAAGGAAAATATCTGCTCTTAGCTTTCCCCCACCTCTGGGCTTTCCCCCATGTGGCACGTGAAATATTCATCTGCTAACATTGTGGGCCACTGTGTGAGGTTCTCGGGGTATTCATCATCTCAAACCAAATCAATAATATGTGTTCCACAGAGAATACAAAGGCATGTTTTCATCACCTTCCAGCTCCATTATATTCGGTTTCTTTACATGAACTGTGTCTAAATAGATGATTTTAATTTCTTTTTCTCTGATGAAGAAAAAAAGCAATGACTGAGTCCAACCCCAGCTTTCTCTTCTTCTCTGTTCATTGTAGAGATCACTTCATTTATTTATAGAATCTGAGTATATAAGCTGAAAGACAGAGAATTATTTATTGACAGCTCGCCTTAATGCCAGGTATTGTGTGCAGACCATTCTAATAAATTCTTAAAATAGCTCCGTGAGCACATAACTATGTCTCTTGACAAAAGAGGAAAATGAAAGCTGAAAGATTACAGATTATAGGCCACGCTGGAGGTAGACACAGCCTTCTTACTCCAGGGATTGTTTTTCTACTACAATGTAGTTAGTTTTTGTTGATCTTTAAAAGTTCATAAACCAAGTTGTAAATCTGGTAGGATAATCATCCTTTACACGATTTTCACTCCGAGAAAACCGCAAAATGAAGAAGGAAAAAAACAAAAAAGCTCTGCAGAGAATCAAAAGACAGATCGAAATTATCCCGCTGGCTCTTTAAAGACTCACGATAATGGCCAAGTCGTGTAAAACTATGTGCTGGTGCTTCTTTTGAAAGCCAGGCAATATGAGCTATAAGATCCTTAAATTTAAATGACATTACTCAAATTTTCTTAAATGAGTTTCCTTAGAGTCCTGCATTTCTCTTAAGGAAATGTGCAAATGCTTCCTTTATGCAGAAAAACAGATATAAGTAGTAAGCAGGCACCCCCAATCCCAGACTAATATAGGGATTGATGAATGCTTGTCCTCTTGAGCTAAAAGACTGATTAGATTTTGCCAAAATTATATTAGAAGGACATTTTATCATTTGTGCTGTGCACTGATTGATAACGAGAATCTGTTATCACCAGCAAATGGTACTCTTTCCCCTACTGAAATAGAAACACAGGAAGGAATTGTGGTTTTCAGTACGGGCGGTCAAACGGTCAGTTAGCCTGGGAATGAGGCTATGTCTCCTGATGTTTATCGCCATGGTTACCACATATCTTAAGATGGATGGAATGGAGAGCCAAGAAACCTTTAGCAGAGGAGCAGCTGGGATGCTCTGACAAGGGCATGACCCCAGGCTAGAGAGAGAGCTTAGAATGAGGCATCAGTCTAATCAGGGATCGCTTCCTAGGCTGCAGAGTCAAATGTCTCCTAGAATTCTGCAGGAATCGATTCATCAAAGAAAGAGAGACAGGCTGCTGTGTGTGAGATCAGTAACCAGAGATTCTATGTCAATGAGACATGCTCTGTAAATTATTTCCTTGTCTGCCATAGGGTTTATATGAATAGTAATTGAATCATGAAGTTCAGCCATGACTCTGGTATTAATCTCCTCTAGAATATCTCTGGAAGGATGCTCACTCAGAAATACCAGCATAAACCTTAAGTTATTACCCATTCAATTTGTAGCTAATTGTATGACCTTTTAATTCTGTGCCTGGCACTTGTAAGGTGCTTTGTCACTATCTTATTTTGTTTTCATAAGAACCTCATGTGTATGCATGTCTGTGTGTATGTGTAATTATTTTTCATATGAGAAAATCAAACCAAAGTCCAAGCTCCCAGAGGTAGTAAATGAGCAAACAAACCAATGATGATCGTAACCCGATTCCATCAGAAGCCATAAGTTTACAAGTGAACAAAGACTTGAACTTGCTTTTTCACAAACCACTGAACAAAGTCTGACTTGTCCTGTGGTTGTCCTTCTGCTCCATCCTCTTCCTGCTGTTTTCACAGTCACTCTTCAACCACACACTTTTACCAACCCTCACTTGAGTTATTTGCAAACATTTCTCATCTAGCAATCTCTGCAAATTCATGCAATAGGAATGGGGTTAATTACTCCTTTACTTTAAGATCCTTCGATCTAAGGTGACTTTGTAGAAATTAACACAACCAAGTCCAGCTCAGCCTGGCATGCTGACTCTTTCCAATCTAGCTGCATTATTTCTATGTTCCCTTGTTCAATAGTTACAGCCATCTTTCCCGAGAAAAGGCAAAAAGAACCCATGACCATAATTTCAACCATGTGAGCTTCTTGCCTTTTCTTGAGCCAGGTGCACCTGTTTTTATCCATTCTGGCATCTGTGCTTCACAAATTGAGTTGGAAACAATGCCATAATACTGTAGCTCTTAGGAGAAAGCTGGAGAGGGTATATTCTGTTGTGCAATATGGGGGGAGCATTGAGTTTTTCTTTATTGTTCTTATTTGTCCAGCTGTTTAAAATTTAAGGAGATCTTTCTGAGTGACTGCAGCATATACTTCACAACTCCTGCTGATGGCCAGTGCAAGCTCTGGAGCATGCTCATTGTAGAGTGAGCAACCCTAGGTGTAAACATAGATGGGTGGCTGGGGCAAGCACGCCTGCCAGCACAGGTTGGAAGATGCACAAAGTGAGTTTTCTTCAAGTGCATCAGTATGGGGACTGAGCAAACCCGTTCGGGAACAAACAGCTAAATGTACTGAAAAGGAGTGGGTCTCAGGTATACTTTATATCCTGAAACTGGGTATTTGGAGACATTAGAGCATTCTACTGTCATCGCATAAAGGAGGATCAATGGGAAACAGTGTGAACTTTCAGTATAGGGTTTCAAAAATAAATTTATTATGACATCCTTTTGTCTCTGAGAATCAGAGGGATGATTTTTACAAAGAGAAGTATAGATAAGACCACTGGGCCAGAGACATTAAGACTAATTTTCCAAGACGTACTGACGATAGCCTAGCACAGTCAATACAGATGTATGTAGGATTGGGCTCTGCTATGTATGTGCATTTAATAGAGTTATGCAGCAATAAATGTCTCAGTTATGTTACAATTTGAACGCTGTAATTATCATGCGATTTTCCCATTATATTTATTATAAGTTAAAGTATTCCATGTGGATATTAGAGTATTACTAGGTAATGATAAGAATATGATCCTAACTTGGACCTCCTGAAAAATCTAAGCACTGATGGTAACAGACGAGTGGAAGCCTCTTCTCACTTTATCACGTGTCTTGCTTTATTTTTAATGAATATGTATTAGTTTGCAAGGTCTACCTTAGCAGAGTGCACTAAGGGAGTAGCTTCAACAGCAGGAAGTTACTGTCATGAAGTTTAGAGCCTGGAAGTCTGATGCCAAGGTCTCAGTCTCTAGACGCCTTCTGAAGTCTGCAGAAAGAGAGAGATGAGCTCCTCTAGGGATGGACTCCAGATCTATCACCTTGGTTAAAGATGCCTATTGCTTTTTCACCGTGAAAAATGTGATTTAGGAAGAAAAAGATTTACTGCAGCTACGGTTATAGTTCAGCATGAAGGGAAGTCAAGGCAGACTTTCTAGGCAGGAACCTGAAAGCAAGAACTGAAGCAGAAGCCGTGGAGCTATGCTGCTTGATGGTTTTCTCCTTTTGACTGGTCCAGTCTGCTTTCTTACACTATCCAGGACGATCTGCACAGAGGTGATACCACCCACAGTGAGCAGGGCCCTCCCGCAGCAACATAAACTTAAAAATTGCCCCACTGGCCTGTCTACAGAAACATCCGGCAGGGGCATTTTCTCAGTTGAGGATTTTTTTTCCCATCAATCGCTCTAGCTTATGTCAAGTTGATATAAAACTCTCCCGCACTCCTATACACTCCCTGCATGACTTCATGCTGTTATCCCACTACACATGTTTGCAATGCGCTTCATGAAAACAAACTACTGTATCACACTGAATTAATAAGCAAAACAAATTATAGGTTAATCCTAATATATATAGAAAAAAACTTAAATTCAAAATGAGTTGTGGATATGAGCTAAGATGGAACCAAAATAAGTTTCCTTCAATTAATACCTAAAATCAAAACTACTAATCAAACAAATTCATATAATGAGCATAATGTACACAAATGACCAGAAAATCCCTCTTGGATTTGCCTTTAAATTGTGATAGTCATTTTCCTTCTATTTAAACCTGTAGAGTAGTCTTTCTCGTTGATATAAAGCAGAAATTAGAACCAGAATCTACGTTTTGTTAAATTTAGAAGATACTAAATTCTATTTACAGGTGGTATTTGTTCTATAAAGAATCTGTAGATATAACTGAATTCTTAAGTGATCATTAATTTTTATTGTAGGGTAAAATAAACTCATTTAAATCTTTTTACACATAAAGCAAAGGCATTTATTCTTAACAGGCATGATTCATAGCAGTTTCAAAAGTATGAACTTTTTACAAGCGTTTCAAAAAAAAAAAAACAGTAAGCGACCTCTATGCTGGAAACTAAAGTATTATTAAAGTCCATCTGAAAGTCCGAAAGTTGATATGCAACCCCATTTGCATAGATTGGAATATTGTAAATATATCTATGACCTCAAACTGATCCATGAAACAGATGCCATCTAAGTTAAAAATCTCAGCAGTGTGAGTGACAAGTTCAATATAAAATTTATATGAATATTCAGTGTGTAGGGGTAGCCAAGGCAATTTTGAAAAATAGCATCCTGGGCAGGATTATATATAAAGATAAGTCAAGTGAGGCAGTGTGACACTGGCACAAATAGGGATGTGACCAGTGGAACAGAACAGGGGGCCTGGACCACGCACATGGCATGTGTGGTTTGTATATAAAGTGGCAGCTTTATATACAGAATCTACCACCTTGTTGTTTTCAGAAAAATACAAAAGGTTTTAACGCACCTCCTGATCAGATTTAGACAAAATTTGCTTTTTTTCTCCAGGCATTCTAGGCTTCGTGAATTATGTCTGTCTATCCATGATCCACAGTCTTTGAGCAGTATTAAAATGCTGGTATCTCTTTATCTGCATGTTAGCATTGATTTATTATAATCAGTCCATTTTCTATAGCTGATAATAATGATGATGATACAGTCCATAGTGACAAGTATTTTAATAGCAAACTGTAGATTAGTAAATACTCAGACAACATCTAAAGATATGTTAATATGTTTAATCTGGATGAGTAAATCTATTCCCCATATTCATTATGCAGATAATTTTCCTCCACTAATGGCTTATAAAGAATAATATAATCTACAAGATCATATTCAACAAGAATCAGTAATTGTTATGTTAATGTTTGTCCAAATGAAGTAAAGTCGGTATCTCATAAAAGATCATACCAGTATATTATTTTTTTCATTCCTTTTGGTATCCCATGTACATTTTTAAAGAGCTTCTATCTCAGTGATTTAAGTTCTAAGAAAATCCATTCTTCTATTTGTTTTTTGAATAAGAAGGGCACAACTAGATACGTTTCATTTACATATTTATTTTGCTAAATATATCAGATAAAATCTTTGAAAACCCCCTAAAGCCTATACATTTGTATGTGACATAAAGCTTTGGCCTACCTGGGGTGGGGTTGGCAGAGGTATTGTGTTTATTACGTGTGAATAAACCTATTGGGGTTTTTGTTAATATTTCGAGATAAGATTCCAACCTTGGTACATTTTAAACCAGTAGAATTCTTCCCATTAGAATTCTTCAGTAGGATCTTCCACACACTGTGAATTAAAATTTATAAGAAAATAATTATTTTAAACTTACAATAGGTATTTGCTGAATTTTTCAGACTTAAATATTTATAAATCCTTACAACTCATGCACCCATTCCAAAACCTTGTATACATGACTTTCAATCTATAAAAATAATTCTATCTGTTTGTTCACCAGATAAAAATTAAAGTTCTTGATTCCGATGAGAATAGGTGAGTTCTAAAGAATACACACATACACAGTACTAAATGTGAATTCTTTTAAGATTTTTCTGAGGTTGTTCCAAGACAACTCTACCCTTTTAAATTTTTTCTTTTTTACTGTTTCTTTGTTTCTTCCCCTCCTTACCATATCCAGTTGCCTGCTTGGTTGCTGGCATGACAGAACACATCTCTGAGGCCAGAATAGCAGGCCTAGCCCACTATAATTCATTACACTTGATTTTCCCAACACTAAGCTATTTCTTTCAAGAGTTTTTTTTCAAGACTTTCTTCCAGGACCAGCTCCATGCATATGTAGAGGATATAGGTGTTTCTAATACAAGAGACAACTTATTATTCATAATGATGATGTCGATAGTAGAGTGGGCAACACTGCACACAGTACAGGCTCTCCTTTGCATGAATCAACTCATTTAATCACTATAGCCACAGGAGGGTGCAGGCATGCCATCATAGTTCTGTTCATCCAGAAGAAAGCTGAAGCACAGTTATAGAATTATTCCCATGTTCACCTAGCAACTATGAACAAACACAATGAGGTTTGGACTTGGGCTTCTTGACTTCAAGTCAAAACTTTCAATTGCTAGCTATTATACGCTATTGCCTCTAGTCACTTGAGACATAGGTACTAAGACTAACTCTTTACTAAGTCTTAGAGCCAACAAAATAATCGCAACAGTCAATGCTATGTGGGCCAAAGGGTATGGATGCAACAGACTAAAGACCAGAGAGTCTTCATGGATGTGAAGTATCTGAACAGAGAGTCAATAGTCACTAGGAAAATGTAAGAGATTTTGGAACATAGCTTGGGGGTAGGGAAGAGTCAGCTGTGATGCAGGAACTGTGTGGGCATTCATCAAGAACCAATATGAGCTGGAGAGACGGCTCAGAGGTTCAGAGTGCTAGCTCCTCCTCCAGAGGACTTGGGTTCAATTGCCAGCACCAATATGGTAGCTCACAACTGTCTGTGACTCTAATTCTAGGGGATTTAGCACTCTCCTTTGGCCTCCATAGGTACCAGTCATGCACATGCCTAGGCTGAAGGCTACATGTCAGTGGGGGAAGATAATTCACCATCTATTACTTGTAGGGACCATAAAAAAGAATCTGCCCCTCATCTGGTTTACAGGAGTGGTTAAGGAAGATTGGCATCAAATTACTGTCCTGAGGTCAAAAGATTCTCTTTTATTAAACAAGAAAAATATACTAGTGTCACATTCCTGTGTTTTTTTAAGTTCATATTTATTAATTCATAATTCATTAATTCACATAGAACCTTTGTTCTCTACTCCTAAGCCAAAAATTCACTTGTTTGGAGCCAATCATTTTCTAGCAACCTCAGAATAAAAAAGAAAATATTCAAAATAGAGAAAATGAAATGGAATATTCAGTAGGAATCTTGAACATCTGACCATTAAAACTAAAGGGTATCTTCTTCACATAATCCATCTTGTTTATATGAGGGACCAATGAACTCATAAGGGGCGATGAGGAACAAGTTGGACCAGAAAGCAGGGGAAAACAGAAGTCTCTGCAGGTGTCTGTGGGCCTTCAGATCAAACAGTTCCGAATTTTCCATTATATAAGCCAATAATCATTTCAAAGACATCATATCCACTTTGCTTTGGATTTCTTTATCTGCATGTAAAAGTTTTAATCTTCAGAATATTGATACTGAAATACTATCTTCTAAAATATAATAACTTTAGATCAGTATTTTGGTTACTATGTACTAATCACCCCTGCTTCATATTGGCTTTAAACATTGTATTTTCCATTCACATTCTGGGCTAGGATGGCTCTGCACTCCTGCCCTCATTCTGAGGGCCAGGAAGAAAACAAAAGCCTATCTGGCAAATATCTTATTCTGGTGTAGAAAATAAGGGGATGATGGGGAGGCAGAAACAATGGGTACCATTTAGAGCTCCTATTGGAACATGAACATTATACTGATTTTGCTATGTTATTGGCAAATAATTCCCCCATAAGACCAATACTTTTGCCAAAATGGAGGGAGCGATAATTCCACAGAGAAGTATTTGAAAGAGTGGTACCAACTTTACCTTGCCAGTCAAATTATATGCATAATATTCACATCATCTACCAGAATTTGTGTAATTGTCAGACTTTGAGTAAGGAGAAACATCACACTGCAACCCTGGGCATCCCTCTCTGATGTGCCTAAGTACAGCAGTTTAGCTAGAATCAAAGCCGACCCCATATTGAGAACACTGTGTGCAAGCGAATGATGCTCCTGAATCTCAGGTGCCATGTGTCATGGTTGTTCCGTCACTGGGATTCTCACCCACTGCTGGGATTGCACATAATATAATAATACCTTGCTTATCCACCATGCTGTGTGTCTCTCTGTGAGCTCTGCTGAGGACAACTTTGCCCGCAGAAAGCATGCTGACCACCAGAGTCTTCTGCACTCTGAACTTTCACTCGCAGGCCTCACCAGTCTCTCTGCTACATCTGAAACACATTTGCTATGGGTTGAATTCTATTCCCCACATTTATGTATCTAAATCCTGACTCCCGGCATATAGGCTCACTTGGAAATGGATCCATTATAAGTGTATTATTTAAGATGATGTCATATTGGAGTAGAAGAGACCCTAGCGTTTAAAAAAATAAAATTGCCTCTATGCTATTCTATTTATTCTTTTCCTTACTTCAAGCCCCAGTGTTATCTGAAATTTTGGCATGTCCCTTCATGGCCACCAGATGACACCAAGGATCGGGTCTCTTCTCATTAATAATAACAACGAAAAAACAAGACTAGACTAAAAGGGAGGTTCATGGGCAATTTTATTAGAGTTAAGAAAAGGTTGGCTTACATGAACAGGGCGGGGGGCGGGGCAGGGGGTGTGTCAAGATCATGTTGGGGAAACCCCACAGAGACAGCTGACCCTAGCTCTTGGGATCTCACAGACTCTGGACTGGCAGCTGGGGAGCCTGCATGGGACTGAACTAAACCCTCTTGAATGTGGGTGACAGTTGTGTGGCTTGGTCTGTTAGTGGGGTTCCTGGCAGTGGGAACAGGATGTGTTCCTGATACTTGAGCTGACTCTTTGGAGCCAATTCCCTAAGGCGGGATGCCTTGTTTGGTCCTACCTCAACTTGATGTGCCAGGTTTTGTTGACTCCTCATGGGACCTTTACCCTTTGTGGTGGATGGGGGATAGGATGGAGGGAGGTAGGTGAGCGGGAGGAGGGAAGGAAGGGAGAACTGTGGTTGATATGTAAAATAAAAAAAATTAAAAATTTAAAAAATTTTTAATTTAGTTTTTAAAAAAAAACTGTAAATCTTGCAGCTGCCTAAAGAAGGAAAACGAAGAAAAGGAAAAATAAACAGCCATGCTATTTGAGTTCAGCTGGGCATGGATATCAGTTCCATGGTTACAGACAGTCACATGACCACAGGAAGTCATATGACAGGAAAAGGGGCTTTCAATAGTGAGTAAGAAAGCCCAAAGTTAGAGAAGTAGAAGAACAGGAAAAGTTAAGCTTTTCTGAGAAATTCATAAAAGTCAGTAGACTTAAGAAGCATCTTGGCTATGTCTCTATAAACAATTGCGCCAGGAGGTGGGAATCATGGGAAAGAAAATAGCTGTGTCTTATTAAAGGGACCACTATCCTGCATTTCTCTCTGGCATGGTTTCAGGTGAACCCGCCTTTATAGGGATGGTCTCACCTTTCTGAAGGTGGTCATTGACCAGCTGTTTAATTAGCCAAGTTGGGATGTTAGCTCTCTCCACCTTAGCCTGAGATTTCATCTCCTTGACCGGAGAGTAGTTTTCCCTTAAGGGGCAGGCGTTTACTGCGGCTATGTCAGCATTTGGTCACGGTCTTCCGTGCTTTCCACTGTGTCTTCAGTAATCAGTCTTCACCCCATACCATTGTTATTAGACTGCATTAGAGTCATATTTGATCTTTTCTACTCCCACAATAAATCGTGTTCAATCTGAATTTCTCCTTTGAGCCTCGTTCATACTGTCACTTGCTTCCTGGACATTTTTAATTGCTGAAAATTAGCACAGATGCTAGGCTTCCTACCCTCCTGCCTGTGAGTCCATTCCACAAGCATCTTTGTGACAGTTTTAATTTTCAACTTGACACAAGCCAGAATCCATCTGGTAAGAGGGTCTCAGTACAGGAATTGTCTGTATCAGGGTGGCCTGTGGGCTTGTTTTGTGGGCAATTGTTTTGATAGCCTTAATTGATATGGGAAGACCCATCCCAATGTTGGTGGAACCATTCCCTGATCTTGGGGATTCTGGACTGTCTCAGAGAGCAGTTGAGTACTTGCATGCTAGTAAGCTAGCAAGTGAATGGATGTATCACTCCTCATCTTGACTGCCAAGGTGGACTGCCTTTGTGACTTCCCCACAGTGAGGGGCTGGAACTTGGAACTGGGAACTAAAATCAATCCTTTTCCCCAGAAGTTGCTTGTTTCTGAGGTATTTTATCACAGTAACAGATATTAAACTAGAGTATCCTTTAAGTTTTATATTAATACATTATTTATTAATTTTATATCTACCATCCCTTTATTGTACCCTTGACTTGCATTCCTACACGGGTTCAACTTAAAACTTTATATTCTAGCCTTTAGCTTCAATATTGCATCATATCTAGTTGAGGTGCCCTATATGCACACCAAATCTTATTTTCTATAGCATTTTTTGTTCCTAAACCATCCATCATTTTCCTATCAATATCTTCACATTTTCATCTCATTTACTTGAGAACATGAGACTACTCACTTGAAATAGTTAAAACTCACCAACTGATTTTTCTCATTCTCTCTCACTCATTTAATAAAACCCAGAATGAGTATGAAAAATCAGTAGATGGGAGTGTTTAATATCCCTCTCCATATTCAGCAGCATCTTATTCTCTTGCTTGTACCATTCTTGAACTTCAGCCTCCTTCTCCTTCAGCTTTCCCAAGCCATGAACTCATCCCTACTTCTGGCCTTATGTAATTTCAATCTCTCTCTCTCTCTCTCTCTCTCTCTCTCTCCAGGAACTTCCGTATAATTACATTTATCCACTAAGGAAAGAGATAAGAAATAAATGAAATAAATAGACACATTGCCTTTCACCTCTCTTTTCTTGTAAACATTGTTTCTTCTCTTCTTTATAAATTCAAGACTTTTAAACTTTTATTTTAAAATTGTACTTGTATTTCAAGTTGTACTAGGTAAACAGCTTTCTCAGGAATAGCGCTTCTCAGAGAATCTCTGAATAATGTGGTTGAAGAGGTTGACTTCTAGATTTCCAAGTGTGTTCTGCCAATTTCTGTAGACACCATGATGCTAATTATTGTCTAGGGACAATAGAACCCACAGGCACTTTTTGCACATGCACTCTCCTTATAGCCTGGGCCCTCGAAATTAGTTATGGCCTCAGTAGAAAGTCAAGTAGGACCTTATTCTGCCCGACCCTTGGTCTATTACACTTCCTCAGAAGTAAGTCTGCACCAAGAAGATCTCACCAAGGATTGGTAGCAGTCTTCATTGAAAGATTCATTTCTTCACCACATTTTATATATTAGAAGCCTTAGCTATAACACAATGGTTCTCAACTTTCCTAATGCTGCGAACATTTAATACATTCCTCGTGTTGTGGTGACCCCAACCATAAAATTTTCTTATAGTTTTTGTTATTTCATAACTATAATTTTGCTACTGTTATGACTTGTAATGCAAATATCTGATATGAAAGATATTTGATATGTGATCCCCCAAGGGATCACAACCCACGGACTGAGATCTGCTGCTGAAACGTTTTGTCGATACAAAACATATTTTTTAAAGAGAGAGGTAACCAGTCAATATTTAAAGATAGTAATATGAAAAGAGTGCTAAGGGTGATCTTTTCTTCAAATCTGTGAAATAGTAGCTTCCTAAATAACATCAAGTTGGTAAAAATGAATGAACAGGAAGTGACTCTTTTTGTTTGTTGTTATGTTTAGATGTGAGATATTCTTCTGTATATGTGTTGCTTTTATTGGTTGATGAATAAAGTTATTTTGGCCAATGGCTTAGCCAATGGCTTAGCAGAGTAAAGCCAGGCAAGAAATCCAAGCAGGGAGAGAAGGAGAGAAAGAGAAAGCAGAGCTAAGGAGATGCCATGTAGCTGCCAAAGGAGAAAGATGCCAGAATATTACTGGTAAGCCACAGCTTCGTGGTGATGCAATAGATTAATAGAAATGGGTTAATTTAAGATGTAAGAGCTAGCTTAGAATACTCCTGAGCCATTGGCCAAGTAATGTTGTGATTAATATAGTTTCTGTGTAATTATTCAGGGCCAGACAGCCGGGAAATGAAAGCGCAATCCTTGCTTACAGTGTTTTAACCTCAATATGCCTTCATAATTTTGAGATTTTTGAGACAACAATTTTATAAGGAGATATCTATTTCTCAAAACAAAACTCCCAACCGAATCAAACCAAACATCCAGCATAACTACTAGTCAAAGCTTTCTTACAGGCAATTGCTCAGTTTATTTTAAGGAACCATAAGGTCAGACTCACCTAGTTAGCTTGATTAAACATGTTTCCCCTCCGTGCAGTCTTACAGCACTGCATACTTTCAGTGTTTCATTGTGCAAGGATTGCCTGTATGTTCTTAATATCTTGCAAAATCACTCATTGCCCAGTTAGACCTATCTCTGTCATGTGCTATTCTATACTTAACCCAAACACTATATGGTAGTAAATTTAAATTATTGTTGATTAAAATTATTTTTAAAATATGTTGCCTTCCATTGGGCATGCTATTTTTCAAATATTTCCATTTATAGAATTATGAATTACTTATTTTGGCTCAGAGCTTTTGGGGCAGGTGAGGATGGTCTGGGCGTGGCCATTTATTTCCAGGAGCTTGGGCAGAATGTTATGGCAGTGGAAGCATATAGAGGAGGGTTTTTCCACTTCACTGCAGTCAGGAAGCAGAGTAGAGCATTTAATACTGCTAACAAGGAGCAGAGTAAACAGAATATAGGAAGGGGCTAAAACAATGACAGGTTTCTAAGTACAGAACCCCTAGTGACTTCCTTCTTCCAGTCAAGCAGGAAGTTGTACCACCTCGCAGTAACCTATTAAAACTTTGTATCCACTAATGGTCACAGACTTCATGCACTCTCTGGAAACAATCTGATAGCTCCTCAGAGATGTGTTTTAATAACCTCCTAGATATTGCTTAATTAATACAATTAGGATTAACCATCACAATAAGATGCACAATCCACATGTCACAATGCAGGTGAGGTGTTCTGGTTTCAGTGTCTGCACTGAACTGAATTTCTGGTGATCCTAACATAGCAAAATCAATAAACTGCCAACATATGAGTGCAATCAAATCTGCATTTAAAAGACCAGGTTTAGGAGCCACACTTTCTAAATACTTCGGCTGTGATTTTGAGAAAGTTGTTAATTTCTTTTAGTTTTAATTTCTTCATCAGGAAAGTAGGCAGTGTGACAATGATCACAAAGGCTGGTGGAGATCAAAATGATACACAGAGTGGGGAATGCTCCATAGACCGTGGACTTCAGGACATTTGGTAGCTGCTATGACCCTTGATTCCTCTCCTGGAATTCTCTGGAAATGCTATTCAGCTTGAGCAATTTGGGTTCTGGCTGGACCACTTTCAAAGTAAAGTGGACCCATAAATCCAAATTATCTTCATGGGTTGTTCATCTAATGTGATGATTCATGTTGCTGCCTTTGTTCAAAACAGTTGCATGGAAAATCATAGGATCCCTGGTTTGCAAAATACCTGTTATATACAACCGAATGCAACACGCATAGAGCAAGAGTCCTCTCCAGTTCCCTGATGCTGATTGGGACCACACCGTGAGCAGTTGCACAGCTGCTTTCAGATTCCAGCAGATGCAGTATGCACACTGGAACCAGTCCTTTCATTGCTTCTGGTTCCTCCTAATTTGAAATGTCCTCCAGGTTCTCTGGTGGTATTTTGAACAAAGCATTTTTGTAAGATCTCCAGGACTCCATAACAGTACCATCAAATCCTTCTTAGATTTTTTTCCTAACTAACTCAATTCAATCCTATAATTGCCTTAACTCTTCTGTTCTAGAGTTAGTTTTGTTGTCATGGATTTCATGATCAATTTTATACTGTTTTCTACATTTCCATTTATTGTTATAAATTATAGATAACACCTAGCTTAAACTATATGAGAGAATATTTATGAAATACTCAGTGGATCCCAGGCAATGTTGAAAGGCAAGTGACAGGATCCTTCATTGTTATCTAGGAGATTAAAGCCTTCACGAAAAGACAATATATATATATATATATATATATATATATATATATATATATATATATCTTACTAAATATTTAGCCAGACAGTATCAATCTATTAGCCTCAGAGCTCAGAAAAATCACTTTTTGTTTCAAGCCTACCACTAACGTACTAGGCAGCACCATGCAAGTTTGTCTTGAAGACTGGTGAAGAATACTGATGTTTCATGGATAACTGGAAATACTGGTAACAGAATGTAGGGATGATTTGAGTAAGACTTACAATTACAGTGAAGTTTGGGTTCAAGTCCCTTAGACATTGAAAACAGATAACTGAACTGTCCTATAAAGAAGAAAGCAAACATTTCACTGGTAGTGAGCAAAGGGTGGTACAGTATTGCCACTGGGTCAGTAACAACCTCTGAGCCTAGATGTGTGGCAGGTTGTATTGATGTCCTTGCTAATGGATTACATAACATAAAGGAGACCCTGTCTTTGAAACCAAGTTTTGAAAAGATTGCATTATGCTTTCATACCTTATTAGTTGACCCATTTGGAAAATTTCTTTACAAGCCAATTTCTAAATTACCTATTTGGCCCACATTTTTTGGCTCTAAAATGAAGATAATGTCTATTCAGAGGACGAAGAGGACATTAGGTAACAGCACGAAGATGCAGAAAGTATGCGATAAGTGATTGGAATTTTATTTTGGTAAGGTGGTGGAGTGTTATTTTAATGTTAGCTATATTGGATTAACATGGGGTATGTTTGCAGTATCATAAGGCTATCAAAATAAAGCTTACTCTTTATGAATAAATTAAGAATAAGCCCTAAATTTTTGTGTGGGAAGATGAAGCAATTATAGAAACCATTGTAGCCTCTATCTCAGGAAGAGACTTAGGAATGGGAGAGACAATCAGGTCATTATTTTTCATAGGCACACAGTAAACTCAGGCTCAAAGTTTCTGGAACTCTAGAAAAAGAACCAGGACTCCTAAAAGTCAAGGCAATGTAAGCTTGTTTAGAACCATCTTTGAAGGTATTTTTGGATTAAACAATAAACAAATAATCAAGCTAGATTCATCAAGAGAGGACAAAGAAATTGGCTACAAAGAAAAGTGAATAAATCAATTCATCATTTGTTCTAGAGTTTCTATTAAGTTCTATGTCTAATTTTCACATTGTGAATTGTATAGAGAGTTCATCCTTCAACCTTGGGTCTAAGTCAACCATCTATGGAAATGATGTGTAGGAGAACACAGAGCATCTGAATGAGACAGGCCCGCATTCAGTTTCCAGCTTCTTTTTAATCATGTGACTTTCCTAGCTCTACCTGGCAATTTACTACGAGTCTAGCAATGGCTCCAATTTCTTCTCAGGTAGACCACAACAGATGCTTTTTATTCTTACTTGGCAGAATCATTTGTTTTGTTTCTGGTCCCTGATAAAATCTTGGATAAAAATCTTCTGGAATCAATTTTTATCTTCATATTTGCTTTGCTTATATTTGATACAAGATCATGATCATTTGAAATACAATAAACGAGGAATATTTTTCTTCTACTAGAATATTAATATAAACATGGAAACCCTAATATTATATTTTATTTCTCTTTTTTAAAAACTGTGTGTGACTTTGTGTGTGTATTGCATGTGTATATACATGTTTATGTGTATGTATATGTGTGTACAGTTGTATTTGTTGTACAGATGAGGGAATGGAGTTCTAATGAGGTAAGCAATTTAGCCAAAGTTTGAAAGTATATCCTTTGAAGTGCTGTAATAGAAAAGCATCTTCTTTCCTAGGCCCTAATCAAGCACCATTTTACATTCGTCAAGATGCCTAAGATAATTACTTCAGCTTGAGTACCTAAAATCAAGGGTGTGCTCTCATTTGTGTATGATTAAATCTTTAGTTCACGTTGACATCAAACGCCCTAGTAGTTGATGATGATTTTGAACTTCTAATCCTCTTGTCTCTTTTGTGCAAGGATGGGGATGTAGGCGTGCACTACCATGCTGGTTCTGGGGAGAAAATGCACAACTTTGTGCACATAGGGGAAATACTCAACCAATTGGTCTCTATGTTGATCTCTTCAGAGAAACTGAGAAATGACTCTTGTGTGGGATGATCCAAGTAGCTCAGAAGACTAGCTAGCTGTTTAGGGTATGAAACAAATGTCTTTTATACAGTTCAGGTCCTCCTCATACTTGAAAGATTAATAACACTGTTTACATAATGCTATTTTTTTTTTTTGCTCAAAGACTAAGACAGTTTTCCTACCTCCTAAAATACATTATGAAATCCATTAAGTAGTGAATGTTTCAAATGCGCATTTTTTAATGTTCACTGGCAAGTTTTGCAATTCATATAAGTGCTCTACTATGACCTATCCAGAAAAATAAACTTTCCTTTTCTAAAGAGCATTCCGAATCCTCCTTGCTGGTTTGTTAGTCTTTTCTCACTGCTTCTGTCTTTAATGCCTGTTACTAGTGCCCGGCATGGCACTGGGTTTCTGTAAACTATTTCATGAGGATCTGAGGGGAAAATGATCAGCTGGGGCTACGAATGTAGTACCCCAACTTCACGGATGCCATGAATCTGCACCGCGGCACGCCACTTTAGGAAATGCTCTAAATTCATCTTTAGATTTCAACACATTTGATTTATGAAGGTACAAAACCAAATTGTTTACATCTGGTTGTCTCTCCGCACTCCCAAGTCAAAATTCCATTTGGGAAATTACCCAGGAGAACTTGAAATGTCATTGATTTGGAGTTTTTCGTCATGTGGGCATATTAGGCTGAAGATTTTTGGTTTTTACATTCCTGAACATGAGTGAGTTTGTCGTGTGTTTTAATAATGTAAGAACTGTGAAGATTTGACTTAGTTGCAAAAGAAATGCGGGGGTGATTTGAGGAGAAGCCGCACACCAGGAAAATGCCGTGGAAAAGGGAAAGCAAAAATTCTTTTGGCCACACCGAGCCTCTGTTTCCTCTCTCTTATGCTGATCATACTCCTCAGAGTCAATGGCCAAATTGAATTAAATGACTGATTGGCCCTTTTCTGTGTAAAATGGTGCCTCATCCTTGGAGGGTTAACATATTCTTAAAGTTTTAAGGTACGTCTCAAAGAGAAACACACCCCAAATTTATCAGGAAGAGAGGAAGGAGGCTTTTACTAAGTAGGTACCTTTACGTACCCCTCCTCATTTTAGCCATATAATAATAAATTCTGTGTTGTTGTTGTGTGTATGTGAGGGGGGTGTTAACTGTTGATGGTGGAATAAACAAAACCAAGGTATGGCTCTGCCCTCACAGCTTCTGTCATGTATTTCAATCCTGACCTTTGTGGCAAGGTAAAGGTAAGGGGCAAAGTGGCACAAAATTACCACTGTAGTGTTTTTGTCAGTTGCTACCACTAGCCAAGTTAGTCATGGATTCAAGAAGATCACACACACACACACACACACACACACAGAGTGGAATCCAGGATTCACTGGTAAGTCGATGTGAAAATTGTCTAGTTACTCTGGGAGGTTATAAATGAGCCACATGCAAAGGAACAGAAGACAGACAGAAGAGGTTGTAATAGCGATGAAAGTTGAAGAACAAGGTAAAGACTGGATCTTGTGAACAGCAGACTGTAGAGTCCGCTCTAGTGAAAAAAACAGGGAGGAAAATGGAGGCAGAAGAAATCGCCTTATATGCTTAGTGTCTAGGGATTTTCTGCAATTTCATATCACTGAGTCTTTTTGGAAAAGTCAAAATGAGTCCAGAACGATGGGAAAGCCCAGATCACAAAGGGTCATTGAGATTTTAAAAAGAAAAAGAAATCCATTTGCTTTTGTCCACACAAATAATCCCTGGTACTGATAAACATATGCAATAAAAATGCCCAGGCAAGCATGTGAACATGTGCCTGTGGGCATGCATACATGTGTGTGTGCAGACCGTAGCTTGATGTTGGGGGCCCTCTCTTGTCATTCTCCACCTTAGTTTTTGAGGCAGGGTCTCTCACTGGACCCAGCACTCAATCATTGGCTAGGCTGAGTGTTCAAAGAGCTATAGGCTTCAGTGGCAGGTTATAAAAACACATTCTCATGTCCAGTTTAAGCCTAGGCAGTTTGGATGATCACCTTACTAGACCTGGATGGAGGTGGGTGGTCCTTGGACTTACCACAGGGCAGGCAACCCTGACTGCTCTTTGGGCTTACGAGGGACGGGGGACTTGATTGGGGGAGGGGGAGGGAAAGGGGAGGCGGAGGTGGGGAAGAGACAGAAATCTTTAATAAAAATAAATAAATAAATAAAAAAACGTAAATGATGGGCTTCCAAACTCATGCTTGCACGGCAGACACTCTGCCAGCTGAGCAATCGCTCCAACCACCGTTTTTTTTGGAAAATGAAAAAAGTTGTGTGTTAGCAATTTTAATCAATTATTTATATTCATGTCTCTGCAGTATAGGCAGAATCAGAGTGAGTGCTTTTATAAAAGACTCATCTTTTTTTTCAACATAAAAATCAATATTTATTTACATATTGAAATAAAACTTTTTAAAAATCAAATAAATTTTTTTTTATTGAGAAAAAGAAAAGAAAAAAAGTTTCCGCCTCCTCCCGGCCTCCCATTTCCCTCCCCCTCGTCCCACCCTTCTCCCCCTCCCCCCCCCGCTCCTCTCCCCCTCCCTCTCCAGTCCAAAGAGCAGTCAGGGTTTCCTGTCCTGTGGAAAGTCCAAGGCCCTCCCCCCCTGTCCATGTCTAGGAAGGTGAACATCCAAACAAGCAGGTGTGGCCATACTAATCTCTAACAAAAAGACTCATCTTTGAAGGCATAAGCTTTAGTTTCTTTTACTCAATGACCCTGCTTGACAAGTCATCTCCACACTCTAACTTGAAGTAATGCTTATGGGGCTGAGGGGATGCTCGGGGGTAAAGTGTTAACTGCAAAATCATGAGGACTTGCTCTAGTCTCCACACCCACATAAGAAACCAGGAGCTGGGGAGTTCTTTGAGTTCTCAGAACTGGGGAGGTTGAGATGGGTAGATTTCTGGCATCCATGTGAACACACACACACACTCTCCCTCTTCCTCTCCCCCCTCTCTCTTCTTATATTTCTTGTTTTTGTTTTTGTTATTTTGAAGGTTTATGGCAGACTATTCATTTAACAGCGAGGAAAGCCTTATACACCCTCCCAGCACACAGGTGTCCCCATCTGTTGACAGTTGACATTTCATGCTCGTCTCTCATTGGCTAGGCACAATCAGGACCTCTGATATCTCCTGTTGTTATTTACACAGGAAACACCACTTGGTAGCTTCTTTTTGATATTTTCTCTCTCTCTCTTTTATTGATTTTTATTGAGCTCTACATATTTTTCTCTGATCCCCTCCCTTTCAACTCTCTCCCATGGTCCCCATGCTCCCAATTTACTCAGGAGACCTTGTCTTTTTCTACTTCCCATGTAGATTAGATCTATGTAAGTCTCTCTTAGTGTTCTCATTGTTATCTAGGTTCTCTGGGATTATGATTTGTAGGCTGCTTTTCTTTGCTTTGTGTTTTAAAACCACTTATGAGTGAGTACAGATGATAATTGTCTTTCTGGGTCTGGGTTACCTCACTCAATATGATGTTATCCAGCTCCATCCAGAGTATTACACAGCAGAAAAATAATAACGCCATCTTGAAATCTCTTTGTATTTCTAATAAGTTCACAGAATAGCTTTACAGTTTATCTAGGCTCAATAGGGTTCCTTCTTCTACCCATGGTTAACTGTAGATCAGCTGGGCAGATTTGCCTATACTAATTGGACTTTCTCACAGGGTCAAGGCATTGGCTGAAACAACTGGACCTGTTCCCATCTGCCTTGTGTGCTGTGTTGTCTTCCACCAGATGACCTTGAGCATGATCTCCTGGTATATATCCAACAGGAAACGCAATAGTGTGCAACATGCCTAGACTTGCAGGCTAGGTTTGGTGTTCTATCCATCACATTCTATTGGCCAGAGGGAGTTACAAGGCTGACCTATGTATGAGGGGTGAAACAATGAGATTCCAATGGATGGAGAGATATTGCAAAGGTATATGGTAAAGGATGTGGATGTAGGGGGCCTCTTGTGAATCACTGCCTTTCACTGTTGAGAGGATCTGTATCGGACTGGCTTAAGATCCTTCAAGACCAAGTTCTCAGCATATGGGGATCTATTTTCCCCAGAGGAATAAAGGTCAGGGAATAAGAGACAAAGACAGGAAATAGAGGACAAGGGAGAGGGGGACAAGAACAAGGGAAGGGGCAGATATTTGTCACAGATTGACAAAGGACTGCCTCTGGATAGAGAGGAGACAGATATGGTCCGTATGAAAATGGAGGTTTATAAAGGTAAAACAGGGAAACCCATGTTATGATAAGGTGTTTAATTTTAATTAAGCATGTTAATTAGGTGAGTCAAAGGGGGCTTTTGATTGCTGGGCATTAGTTCTTTGGTAGATAGACCTTGATAATTAGCCTCAGGAGGAGGAAGTGGCCAAATACGAGAATCGACCTTGGTGGATAACTAGGAATGCAATCTAATGGTTTTTAGGAAAGCAGAGGGAATTGGGGAGAAGGGCAAGGCCTACCACAGCCATATTTCCCATACCCGGGCTGACTAGAGTCCCTGCAATAGTCTCACATCAGAAGGGGAGGATTAGTTAGGTGTTTTCTAGGAGCTCTGTCTTCAAATCATTGAATAGAAATAATAAAACTTGGAAAGTGTTAGTAGCTGCTTTATCTCAGAGACTGTTACATCCAGAGAGGTGGTTATCTTCCATTGCCTCAGATACACACAAGCGAGGATTTTAGTTCTTGAGTTGAAATGTGTGTGCGTGTGTGTGTTTGTGTGTGTGTGTGTGTGTGTGTGTGATGCAGGCTCCAAGATGGTTTAGATATGCCAGAAACTCCCAAATCAGCCCTCTGAAGGCAGAGAGAGCACCCGGTTTCTGATGCTCATCAGACACCGTGCAAAGAAACTGGAAAAGGGACAGTTGGGTGGGGACATCTCAGATCTCTGTGCACACTGGAGAAGAAATTTTGGCCATAGCATCTGTGAGATTGACCAAGTGTCAGCATCAATTCTGTGCTCAGATTCTGGTTGTGGTGGGACACAGAAGAAGTGCATCTAGTTATAATTCCAAGTGTGCCATCTGGGTGTTGATTTTCAACTGCTCTCCCCATAGAACATGTTCTTGAAATGAGATCTGGGTAGGGAAATCCCAGAGCTGTTGTACAGAGAATATAAAATACAATTTATTCAAAAAGTGCTGGTGTCAAATTTGTATCCGTCATATTATTATAAGAGCCAAGGCTGACTCTGACTATAGGCAATCAGATTGACTACAGTGGGTTTCTACAAATGGGCACCCAACTTGTCAATGCATTACAAATCAAACCAGCACAATGTCTTCCATTTGTCATAGGTGGTAATCAATCTCTCGCTAAACATTTTCTTATATTCCTTACTTGTCAGACATAGGTGCTGAACTTCCACTATTATTATTCTGGGATATCTGCAGATTCTCCCACTTAGTTCTTCACTTTTTAAATGCTCATACTTCATTGTCTGACCTGGATACCAACATCCATGGCCATTCAATGCCAAAACCCATCCTACAGATACCCATGGACAACCATTGCTGTTGCTTGAATGCATATGCGCCTTACAAATTTGATTCCTTGAGAGCAGAGTGTGTGTGTGTGTATTTGTGTGTGTATGTGTGTATATATATATATATATATAATCGTTTGTGTTTTTTTCTTTGGCTGTTTTGTTTGGTGACATGGAAAGAGAAGGAAGCAGAGGGGAAGTCACATGCTCTGGCAGTCTTCACATACTCAGCTAAACGAGTATGTGTATAGTATGTAGGAATTTAAAGCCAGTTTCCTTGGTACCTTGAGAGGAATTCCAAGTCTTCGTGCTATGCTCACATGCAGGCTTGTGTCTATTTACAGCCCCAAAGAGACTGTGTGAGGATACCCTAACGATTCTGGAAATCATTCAGTCTACTGATACTGCCGATTTTCATAATGTAGCTGATTCTCAGTTCTGAAGAAATTTCTTCTCTTCCTCTGTTATCTTCATATTGGATGCATACATAATAGCTTCCCACTAGCTCTCTTTGCTTTATTCCATTCCCTGTGCATCATACAGCATTCGGGATGTTATAAAACCATGAATTAGATATGCCATTCTTCTTTGTAAATACATTTTTATTTAGAAGTTTGCAAACATTCAAATTTCAGATATCTGGCATGTGTTTTTATTTTATTGAAATGTGAAACAATTTTCCTGGGTGGTATAGCAACTTGGTAATTTTAACACAGAAACAGTTTTGGAGAAAGCCTGGGAGTTTTCCTATATTATCACCTTTTCTGATTTCTTACAATTTCCTTTGTTCTTCTGCTTGATTTCTATTTTCTTCTATTTCAATTCTAATTTGCATTAGACAGTCTCTTCACTAGGAAGACCAAGATGAATCACTAGGATGTTACTCCCAAACTGGCTTATGAGAAGAATGGTTTTAATGAGCTTCACTCTGGGGTGACTTTAACACACTTACCCATCTAATTAAGAGGCAAGCTATGATAAATTTTAATTTTTTTCCTCTAGCTATCGCATGAGTCGTTTCTTTTGTCTCATTTCAAACTATAGACTTGCTAACTGTTCAACTTCTGAAAAATCACCCAGCTGTTCATTCACATCGTCTCCCTCTTTCCAAAGCAGTGAAATGAATTGGGTTGTTAGAAGTGAGGGCAAAGTGCACTACAGTGTAAATTTAGAAAGTAGGTCAGGTCCTACTTCTGTGTTGAGGATGCAGAAGATGAATCTCAGATTGAGAGAGGGAATATTCAGTAACTGACACAAAGGGAGGGCTCTCTAAAGGCAGAGATGTTTCATTTGGTTAAGGGATTCTGGAACTCTAATCAGCAGCATTAACTCCAGGGAAAGGAGCTCCCATCTGTTTACTGTAGAACTTAACACAATAAGAGTTTCAGGGGTAATCTGTGGGAATAAAAGAAAAGGAGAGAGAGAGAGGGAGAGAGAGAGAGAGAAAGAAAGAGAGGTCACAGATCACAGTGGTAAAGACAGTATAGCATTATGAGAAGATCTCCAGCTCAGAAAGAAGGCTGGATTCTGACTCTACTCTGATAACTAGGAAAACAAGACAGATACTGTCTCTGCCTCGGAGTCTGCTAAAATAGGAGATGACAAAAAAATTATATGATTTAAATCTGAGAAATATGTTTTCATAAACATTTATTATTTATGGCTAATTTTTTGACTAATTCATAATTCCAACTTACAACAGTACCTATAATATAAAATGAACAATTGCCTTGTTATATTTACTTAAATTTTAGATTAGAAAATTTTCCAAGTAAAAGTGAAGTACCTGGAAGCAGTTAAAAGAAAGGCTTGCAAACACTGACCCATGAAACATAACAGCTGAGGTGAGAGTTTATGAAGACTGCCTGGAGAGAAGAGGCTTTCCGCAAAGGTGGCTGTGACTTTTTTTTTTTTTTAGAATAGATGGTAAAATACGGAGTGAGTTTAACGTGCTGAAGCCTTTTTACATTCTTCTTTGTGTCCCCCTCTGTTCGTGATGAGTTAGGAGAAACTGTCCCTAAGACAGAGGCAAGTGATTTAGAAGTAGAAGACTATTTCTCAGATTTATTAAGAAATGTGCCAGGTGGTGGTGGCTCACACCTTTAATCCCAGCACTCAGGAGGCAGAGACAGGTGGATCTCTGTGAGTTCGAGGCCAGCCTGGTCTACAAGAGTGAGTTCCAGGACAGGCTCCAAAACTACAGAGACACCCTGTCTCAAAACAAAACAAAACAAAACAAACAAACAAGAAGAAGAAGGAGGAAGAGAAAAAGGAGGAGGAGAAGTAGAAGGAGAAGGAGGAGGAGGAGAAGAGGAGGAGGAGGAGGAGAAGGAGGAGGAGGAGGAGGAGGAGGAGGAGGAGGAGGAGGAGGAGAAGAAGAAGAAGAAGAAGAAGAAGAAGAAGAAGAAGAAGAAGAAGAAGAAGAAGAAGAAGAAAAGAAGAAAAAGAAAAACGAAAGATACATTGTTAACTAATGGGAAATAATACTGAAGAGAATGAGAATTTTAATTTATTGAATTAATGACTCCCTTGGTTGATAGTGAGATGCTCTGTAGTAGCTAATAGATATATTGACTTAAGAGACCTTTGGGGACGCTTCTAAGAATTCTAGTAGAATGTAGGTTAGTGACACTTCCTGAATTATTTCCCAAGTAGATTGCATTTTCAATATTTGAGTATTTGTGGTCTACATCTCTGAGTATTTCCACCTACTTTTGCTTCAGCAAACCCTCTTCCTCTACCCTTCCCACCACCTGGGCACCTTTAAAATTTAGTGCAGTGTCATTCCTCAGACAAACATCAAGTGATTGTCCCTTTGGATTTGAACACAAATCTCTGTATGTAAATTATCATTTGCATGGCAATACTTTTCACACTTTTTGGGTCTATAGATAACTAATCGGCTTGTGCTCTTTCATTGACTTGCGCAGTCAAAATAGCAGGTTTTCCAGATGATTTTTTCCCATTCCTGGCATTATCTGGTATGCTAGCAATTTGAGCAATCATTGAAATCAGTGAAGAAAGAAAGAAAGAAAGAAAGAAAGAAAGAAAGAAAGAAAGAAAGAAAGAAAGAAAGAA
>JABTXL010000002.1:42311856-42402522 GCA_025134845.1 Neodon shergylaensis | reverse complement strand
GAGAGAGAGAGAGAGAGAGAGAGAGAGAGAGAGAGAGAGAGAGAGAGAGAGAAATTAGGCGGAGTCAGAGAGATGCCATGTAACCGCCAGAGAAGAAAGATGCAAGCCGCTAATTGGAACCTTGCCCGTAGGCCACGAGCTTTGTGATAAAATATAATATATTAGGAATGGGTTAATTTAAGATGTAAGAGTTTGCTAGTAATATGCTAGAGTCATTAGCCAAACTGTGCTGTGATTAATACATTTCTGTGTGACTATTTCTGGTCAGGGCAGCCGGGAACAAATGCACAGCCTCTGCCAACAATATTGGTTTTTTCTATTGACTCCCTCTTATCTGAGGACAGCCCAAGAGTAGTATGTCTAGGTCATATTGCAGTTCTATTTTTAGTTTTTCAAAGATTTTGCATAATCGCTGGGCCAGTTTACATTCTTCCCAGCAGGGCATAAGCTCCTCCTGACCCATCCAGCCTTACTATCATTTATTATTTCTTTCCCTTTTTATGTATTTTATGTATATGCATGTTTTGCTTAGATTGATGTCTGCGTACCACATGTGTGTCTGGTGCCTGAAGAGGCCAGAAGAGGGTATTGGATCTCATAGGACTAGAATCACAGACAGTCATAAGTTTCCATGTGGGTGCTGGGAGTTGGAATGGGTCCAGAAAGTGCTCTTCTGCTGAGCCATGTGTGTGTGTGTGTGTGTGCGTGTGTGTATGTGTGTATATATACATACACATAACCTGTTTTCTTGTATTTTTAAATACATATCTTAATGTTTTATTTATGTATACAATGCACTGTGAACACATGTACTCCCTTACCATTTCTTATCCCCCTTCCTACCCCTTCTAACTCCTATAGACATTCTTCTTTCCAACTAGTCTCCCTGTTATTGTCATGTCTTTTTTTTCTGTGTAGTGTGAGTGCAAGTAGACATAGCTCATGCGTGCTCATTATTACAGTGGCCATATCACATCCGGAAGATGCTATTTCACAGAAGCCCTCGCATCCTCCAGCTCTACAATCTTTTTTTTTTCTCTTTGATGTCTCCTGGGTCCCAGGGGAGGTGATAATAGTTGTCCTGTTTATGGCTGAGACCTCACAGTCTTTGAGTCTTTGTGTTCACCTCCACCTACTACCAACAGCAGCAGTACTAGTCTAAAGGGATGAACAGAAACATTTGAAGGAAAGTGTGCTGTCAGGCCTATTTAGTGTAATATTAGTTCTAAGGCTGACGTAGGGCCAATGACATCTCCAGGCACAAGGGTTTGCTCAAATTTGCAGTACCAAGTATTTCTTCCCTTGGAGTAGGCCTGGAATTCAATCAGAAAGTGGTTAGCTCCTTCTAAAACAGTCATGCTATCTTGGCACCCATAGGAGCATCTTGCTTGGCAGGCTGATGTTGTAATAATTCAGATTCATAGCAGGGTCAGATCGTCGATGCCCTTTCTACCTCAAAAGCATGCATAGCACCTTCCTGCACTAGGAGTGCTGCCCAGTGGGCAGAGACTTCCATTGTAATTCTAGCTTGATTTATCTGTGTGCAGCATTCCACGCTTATGATGTCTTCCAAAATTCTTACCAGCGACTTTGGATGAGTAAACAGGATCAATGACAACGGCCTCTATTGTTTTGTGAGCTTCTGGGGTGAGATGCATTCTCTAAGCTGTTTTAATTTGCATTAGCCCGACAGTTAGAAATACTATTTTCTTCATGTGTTTATTGAATATTTGCTCTTCTTGTTTTGAAAATCTCTGCTCATTTCATTAGCTTGCTTATTGACTTTGTTGTTTGATTTTTTCTCTTTATATTTAGCAGTGTTTCAGTTCTTTATATATCCTAGATATTGATTTTCTGTCAGATGTATAGCTTATCCTTTGCGGTGCCAAAGCTTTTAAATTCCATCCCATCCCATTGGTCAGTTCTTGCTGTCATTTTCTGAGTGATGAGTCCTTTACAGAAAGCGTTGCCTGTGTCTGCATTTTACCCTGTCTTCTCCATGTTTTCCCTTAACAATTGAGACTGAATGTCTAAATCAAGGTCTTCGATCAGTTCTGAATTTATACTTGTCTGATGTGAGGAGAGTCTAGTTCCATTCTACATATGGGTGTTTTGTTTCCTTATTGCCATTGGTTGAAGAGACTATCTTCTTTCCAAAGTACTTTTTTGGCTTTATTGTCAAAACCATCTAAATATAATTCTGAGATTTAAGTATGAATCCATTCCAGTAATCTGTGTGTCTGTTTTTGTGCCAGATTCTTGCTGCTTTTATACAATGACTATATAATATAATTTGAAATGAGGTATTGTGATGCTTCTAGCATTGCTCTTTTTCTCAAGTTTGCATTGCTAGCTGGGGTATTTGGGGAGTCCATATGAATTTTAGGCTTGTTTTGCTGTTTTTGTGAAGAATGTCTTTGTAATTTTTATACAGATTGGATTGAATTTGTAAATCACTTTTTCTAATATATCCACTTTCAATATGTTAATCTTACCTATCATTGAGTGTGGGAAGTCTTTCCATCATCTAATGTCTTCTTCAATTTCTTTCTTTCTTGTTTTAAAATTTTCATTATAGAGGCCTTTCAGCTCATTGGTTAAGTTTATTCCTAGGCATTTTATTGCAATATTGAACTTGTCTTCTTAATTTCTTTTTCAGTATGTTCAGCATTGGTACACAGAAATCTACCAATTTTTATGTGTTGTGTGACCTGAACATATTTATTAGTTCTGAGAGTTTTCTAAAGAAGTTCTTAAGTCTTTTGGGTATGGAGTCATATAATCTACAAATAGTGATATTTCAACTTCTTCCTTTTCTGGGTGCATCATCTTTATTTCTTATTTTGACTACATTGAATAAGACCAGAGAAACTGGATACCTTTGTCTTGCTCCTGATTTTAGTAGAAATATTTTGATTCCCCCCTCTATAATTTTGGATATAGGTTTGTCATATATGGCATTTATTATATTATGACATGTTCCTTCTAGTCCTATGTTCTTTAGGACTTTGTCAAGAAGAGATGTGTTTTAGTTAGGGTTTCTGTTGCAGCGAATAGACACAACAACTCTTAGAAAGAAAGCATTTAATTGAGGGGATTTGCTTACAGTTTCAAAGGTTCAGTCCATTATCATCATAGCAAGAAACATGGCAAGATGTTGGCAGATGTGTTGTTGAAAAAGTAGCTGAGAGTCCTATATCCTGTAAGCAATAAGAAGTCAACTGAGACACTGACCAGTATCCTAGGCACAGGAACAATCAAAGTCTACCCACACAGTGACACATGTCCTCTAACAAGGTTATACCCATTCCAATAAAGCCACACTTCCTAATAGTGTCACCCCCTATGAGATTATGGGTGCCAATTACATTCAAACTACCACATTCTACACCCTGGCCCCCATAAGCTTGTAACAATTTCATAATGCAAAATGCATTTAATCTAACTTCAAAAGTCCTCATAGTCTATCACAGTCTCAACAATGTTTCAAAGTTCAAAGTCTCTTGAGATTCATGCAATCTATTAACTCCAATCTCCTATAAAATCAAAATTAAAAAAAAGATTACATTTTCAGTAAACAGTGGCTCAGGATATACATTACCATTCCAAACCATAGGGAAGGGTGGCAGAAGCCATGTGACTTCTTTGGGGAAGAAGACCAGAGAACAGCAGGAATGGCTCTCTCTGTGGCAAGACCCTGGAGACCCTAACCCATTTGGCAAAGACTTGTAGGCAGTTCACTGCATAATTCCAGGTCTGACCCCAGGACCAAGGCCTGATGCCCTTGCTTTGGCCATGCTAGCCATAATGCTGGTTTGAATAAGTCACAGTAGGTCATAAAGTTAATATTACATATTTGCATAACTGTTCTGGAAAGAATGATTTTAACCACAAGCGTCTTTGAGAAATGTTAATAAATAGATGATATCTGGAGATGATGGGAGCAGTTTAGAGACAGGGGATGAAGTAGAATCAGAGAAACCCACAGTTCCCTTGTGTCTAACAACAGGGTCAGTGCCCCCCAAGAACTTAAGGGAGAAGGACATGAGAACAAAAGATAAACAATGCCAACTGTTAAGAGTAAGTTTTCAAGTTATGTTGCCTGTAGGATAAAGGGGGAAACCTGGTATATCCTCAAAGGAGATAGAGTAGTACAGAATGTGGAACGAATTTAATCCAGTTTTGGCTCATGAGTTGATCATGAGAACCCAGATCCTATCAGATGCGAATATTAACCACAAGAGACAAAAGTGTCTCTCATCCTGTATGACACTGTGACTACATATATTGCCAATTGGGCACAGTGTTCTACCTGTAGGTGTGCCTAGTTAGAAAACTTACTTTGTAGCTTGCAAGACTTCTTATGCTTCTAATAGCAGAGGTATAGATAAAAAAAAAGGTAATGGCTAATGGTGGGAAAGTTGGGGGACAGGAGGGGAAAGAGGTGAAGGAACAAACTGGTAATTATTGTAACCAGTTTTAGAAACTTAGAAAGTAAAATCTGATTGTGAAACTGTTCACACAAACCATTGAAAGTATATGTATAGAAACAGCCCAGGCTACCCTGTTTAAACAGCAACAGGTGGTCACAATTTCCTCATGGCACAAACTTCACTGAGGCCATTGAACCCATCTGGAGCAAGGTTTTCAGCAGAAGAGAGCATAGTGAGGAAATACTGGACCAAAGCAAGACGGAAAACAGCTGGACAAACTCCAAAGTCTGCATCTTCGCGTTTGATGTCAAAACACTCTTCGGATCTCCAACTCTGTTCCGCTTTGTAACTGCAACACACTTCTTTCTCTCGGGAAGGTTCTGCTCCCTGCCAGCAGCTTTCCTTGGCAGGTGTTCCCCGACTCTGGCATCTCCAGCATCTTGGGTTCTCCAAGGCAACCCAGGCTTCACCTCCACAGCTTCACACATGGTCTCTACCAGGCCTCCATTCACGGACACCCCAGGACACATGCCTGACCTCTGTGCCTTTCTTCCATCATGGAGACAAACTCCATAATCTGTTTCCTCTGTCCTTAACTCTAAAGCCAGAACCACATAGCCAGAGCTGCTAAGTTCTGCTGCTTACTGAGGCTGGAACATGAACCCCTCATTCAACAACAGCTTCACCAGTTTTCTGTCCTTCACTGCCTCAGCTTGGCTGTCCTGAAACTGGACCTTTAGACCAGGATGGCCTCAAACTCAGAGATCCACCAGTCTCTCCCTTAAAGGGGCTGGAATTGAAGGTGTGCCCCACCATACATACCTGTGGGATCGTGCCCTGAGGCCATCACTCCCTTTATTCTATTTTTCAGTCCATTTATCTCCTTGAACACAGCTTAGCTAATTAGCATATTAGTTTAGCTAATATGTAATATTAACTTTATGAACTACTGTGACTTAGCTCCATTCTACTTCCTGGTGCTCTTTTTCTCTTCAAAATTTTCACTCTGCCCAGCTTGCTCCTTTTCATTATAAATCTTCATTGAGTTACCACTAATAACCACACAACAGAGTCCTATGCTAGGCTATTTTGAGATTTTTCTCTGCCAAGGGAATTAATCCAATACTATTCACTTTAGCCTTAGGCAAACTTTTCAGACAAGGACAATAAATAGCCACTTTCTTCACCAAAATAAAACAAAAGCAATCTCTATAGGCAACATACTAAATTCTTCTCCGTAACCTCTTCAGGAAGTCCCTCAGAATTCATCAAATCGCATCCAACATCACTGACTTCCATGGTCCTAGAGTATGGTCCACTAAGCAGCACTTAAAGCATGCAGCTGCATTTTTTAATCCACAGTCTCAAGGTCCATATTCCTTCAAGCACAAACATGGTCAGGCCCATAGCAGCAATACCCCAATCTCTGGTACCAGTTTCTGTCTTGGTTAGGGTCTTTATTACTGTGAAGAGACACCATGACTATGGCAACTCTTATAAGGACAAAATTTAATTGAGGGGCTTGCTTGCAGTTTCAGAGGCTCAGTACATTATCATAATAACGGGAAGCATGGTGGCATGCAGGCAGAAACCTTGCTGGAGGCATAACTGAGGGTCCTACATCTTGCAGGAAATAGGAAGTTGACTGAGCACTGGGCAGTATTCTGAGCATAGGATACCTTAAAGCCCACCCCTACAGCCCTACAGTGACACACTTCCTCCAACAAAGTCATACCCACTCCAACAAAACCACACCTCCTAATAGTGCCACTTCCTATGAGATTATGGGGGCCAATTACATTCAAACTATCACAGGATGTTAGACTTTGTCAAATGCCTTCTCAGCATTGATTGATGTGATCATCTAGTTTCTGGGCTTGAGTCTTTTAATTTTCTGTATTGCGTATATGGACTCATATGTGTTGATTCACCCTTGCTTCCCTGGAATGAAACCCGCTTGCTTATTGATAATGACCATTTTCATGTGTAGTTGAAAACAGTTTCCAAGGATTTGATTTAAATGAGAAATTTCATGCATTTTTTATTAGCAAGATTGGCCTATTTTTTCTCTTGTGCCTGCATTCTATTTGTATTAGGGTAATATTAATGCTGTAAAATGAGTTTGACAGATTTTCTCCCAATTATATTGTATGTGATGGCTTGAAGAGCATTAGTTTTTAGTTTTTCTTTAAAGGTAAGGCCTAATTCAGCAGTGAATCCAACTTGAGCTTGCCGCTTTACTCCAGAGGTATTTTTTTAAATTACCATTTCAATCTTATTGCGTCTTATTTCAAATTGTTTGTGTCCTTTTGCTTTAACTTTTGTAGGTCATATGTATCTAGAAATTGAATTCCTAATTTATTAGAATATAGATTCTCAGTGTGTGCCCTAAGGATTTACTCTATTTCTCTTGTATCTGTTAGGGTTCACAAATCTTGTTTATTTTTTCTACTAACTGACTCTACATTCTACTTGTTCTTAGCATTGCTATTTTCATTTCCATTTCATTAATTTCTGCCCAGGTCTTTATTGTCTCCTTTTATCTATTGGACTTTGGTATGGCTCGTTCTTATTTTTTCTTAGGTGTTGAAGTGCAAAATTAAGTAATTTTTCTTGAAATTCCTCTGATTTCTTACATCTGCTAATGTCCCTCTTAGATTCCTATTCATGGTATAACATGGACATTGGTGTATTGTTTCCATTCCCATTCTTTGCTAATTGTTTTAAAGCTTCCCTTCTAATTTCCTGATGATATAGTTATTATTCAAATGTGTGTGCTCAGTCTCCATAACCTTGATATTATGAAGGGTGTCATGATGTTGAATTTTGGTTTTGTTCCATTGTGATTAACACCTAACATTTTTACTTAGCATGTCATAATAAAAATTGATAAGCATAAAAAATTAAGAGGAATATAGGAACAAATTTGAGAACAAAATTAGATACTAAAAGCAAACCAGAAAGTAATGCATATAATAGGTTAGCAGCCATAATAATCAATATAAATTGAGGTACATTTGGGCATATGAATGTAAAATTTCGAGAAGGGAAAGGAAAATCATGAGCCATAAAAACAACAACAAAACCCAATAGCATGTTACCTTTAGGGGAAACACTGACAGTAGACTTTTGTGGGATTATTTTGTTTGTCTTTTGTTTTGCTTCGTTTTAGCCAAACTGGTGGGAGTGAGGTGAAACGCAATGACATTTTGGACGTGACAAAATGCTAACACCTGTCAGCCTAGACCTTTGCACTTGGACCTCACATCCTCCAAAGACTGAAGTGAAAATGAAACTTGCTCCCAAAAGAGTTGAGCAAAATTGTCAGCTGCATCCCTGCATTGCAGAGGCAGCATAAGAAAGTTTTAACTGGAAAATGAACAATTCAAATGGGAACGTGGCAAAGAGTGGGTTGGTGGAGACGGTTCGCTGGGTAAGGGCACTTATCCCACTAGTCTAAAGACTGAGTTTGGTGTTTTTGATTTTAGCCATTCTGACAGGTGTAAGATGATATCTCAAAGTTGTTTTGATTTGCATCTCCCTAATCACTAAGGAGGTTGAGCATGACCTTAAGTGTCTTTTGGCCATTTGAGCTTCTTCTGTTGAGAATTCTCTGTTCAGTTCAGTGCCCCATTTTTTAATTGTGTTAATTAGCATTTTGAAGTCTAGTTTCTTGAGTTCTCTATAAATTTTGGAGATCAGGCCTTTGTCTGTTGCAGGGTTGGTGAAGATCTTCTCCCAGTCAGTAGGTTGTCTTTTTGTCTTAGTGACAGTGTCTTTTGTTTTACAGAAGCTTCTCAGTTTTAGTAGGTCCCATTTATTCAATGCTGCCCTTAATGTCTGTGCTGCTGGGGTTATACATAGAAAGCGATCTCCTGTGCTTTGCTGGAGAGGCTGTGGAGGAAGGGGTACCCTCATACATTGCTGGTGGGAATGCAATCTTGTGCAACCACTTTGGAAATCAGTGTTTCGGGTTCTCAGGAAATTCGGGATCAACCTACCCCTGGACCCAGCAATACCACTCTTGGGAATATACCCAAGAGATGCCCTATCACATGACAAAAGCATCTGTTCAACTATGTTCATAGCAGCATTATTTGTAATAGCCAGAACCTGGAAACAACCTAGATGCCCTTCAATGGAAGAATGGATGAAGAAAGTGTGGAATATATACACATTAGAGTACTACGCTGCGGTAAAAAACAATGACTTCTCGAATTTTGCATGCAAATGGATGGAAATAGAAAACACTATCCTGAGTGAGGTATCCCAGACCCAAAAAGATGAACATGGGATGTACTCACTCATAATTGGTTTCTAGCCATAAATAATGGTCACGGAGTATATAATTGGTGAACCTAAAGAAGCTAAATTAGAAGGTGAACCCAAGGAAAAACATATAATTATTCTCTTGACTAAGGGAAGTAGACAAAATTGCCGGGGAGAAATTTTGGGATCTTGAGGGGGGGATGGGAGTATCGGGGGAAGGGGAGAGAAAAGTGAGAAGGGGAGGATGAGGGAAACTTGGGGAAACAGGAGGATTGGGATAAAGGAAGGTTGGATAGGGGAGCACGGAAGCACAATTTTTAGTTAAGGGAGTCACCTTAGGGTTGGCAAGAGACTTGAACCTAGAGTGGCTCCCAGGAGCCCAAGGCGAGGTCCCCAGTTAGTTCCTTGGGCAGCTGAGGATAGGGAACCTGAAATGACTCTATCCTATAGCCATACTGATGATTATCTTGCATATCACCATAGAACCTTCATCAGGTGATGGATGGAGATAGTCACAGAGACCCACACAGGAGACAGTGTGGCTGATCTATTGGGAGCTCACCAAGGCCAGCTGGACTGTGACGGAAGAAGCATGGGATAAAACAGGACTCTCTGAACATGGCGAACAATGGGGGCTGATGAGAAGCCAAGGACAATGGCCCTGGGTTTTGATCCTACTTCAAGTTCTGGCTTTGTGGGAGCCTAGCCAGTTTGGATGTTCACCTTCCTAGACATGGACGGAGGTGGGAGGACCTTGGACTTTCCACAGGGAAGGGAACCCTGACTACTCTTTGGACTGGAGAGGGAGGGGGAGAGGAGTTGGGGGAGGGGGAGAAGGGTGGGAGGAGGGGGAGGGAAATGGGAGGCTGGGGGGAGGTGGAAACTTTTTTCTTTTTCTCAATAAAAAAAAAAAGACTGAGTTTGAGCTCCAGAGGCCATGATGGAAAGAAAGAGAAAAGAAATGACTGCAGAAAAAATGTCTCTTACCTCCCAGGATATGAATGTGCACACCTGAATGCTCAAATGGACAACACACACACGGGCACACACAGGTGCATCCACACGAACGAGCAGGATAAAGCACTGATTAAAAACCACCGATGTCTTTCCTTCCCCATCATTTTGCACAGCATATTCCAGCACTGTGAAAGCTAGCCAATAAAGAGAGGGCTTCTTGGTCAATTCAACACTGATTTCTCTATGTTCTGCAATCCAAGTATATGGTGTCATCAGTAACAGGGTCTTACCATCTAAGTTACGGTAAGCAACCACAAACACTGGCAATAACTTGTGCTGCTTGAGGTGCCTCTGAGACCTCCCTGATCAATACAATAATTGTAGTAAGTTGGCCCATGACTGACACTGGGATTTTGATTTTATAATCTTTTATCTTCTGGGAGCAGCATTGTTCACCCATGTAAGGCATCTCTATTCAAACTGTTATTTTATTAAATTGTATTTTATATATTTAAGAGATCCTAAAGACTTCAATAAAATTCTTTAATATCTTTGACACTTGAAGTTAATAAGGACATTGTATCCTAGTATTTACAATAATATTTATAATCCTAAAGTGTTAATACAATCTTTCCATAATAGATTCAGTTAAATGTAGAAAAAAGAGAATATATATTCATTAAACTAGTTTCATTCTGTATGGGAGAGAGTATAATAACACTTGAAAATTAACTATTCCATTCTATGTACTCTTAGGAAAATGGAGCGCAGAAAACCTCACATAATCTTTTCTCTAGATCAAAAACAATATCAATACTATTCATAGGAAAACAAGCAAACAGAAAACCAAAACACAAGAGAAAAACATTTCAGAAAGCTAAACCTTAAGAAAGCAGTTCCTCGCCTTGGTACTTATGGGTGAATTCCTCATCATTTCAAAGTAAAGCCACGAAACAAAGAACCATTAAAATATATTAAGTAAAGTTCAAAATCAAGAAAAAAATATGTACCACTCTACATTTTATCTGTCTTGTACTCTTGTAAAAAATAGCATAGATTGTGTCACTTCAATAACTGAAATTTATTTACATAGTTTTGGAAGCTGAGGGATCCAAGTTCAAGGGGTCATCAAGGTAGCTTTCCATGAAGTCTGCTGCCATTTTGTTTTGAGTTCACATGCTTTTTCTTGGTACATTTGTAGGCTAAGAGATATGATCTTTTGTGACTTATAAAGTCACTAATTTCATTGTAAAGACTCCACCTTTATGACTTCATCTAAATCTAATTATCTAATTATCTCCCAGAGGCCTCCTATCCAAATGTCATCACATTTGAAGATAAAGACTCAAGGTATGAATTTGAAGGTAGGACAAAAGCGTTCAGTGCCTCAGGAGGAAAGAGTGATTAAATGCAGTTGAAAGTGAACTACCAGAATGTGGGCTATGTTCTTCACAAGCAGATCACTGGTTACATGGAAGTAAATAAACACTTTGTAAAGTCTCACTACTTCTATATGTAATATCTCATTGCGTTTCAGTGTGCCTTCACTATGGAGTGTCCTTCAAAAGCTCATGTACTGAAGGTTTGAACTTCAACTGGTGGATCCAATTACTAAGAATAAACTATAACATGGCATCTCTGATCTGATGAGTGAATTAATCCAGTTATGGATTCTTAACTTGATGGCATTATTGGGAGGTGCTGAAAGGAGGAGTCTACTTGGAAGAAATAGGACCTATGAAGGAGTGTGACTATGAAGAGTATCTTGGCCTGGCCTTGGTTCTTTGCTGTCTTCATTTCTCCTTCCTGAAATCCACAAAGTGAGCTGTTTTGCTTTTCCTCATGTTCCTTGCCATGATGTTTTAGACTCATGATGGTCCCAGAGTCAATGGAACCAAAACACCATGGACTGAACTCAGACACCATAGGAAGCAAAAGTAAATCTTTCCTCATTTTGAATAGCATTTTTCCTTGTATAATTTATCACCATGATACAATGCTAATGTATAGTGTACATGTTTTGAAAAGCTACTCAAGGAATTCTATATATTATTATTTTTTTAAATTTTTTTATTGAAAAAAAAAATCCCTGCTTCCTCCCAGCCTCCCATTTCCCTCCCCCTCCTCCCGCCCCTCTCCCTCTCCCCCCACTCCTCTCCCCCTCCCTCTCCAGTCTGAAGAGCAGTCAGGGTTCCCTGCCCTGTGGAAAGTCCAGGGTCTTCTCCCCTCCATCCAGGTCTAGGAAGGTGAACATCCAAACTGGCTAGGCTCCCACAATGCCAGAACATGAAGTAGGAACAAAACCCCATGCCATTGTCCTTGGCTTTTCATCAGCCCTCATTGTCCGCCATGTTCAGAGAGTCCGGTTTTATCCCATGCTTTTTCAGTCACAGTCCAGCTGGCCTTGGTTAGCTCCCAATAGATCAGCCCCACTGTCTCGGTGGATGGGTGCACCTCTCGTGGTCCTGACTTCCATGCTCATGTTCTCCCTCTTTTCTGCTCCTCATTGGGACTTTGGGAGCTTAGTCCGATGCTCCAGTGTGGGTCTCTGTCTCTATCTCCATCCATCGCTAGATGAAGGTTCTATGGTGATATGCAAGATATTCATCAGTATGGCTATAGGATAGGGTCATTTCAGGTTCCCTATCCTCAGCTGCCCAAGGAACTAACTGGGGACATTGCCCTGGGCACCTGGGCGCCACTCTAGGTTCATGTCTCTTACCAACCCTAAGGTGGTTCCCTTAATTAAGTTATGTAATTCCCCGCTCCTCTATCCAACCTTGTTTTATCCCAGTCATCCCATTTCCCCAAGTTCCCCCCATTCTCCCCTTCTCACTTTTCTCTCCCTATCTCCCCTTACCCCTATCCCACCCCACCCCCAAGGTCCCAATTTTTTGCCCAGCAATCTTGAGAAGGTGAACCCAAAGAAAAACATATAGTTATTATCTATATATTATTTTAGAGACACATGTTAATCTCCCTGCTTCTTGTTTTTCTTTAGACTTGGCAACCTGCCAGCATAATACATAGAAACTTTGATCAGTTTCCCTACCTTAAAATAAGATTAGTTGCCAATTCACAACAGTTACTGATCCTTCTAAATATAATGCTTTGTTATGAATATGATTAAGGAAATTTTAATAAAAGCAATAGCAATAAATGTACTTATAGCTTACAAAAAAGAATTAAGACTGCAAGAGGTGGTCTTTGGGAAAATGTGAAAGGAGCTGAATCATTATATTTCATGACCCAAATTCTACAGTTTCTCTCTCTCTCTCTCTCTCTCTCTCTCTCTCTCTCTCTCTCTCTCTGTGTGTGTGTGTGTGTGTGTGTGTGCACATGAGCATTTGTATAACCTTGCTTTTCCTGGAAGATTTATAGAGAGCTGTTGGCAGTTGTTTCTGTCCTGCCCAGTCCCGTAGCCATTAAGTCCCAAGGAAACACACAGAGGTCTACATTAAAAATAAATTGATTGGTCTATTACCCAGACTTCTTATTAACTATTAATCTGACAGTAACCCATAATCCTTGTTCGTGTCAGCCATGTGGCTTGGTACCTTTTTATCAGTGAGGCATTCTCATCTTGCTTCCTCTAATCTGGGTGATAACTGCAGACTGAACCTTTCCTTTTCTCAGAATTCTTCTATTCTGGTTGCCTCACCTATACTTCTTGCCTGGTTACTGGCCAATCAGCATTTTATTAAACCAGTACAACTTACAAAAAACTTTATAGGGTATAAGACCATTGTCCCATAGCACTTCCTCACCCCTCCCCTGATTTTTTCAAAACAAGAATTCTGAATCTAATATCATTTGTTTAGTTTTTTTTCCTGACCATTATTCACAACAACTTGCAACCAACATTCTAAAAAAAAAGACAAACATCCATAATGCATTTTTAGGGTATGTAGGTGTAGTTTTCTAGGCTATTTCCTGCTAATTTTGGGGCACTGATAATCTTATGGGGATCTAAAGAGAATTAAGAATTATGATCAAGTCTTGACTGAAATATTCTGTGAGGCTTGATCATCTCAGGCAGCAGTCTTGGAACTGTTCTGGATATAGAACTTAGACATCTGGGCCATCCACTACTATTGGAGATTTCTCAGGGGGTCTTCCTTGATCAAACTTGATTTTTCTTAACCCAGAATGATCCACAGTCTCTCATTTCCTGTGGAAATACAAGCAAAACTTCTTCTCCAAAGAAACATAATTTTGACTTAAATTTTGAAGTCAAGACATTTTCAAAATACATATGTTAGATTAATCCAGCAAGATTTATAATCAAATATCTTTTAGCAGCTGTTTCTCCTTCCTCAGCAGGCAAACAATTCAAAGACAACCCAATAATATACAGTATTCCATACTCTCTGTGTATTTTCCATCTTTACCTGGCTTTATTTTAAACTCTATTTCTTTTATTTTTATTCTTTTTTTTTGAGACAAGATTTTTCTGTGTATCTTTGGCTGTCCTGGAACTCACTCTGTAGATCAAGTTGTCCTTGAACTCACAGCAATCTATCTGATTCTGCCTCCCAAATATTGGGATTAAAGTGTGTGCCACCACACCCAACTACTCTCTCTCTCTCTCTCCCTTAAGAACTTTATCCTTTTTTTCCACTTTCCCAAATTTACATTTATTTTTAAACACAATCTAAACCATTTAGAGGTTTCTTTCCATATGAATCTATCTTTACAGTATATCTCTCTTTTTCTGACCACATGAGTCTTTAATTTGCTAAGTGATATGGCTAGGATTAAAGCTGTGGCTTTGATGGTTGGATCCACCCCATTCCTTAGCTTTCTGACTGTCTAGCCTCATGGTGGAGGTACTAGCAGGAGCCATATTTATTGCCACAATTCTATGGAGTTTCAAGGTTCCTGCCACCACCAAGAAGCATGCTGTCAGCTATTCATAAACACCATTTAAGAGTTTAGTTGTGGGGCCTCTTAAAAGAGCTGCAAGGTTTTGCAGCTAAAGCTAAGCCAGAAAGCCTCTCTTAATTGAGATACAGTTGCCTCTACCAAACAGAGCGCCCCCCCAAAAAAATGCTGCTACCAAGAAACTATGCTTAACTCTGTTCTTTTGTGTCTAGAATTACTTCTCAAACTCTCTCAGGTTTTAAGTATATTTAGCTGTCCATATTGGTACCATTTGTCAGTGCTGTGGGACAATGGTCTTATACCCGGTAAAGTTTTGTAAGTTGTACTGGTTTAATAAAATGCTGATTGACCAGTAGCCGGGCAGGGAGTATAGGTGGGATGACCAGAATAGGAGAATTCTGGGAAGAGAAAAGGCTCAGTCTGCAGTTGTCACCCAGACTTAGAGGAAGCAAGATGAGAATGCCTTCCCTTCAAAGGGTACCAAGCCACGTGGCTGACACAGACAAGAATTATGGGCTAATGTCTGATTAAGAGTTAATAGGAAGTCTGGGCTAATAGACCAATTAGTTTATTTTTATTTTTCAGTTTTTTTTTTTTTTTTTGGTTTTTCGAGACAGGGTTTCTCTATGGCTTTGGAGCCTGTCCTGGAACTAGCTCTGTAGACCAGGCTGGTCTCGAACTCACAGAGATCCGCCTGTCTCTGCCTCCCGAGTGCTGGGATTAAAGGCGTGTGCCACCATCGACCAATTAGTTTATATTTCATGTAGACCTCTGTGTGTTTCTTTGGGACTGAATGGCTGTGGGATCAGGTGGGACAGAAACTACTGCCAGCAGACAGCTATGATTTTTATTGTGATTTTAGGATTAGGGTAGGTCTTGAGTGAACTGTTTTTAATCTTTTCTCACAGACATATCAAAGAAAATTTGAAGGCAAGTCTTCCTGGGGAAACTAAACAAGGATTATTTAGAAGGAAAATGAAAATTTTATAGGTTAATTTACACCCTTCTTTTTCTCATAAAGCTTGAACTAAGAAGCCTGAGTCTGCAGAACCCCTGGCTCCTGGTCTGGGCTGTTTCTGCATATGTTTGTATTGTAAAGACTGGCTCATGTAGTCTCAGGGACACCTTGTTTAATGTACCATTTACCAAAGCTCTCTGAGTAAGCTTTGGAGCAAAAGCTGCTACAGAATCTTCCATGTTTGGAATTAAAATATGATCCATGAAGAGAGATTTTCTTCTTTCTTAATGACCCCAGTCCTGGAGTTTAAAATAGATCAGTCTATTAATTACTAATCAGATTTTCCACATTACCAAGTAAACATTTATATTCTATAAATGCAGTACAATGGTGGAGATTCCCATAATCTTTTGGAGGGTGTGACATAGCAAAGTAGTAAGATGCCTTTAATACTTGCTTAACTTGTTTTAACTCTTTTTCTTAACTTTAAAAAATATGTCCATTTTATTATTTGTGTGTGTGTGTGTGTGTGTGTGTGTGTGTGCATGCACATGCATTTAAGTGATTACAGAGACCAGAGGGTGTAGCAGATCCCCTGGACTGGAGTTACATGGGTCCTGAGAACTGAACTTGGACCTTTAGACGAACACCAAATACTCTTAAATATTGATCCATCTTTCTGGCCCCATATAAAGGTTTCTCATCATCCCTGTTTCCACCACCTTCCTCCATACTTTCCCTTTCCTCTCTCATTCTTCTGGATGCTCTTGTCTCTACTAGTGTGCTATAAGATGAAGATCTGATATCGCCACTCTTTCAGTTAAAGCTCTTTCATATCAGGCTCAGTACTTTTATGGAAACAGGGGTCACAATCTAACTGATACCATCTGGCTCTTTATCATTTGATTGCTGGCAAATTACCAACATCGGTAACTTAGGCCAATTCACAGAACTGTATGTCATAGTTTTCTCCATTATAACATGGGATTGTGGTGTTTCTGCCTCAAAGAGCTGTAGTTGAGCTCTAAGTGGGGCGAAGGTTATAACACACTTGACCTTGTGTATGACATGACATAAGAACTCAGGAATACTGCTTGCTGATGTTGATTTGCATATCTCCTATGTCTTCATTGAAGTGGAAACTATGGTCTAAACTCTGGTAATGTCTAATAGCATGCTTTCAATTCACCTGGGTTTGTAGCTCAGGGCCTGTTCCCTAGGCCTGGAGGTGGGAGCAGATGTCCATGGAGGAATAGGCAAAACATCTACATAGGAATGTTAAGTGCAGTGAAGATGCTCAATCCATGGGGTGCCAACCTGGAACAAACACTGGCCAGCAAACCCAGGTGGGATGGAGTCATGCTCTGTCTAGACAGAAACAGGGCAGTCTTGTTGCTATGAGTGTTTGGTTCAAAGAGCTAGGCTGTGAGTTGAGCCTCCATATGACTCTTCTTGGATTGGCAGCTTCAGACTTAAAATGGCCGCAGCAGGGTGAGGAGCATGCCTCTGCGGGTGTCCTGAGTAACAGCAAGGACAGCATTAAATACCTCAAGGGATGCTCCAAGCTCCTGGCCTTTCTAAATTATCGCTGCCAAGGAAGGTACATTTAATCAGTGCAGATGAGATACATCAGGGTGATTTCATTGGAAATGCAAGCATCACAGAAAACCTTGGCTACAGGCATCTTCCAACAAGGACAATTCACCTTACATGGTCAAGCTGCTCCCAATCTGTGCACACGCACTCCTTTACAGAAGGTGACCAACAGACAAGTTTTCCATCAGAGACTCATCTTCCTGGCTACTTGGGGTAGGGGGTGAGAGGGCTGAGGCAGAAGAATCACAAGTTCAAGGACAACCTGAGCAAATTAGTGAGAGTCTACCTGAAAGTCAATAGTTTCAAAAATGCTTGAGAGACATCTCAGAGGTAGGACATATGCAAAACATGTGCAAAGCCCTGAATTTGATCCTTAGTACTGAAAAATAAAAACTGTAAAAATGATAACAAAAATAGAATATGACTAGGGAAATGCCATGAGGTTGCAGGAAGATTATTTTCTTCTCTTGCTTAGGTATCCACTTGACCTTCCTCACATCTTCCATACCTTCCTTAATTTGTTGTCTCTGAAGGTTTAATTTTCCTGTCTCTCTGATTCCCGTAGGTACATTTCTTAGATGTTATGGCTGCCTCCGTGGCCTACCTGAATTGTTGCCTTCCAATTCACAGATAACTTCTCTGGACCACTCTGATGGGATTGACATTTTTTTTTTATCTAGGCTGTACTGATATGGCTGTCTCTTCACTAAGCCATGGGCTATTTGGACCAATTCTGTACAAGAAAGATGCTACCATATAAGTACATAGGAGCAAATTCTATGTGCAAATATTCAAAAGAATGGGGATTACAGAAGGCTTTAGGGTCAAGGGTTTGTATCTCTCTATCCTAAGCTGTTGATGACTGCTCATAAAACATTTCTGTTAATTGTATATCTATCTAAATGTACTATGTTGATTCATCTCAGGTTGATTATCTTAATTAGTTATCGAGAAACCTTTATTTCTTTCCCAAATGAGTGGAATAACACCATCAATTCTTTTTTCCTGTTTTCCATGTCTATTTATTTATTCATTTATTTTTATTTTTTAAGGCAGAGTTTCTCTTTGTAGCCCTGGCTGTCTTGGAACTAGTTTTACAGACCAGACTGGCCTTGAACTCACAGAGATCCGCCTGCCTCTGCCTCCTATGGTCATTTCCTTGGACTATTTTTAGCCAGGACACAATGTAATCAAAGTGCTGACAATGCTAGACATCTTTGAGGTTTACTTCTTGTTCCTCAGGTACGATGGAAGAACCCATCTCCATAGTATTTTGGAGTGAGTGGTGAGCCAGGGCAAGACTTGTTTCTCATGCCTGTATTTTCCTCTTTGCTGTTTCTTCAGTCACACCAGGCTTAGTATGACTTTTCACTCCTATCCAAAATCTTTCCTCCAGGATCTCTGAGATGGCTCAGTGGGTCAAGGCGATTGCTCCAAAAGCCTGGCAGCCTGAGTTCTATCCCAGGAACCCAGGAAAAATGTGGAAATAGAGAACTAGCTCCAGAAAGTGATCAGTCAGGGTCTTGTGCTGACATTCACTCGATCACTGAGCCACATATGCAACCTCACCAAGTATTAACATATATACATACATATATATATATGAATTCTATGAACACGTTTATTAAGGCTGTAGACAAATAAGTGTCTCATGTTAACAGTGTTTATAAATTTTAGAAACTGAGTATGTTTCGACTGTCTTTATGAAACTTAATGTCTTTTCCTGATTCATACAAAGATCATCCCATAATTAAGATAAAGTGACACCACTAAGTGCTCAATCTTGTGAAACTAAATAATATACAAAGGAAGTTTGAGGCTCTGAGTTTTAAAATTCTTCCTGAGAATCTAGAAATAAACAATTTTCAGGCACCAGCTTAGGAATGGATATGATTCTTGATTTGCAGCTTTCTGGAACTTTCCTTCTTATTTCTTACCTCATCCTTTTGATATGATTCCTCTTAATTGAAAAGGGGCTAATTTAGGGGTGACTGTCTCTATGGTTAAGGTTTGGGGTCCAGATGCGACTTAGACCCATCTGCAGAGGATTTGGCAGCGTCCTGCCTGACTTAACTGCTTGTATTTGGTTAGCTTGCAATTTACCGTTGCTATTTTAACAGTTCCCAAAAAGCCATTAGAGTGTGCCTGTGAATATTCATAGGCAGCTAGCCTCTGTATTGGAAACCACACCCACATCTCTGCAGAACCGCAGCATGAATCTGAGTTTCCTGTGGGACCCTCAAGACTGCGTGAAAACTTGACAGCAGCAGCCTGCAGAATGCACAAAAGCCTGCACTGCAACATTGATCTTTTTAATAGAAAAAGCCCTGCTGATTTACTTTTATGTATGGCATAAAAATATTTTGAAGTTTCCCTTATCTGTTCAGAATGATTCAGCTATTATGAAAGACTTATAAAGTGAAAGTTATTATTTTCTATAATCAGGGACTATCAGGTAGCTTTGTTTTCTCAGACTGTGGTCTGTAGCATTTGGGGACATACTGTAAAGCAACCTTTTGTGTTTTAACATGGCAGTGGGTGGAGAACAGCAGTTCAGTGTAGACAGGAGTGAACGAATGACTGCTCACAAGAAACATCTCAATGAGACTACCGTTCTGAAGTTGAATACAATGTATGACTACAGAGCCATATGCGTGTGTGTCGATCTATGGGTAAACATTAGCGACTGGCCTAGGATCATAGCTACACAGATAGATTCCAACAAGTTTTGTTCGTATGCATCCTTGGTGTCAGTCTGTACTGTGTAACACAGGCCAGCTGGGGCCTTCGTGCCCCTAGGGATGCAGGGAGTCTTCCGGACAATTCTTGTGTCCATTATTGGAGCCTAATTTTCCCTGCCTTGCTCTTTTCTGTCTTCTAAATATTGCCTTTTAATTTCATTGAATAACACAAAGTAGAAATGAATTGCTTTTTGAGAACTGGCCACTCCTCCTCCTTATGCCAGGCTAAGAGAGCCACAAAGGAATTCCTATGAATTCTGAACTTCTACAACATTGCACTTCAAAAATCACATTTTGGAATATTTCTCTAATTCCTCACAAAGGCTACCTCTGATTTCTTTTCTTTTATACTATCATACCTATTCATCTCAAATACTTTTATTATTACATTTTATTCATTTGTGTAGTGTGTGTGTGCACATGTGTATGTGCACGTGCGTGTGGTGTGTGTTGCTGCATGTATGCCATGGCATGCCTGCGGAAGTCAAAGGACAGCTTGTGGGAATTAGTTCTCCTCTTCTACCACATGGGTCCTGGAAATCTAACTCAGATCCTCTGACTTAGCTTTGGGCACCTTTCCCAGCTGAGCCACCTTGAGGGTCCATCTATTATTTTAAAAACAAAACACAAACAAGCAAGCAAACAAGCAAAGCCCCTTTCAATCCTTTTCTCTCTAATTTGCAGAATGATTAAGCGAATTTGCATAGCCCAAATTAGTTTATCTGAATCTATCAATGTGGTCTCATTAACTTAATTCATTCCCCTTGGAAGCAGTTGGGGATCACATAATATAAAACCCCGTCCTTCTCAGCAGATTCAGAGTGTTTTTTTTTCTCAGGCATGTGTGCACCTCAGCACAGTCTTTGATTATATTCTTGCAGAGCAGACTATCTGTATTTTCTTCTCTTCTCCAGTGAGCCAAGCTCTTGTCTCTTTTACAATGATTGCAAATTCCTGTCTCGAAAGCGTCCTCCTTCTATACCACAACCCCCCACACAGATCTGGACAACTAGCCTTGCAGGTTTCTCAGCATCTTCAAAGCCATTCACAGTCTGCTTTTCTTCCAGGAAATCCACATTCATTTTCTTTATTCTTCTTATAATCATTAATATCACTACTACATTCTCATATATATGAAAGGCATTTTTAAATCACACCAGCTCCATATGCTTAACATAGATCTGCTGAGGAAAACTGCTTGCCTCTAAATCTATTGTTTCCTTTGCAACCTTATTACCCTTTCTTGGAGCCCCTTTGTTTTCTCTCCTGGAGTTTAGAAACTGTGAGAGAAGTCCTTTGCCTTTGATCTGTTCTTTGTCCAATCTATCTTCTTTGAGCCATGCCAGAGAAATCTGTCTAAGCTCTAAATCCAAATTTTCCTCCTCTTGTCCATCCTTTACAGAGTCAATTACAAGAGCACAGCATCCTTCCTCTCCTGTATTCTGGTCCCACCTGAAGATCAGTTGTATTCATTCCCATTTCCCTTCTGGGGAGTAGTTCTACCCCTATTTCTCAGTGAGCTACCATGTTGTTTTGTAGTTTTTCTACCTTGTATATGTTGTGCCTTGAAAGATCTTCTCCTGTCATTGACTTTTCCTTGCTGGCATATACCACACTTCCATCAAATTCAAAACCAGAGAATCTCCACAAGTTCCCTTGATGGCTCTTTTCTTTGGTTTGCATTAAATCCCTCTATGGTGTGTCTCATAGCCTATTTTTGACCTGCAAATGACATTGTAATTATTAGCTTGCTCCTTGGTCTCCCCAATTTTCTATTCAGGATTGAATTTCTTCAGAGTTTAATTCATTGTGTGAAGCAAAGGTAGTGGATGCTTGTTTTTTTTTTTTCATTTAAATAGTGGATGATTCATGTTTAATTTTTGATTCTTTAAAACTAATAAACTTCAAATGAACTCTTTTACATGACAAAGATGGCATCTTTCACCTGTCTTTAGTTAACCTTCTCTGAGTCTCCTTTCAGGCAGAGCCTGGTTCTTTTCTTTTCTTTCTTTTTTTTTAAATTTAACTTTTTTTAAAAAAATAAAACAAACTGTCTTTTTTTTCATTTTACAAACCAATCCCAGTTCCCACTCCTTCCCCTCCTTCCCTTTACCTTCCCTCCCACTCCATCTCCCATCCACTCCTCAGAGAGGGTAAGGCACATTGCTTTGGGGAAGGTCCAAGGTCCTCTTTACTATAACTAGGCTGAGAAAGGTATCCATTCAAAGAGAATAGGTTCCCAAAAAGCCAGTACAAGCAGTAGGGAAAACTCCTGGTGCCATTGCTAGTGGTCTCAGTCATACAACTGTCACCCACAATCAGGGGGACTAATTTGATCCTATGCTGGTCCCTTCCCTGTCTGGCTAGAGTTGGTGAGCTCCCATTAGCTCAGGTAAACTGTTTCAGTGGGTGAAGCCATCATGGGATTGACCTCTTTGCTCATATTCTCACTCTTCCCACTGGTTCTTGTGCACAGTCTCAGTTTAACTCAGTTCAGATTGAACAAGAATGCTCTTAATTCATGCTAGCCAGAATTCCTTTGATGGGGTGTCTCCTTCATTGACTCTTTCTCACTGCTCCTTAATCCTTATCTGTCTTGTCCTTCCTTTGCCCTTTTCTTTCTCTGCCACTGGAACATTCCCAACAATCCAAAAGTCCTGAGTAAAATCCTTAATAGAAATCTCAATAATTTTTATTTAATGGCTATGTTCCCTGAGTATTCTCCAATGCCACATAAATAGAAATTTTGAAAGGTACACTGATTCATTTGGAGAATTTTAAATATTCTAAGTATTTGAAATTAATGAAATATATATTTACAACCTAAAGGACTAACTAGTTAAATTTCTTCCTGAAGATTAGCTTACTTATATGTCAGGATTTGATTGTCTATAGTCAGAGTGATAGACATTTTCCAAATTATCCCAGTAGTACATCCATGTTCACACATAAACACATGAAAGATCGATTGGTTTTATATTGAATGTAGTAAGATTTATTTCTAAGTTATTAGCCAAGAGGATCCAGAGAAACATACCCAGAGATAAAGGTAGAGATGAGAGATTTAGTATGGAGATTTGATCAAGTGATTATGACAGGAAGAAATCCCAAGATATGCCATGTACATCCTGTATTCAATCTGAGAATCGAAGGGACACAAAGCCATTGAAGCCAAGGGCTTTAGAAATGAAAATGCATGAAGGGACAGAACAAGGTGAGATATGTTATGTGTCTGAGTTGCAAATGTAGGAAACAGTATGAAAGGAATTAGAGAGGAATTCCCAGGCCATGTTACCATGAGATTATGAAGTATCTTAATTTCTGTGTTTTGTGTTCTGGCTTTTGTGTGTGTGTGAGGCCAGCAGAGAGTTTGGAGCAAAAAGGGTGACATAGCTCATAACTGCTGAAGAACCATTCTGATTTCTGTATGCGCAGTAGACTATACAGGACCAAAAGCAAAGAGAACAGTTAGAACATTGTTGCGTCTTTTGGAGAATGGATAGAAACAAATTTGACCATCAAGCTAGCATATGAAATGGTGAGAAAGAGTTCAAATGTTAGATCTTTGTTGAGATTGGTCCATGGGACTTGATAGGTTTGGGGTTGAGTGTCAAGAGAGGAACTCAGAATCATTTCATAGAGTTTTGATACAACAATCAAGAACAGGAGTGTTACACTTACTAAGGTAGGAGTTGGATAGTAAGGCTATCAGAGCTTTGCGTTTAAGAATTGAAAGATTTATAATGAGCATGGCCTCTCATAAGAAGAATCTAAATAGTTCTTGTCAAGATAGTAGCAGGCCCAGAACTGATGTCCTTTGCAGTGGGTTGTGTGATCAAACAGTCGGACACTGCAATGCAGCATGCTCTGCTCATTTCCACGGCCACTAGGCTGGAAGATGAAAGTTAAAGCCCTTTGCAAAGGACTGCCTGCTTACACTTGATAAACAGAACAGCAATATTTGAACTAGATAATTAAGCCTCAAGGCAGTTTGATTACAAAGAGCTCCACCTAAAGAAACCTTGCATATTCTCCCCTAGCACTGAGACACAGACAGCCTTCTCGGCTCCTGGGATGTTTCACCATATGGAAGCATCAGCACCATTTCTAGCAAAGAGGCTCTCCATGCTTGCTTCTAAAGGGTGCTAACATTGTCTCAAAAATAAGACATTACTAATGTCATCGTTCCTTAAAAACAGGAAACTTGAAAATCTGAGCAGGCGTTTGCATCTTTCTTCAGAGCTCTTCCACGTACAGTATCTAAAGTCCTGCGTGCATACCCTATGAAGTTGATGGGACTGTTGCATTGCCATTATAAGCAAAGGAATGCAGGTCTTAAAGAGAGAAGAGACTAAAGACACCACCCTCCATCCTCAACAAAAAACAATTGCAGTGAAGGTTGGGCAAGTTTCTGAGCAATAATGAGGACTAAGCTATGTTACCTAAAGTTCAGTATTCCTCCCACCATAGTACCCTAATATAATTATTGAGAACTTAAATTTGTTTCTTTTTTATTCTCTAATGTAATTTTTTTCTTGAACAACCAGTACTCTTTGCAGTCAGGTTTATATTTGAGTGTTGTTGGGAAATAATTCAAGGAGGCTATTGGAAAATTGAAGAGGGACTCGCTGTTATTGAGTGATCATAAAATATCTTATATAAGCAATTGGAGACTATCCAGTTCTTTCTGGTTGCAAAGCAACTTGTCCTCAAACTCCTGGAAACAGGAATCCCAGACTCAACCAATGTAGCTGAGGCATAAGGCATTACATCATCAAAAGAGTCTTTCATTGGCTATTTACTTTCCTAGGAGCTTTAATGCAGTTTCTAATACTTTAACCCTTCTAAGTATAAACCTATGCAGTGCAGTGTAGGAGCTAATTCTTAATGCTGAAGACCTTCTGGGGTATTCAGATACCATATGGCTAGATCAAAGAGGCAAATGGCATTTGTTTCTATTCAAACTGTGTCAGCAGCACAACTGGATGGTCAGTCTGACTTCCAGGACAGCTCACTTCTCTTTTTTTGCTGACTCATGGCACTTTAACTTGCCTGCTAGCAACGTCTATCCATGAGCCAGAAAAGAGCAAAGATCACCATACCCAGAAGCCATGTTGCATACCCCAAAGCCCGTGGCTCCCAAGAGAACCATTTTTCCTGTAGATTGTATCTCCTTCCCACCTGTCTTTGGACAGCTGGAAGCTAATGTTGGGCTTAGTTACCTACCAAAAAGGGAGCTAACAATCTGTGGATGTGGGGAAATGATCACTGTAGGCTTAGTGATGCCAGAAGCCAGGAACCAAGGGACTCCTAGACCAAAGCATGGGCAGGTACTGGCTTTCTGGTCTATTGTCCCATTTTTCCATTTCCATAAACCTCAGTTCCCTCTCCTTCTACTCCTCCACCTCCCCTTTTTGTGTTTTCATGCTGCCTCTTTGCATAGTTCACATCTCTGCAAGGAAAAGAAGATGCTCGTGTGCAAGCATGACCAACAGAGTACAAGAGATGGAAGGGAATGGGGTGGGCTACTGTCTTTTTTCACAACCCCACTGATCCTTCAGACCAAAGTAAATTCCACATCTTCTCTTTTATGATACTTCCAAATCTCTCATAGATTCCTTCCCGTGTGGTTTTTGTATTGTTACTTGATAGTTATGTACCCAAGTTGTGACCCAACTTATTGCTACCTAATAAACTTTATTCCTGGTCACTACTGAGATTTTCAATCCTGTAAGGTCAATATTTAAGAATCACAAGAGTTTACATGGTTCAGAACCTGACCCAGAAGACATCTGAAGATTATATGATGTTGAGGTGATTCTAGTCAGAATGCAGGACAGAATCTGAAAATGGTCAAGCTTCTTAAGAGCTCAGAGGATGGCAACAATCAGTCCAGAAAAGAAGAGATGAGTCTCCTTTGTAGTTGAGGGGTTTTGTTTCGCAGGGTCTTAAGTCAGTGGGTGGTGCTTCAAAAAGGTTAGATTTGACTATGTTTGTCATTATATTTCATGCGTCACTTAGTTCTCATGAAATTGGGTTTCCTTGTCTAGAAAACTGGGGAAAATAGGATCTAGTTCACAAGATAATTTGCAAGCATTCTAGAAAGCTCTAGAGATCTTCCCCCTTGCTGTCTTCTTTGCATCTCCTCTTTGCTCTGGGTAGGATAGATGTATTTGTCCTTAGAAGGAATTTTCTGGCAGTGTCCCTACTTTACTCATTTTTGCTGGGAGATTCAGCTACAGATTGACCTCCTTCCAGGTCTAACCTCTCATCCTCCAAAGAGAAAGAAGCAGTTTGATAGCATTGAGCTTCTGACTTGAGAGGTCTTGAATTTCATTTGTTGTCATCAGTGTGCTCTACCTTTGATGAAGACCGAACCTCTGTGTTCCACAAAGCTATAACTCAGAGCTCTCATTTCCACATGGCTGCATCTCATTGCCCTGCTGAACCTTTGGTTTCCATGATGAGGCAAGGGTCTTAAACACAACTGTAGCTCACACAGGTAATATTCAAGCTCTAGTCCCACCATCTGCCTGTCTTCAAGACAGAGTTGTGCCATCTTTTCACATAAGAGCCCATGTTTTCATGAAATACAAGTTTGACTTGATTATATATTATGACTAATTGTTCACCATGTCCCTCAACCTCTTCGGATGTTATTTTGTATTATTACAATTAACACACCCATCCCATTTCTTCCCTGCCCACTTTCCATCTTTGAATATCTATTCAAATATTCTACTTTGAGCTCTTTGCCTAAGCTCTGAGGCATAGCTGGACAGACTAGTGTTCTTTCCACTGGTTTTGATCTGGCTGTGTTTCAGCTTCACCCCAGAATGGATTCTTTTTTCCCAGCATGACTCATACACAAATCTGAATTATCCATAAATGCTACCCTATACTATTCATAGAAGACCATATTCAAAGGGGAAATCTTAATAGTTCTCAATGCATATTTGGAAATTTCCAGACATTTTTAATTCACCACTAAACAAACTAAGGAATACGCTTTTCTAAGCAGAACCATTTATTGAAAGAGTTAAGAGTCAAGCAGTGTGGGCAGGTCATGAAGAGACAGTTTCCGGTAGTCAGAACACTTCCTGGACTTTTCTAGTAAGAGCTAGAGAGAAGGACAAGCTTACTGGGACCCAACTCCTCTACAAGAATACTTTAACTTTAGGATATGGATGATTTGTTATGACCCCAATAATGTTAATGGAAATGATCAAAACCTTTCCAAATATTTCTTGCTTTTACTTTAAAAATCAATAGCCCGCTTTCCATCAAATTACAATGAGAAACCAAGCCAAGATAATAGATTTTCCACAATCTGCCAGAACGCCTATTCCAAATGATCTCTTGCAGGTTAAATTACGCTAATATGTTTTGTGAACCCCCCCACCCCACGGTGATTAATCCACTAACATTCAGACTCGTGTCTTCTGAGCTAAGTCTAACAAGAACAGAGCACACCAACAGTATGGCTCCTTTTCTGGACTTAGCTCAGAAACCCAGTTTCAACAGTCACGAAATCTCTTTCCCTGCTTGCTGTATTGACCTTGAATCTTGTCTATAGAAGTGAGTCACACAAAATCTCTTCCCCTGCTGTATTGACCTTGGATCTTGTCTACAGAAGAGCGCCCACATCACTTTCAGACATCCAGCGTCACACATGAGACACCACTTGATGTCTGCCTGATTCAGATCTACCTGTCTTTATATTTAAGGGGCTGTTTTGTGTGCTTTATTCATGTGTTTGGTTAACAAATATTTGTTGAATCATCAAACTGTGTTTGCCAGGTTCTGGATTGGAGTAATATCCAGGATGAAGTTGCGCTGCCTTCACATAGTGTCCAATCTATCTAGGTGAAGTAAATTTAATAAGAAATTGCATAAAATATGGTAAATTTTAATTAGAGACAGAATTCTCGTGTGTTCAAGTGGTTAGGGCTTGAGCTCTGCTCAAACAATAGCTTATTAATTGTCAAGCTCCCCACCCTCTTCCCCTGGGCTTCACCACAGCTAGCTCTCCCTGTCAGAGTCTTTGCTTTAACACTGGCTACATAAATCCCGATTCACTCTCCTGCCAGCTGCCTGCTGAGTTCTCCAGCCTGCCTCTGTTGCAAGATAGAAAAGTTAGTAGGACTCTGTGTAAATGTCTCAAAGAAGTTAGCTTATCTCACTGACCCTCCCAGCCCATACTAACTCAGTCCTGAGATACTGAGAGGACACTTACATGAGGCTGGAAACAGTCTCACTATCTTCCCACGAATGTTCCCCCGGACCTAGCTTTCTCTACAGCTAAAGCAAGTCAATGCCTTCTTAACAGACCCTGCAGTGATGATTTAAGGAGCCGGTAAGCTCTTAGAAAGAGCCCAATCTCCTTTAAGACTGCTGTCCTCTTCACTTCCTCAATGGAGGATGCACAATAGTCTCATGAAAACTAAAGATAAAATGCAAGGATCAGAAAGACGTAACGTGGGGGAAGAATTCTTACTGCATCAGCAGAATACACACTCAAAACACCTTTATACATGCTTTTCAAGGGGGTGCTCCAGGGGTATAAAGAAGCGTTATACCCACCAAAAAGACTTGCTTATGCCCACGCAAGTCAGATTTACTCTTCACTGGGTGCCAGTTTTGTTTTCTAGTAAATGAAGGGCTTTAGGTGGGTGTCTTCCTAGTACTCCTGTTGACTCCATGACTGTCATATCTTATTGATGATTAACCCACTCCATATGATCAGCTAATACCCAGGTCCACGCATAACTGACATTTATTACACAAAAAGCAGGAACAAGTAAACATATTGCGTATCTGCACACATGCCATGATTAAACACCTGGTCGTGGTGATTGATGGGTTGATCTAATTTTGAAGAGAAGTAGCGTATGTGGAAAACTGTCAGCGTCAGCATGCATTAAGTATTAAATAAATGACAGTAGAATGAAGAATAGAATAAACTTATGCGAACTAATGCAAGTGGCTCATTTACCCACATAATAAATGTGGGTGACACATATAAGATTTACCACTCTGTAGGTGAAAGACAGAAAACCTGATAATGTTCGTAATTTAATCATGGCAAAAGACTGGGTGGCAAGAATCCACACTCATGCTAATTACACAGTGTAATGTAGGATTTCACTCTTCATACAAGTGTAGTTGTCGAGAAACTCTGTGTTACTTACCAACTGATCTGTCTTCTGTTCTGGGAACCTGTTGTGAGCACAAAGGTTTACTGATAATATTGACTATGGACAACAGATATAAAACAGAAATGATCTGGGCAAATAGGAACGTGTGACTATTGTATTTTTTTTCAACTCTGTAAAGAAGGGGGGAAGGTATAGTGATTTAGAGTAGGATCGTTTCCACAAACTCGGGGTCACAGAATAGGGACCCAAATGAGTATGTGGACTTGCTTAGCCACCATTATAACCTCTCTCTACTCAGCTGCTATGTAGGATAGCCAGATCACAGCTGTTGACAGCAGACACCAATTGGTCTGTAGCTGAATCTTCATTTCCTAATCATGTGATAGATATCAAATTACATAGCTTGTCTTTGCTTGAATTTCCTCATCAAAACAGGGTTGAAATCGCGAACACTTATGTAACAAGGTATCTATTTCAAAATATATTGTCTACTCTTAGTAATAGCTAATTTAAAATTATATATGTATATATAATTATCTAACAGGATCTTGGCTGGGGAGTTCAGAAGGTTAACATCCTGACACTTGACAAAGAGCATCATTAGCTAGAAAACAGTGGATTTGGAGTTAGGAGTCCTTGGTGAAGATCCAGATCCTCTATAAACACTTCTTGGCAGGTCACATGACACACTTGACTTTCAGCACCTTCTCTGCATAAGCCAGATCTAATACCCACCCCCTCCTCCGGTCAAATCCAGCACACAGTCATTACATTGTTGCTATTGGCAACTTGCAAACATTTTTGAGTTTTGAACCATGCCCTTGCATTACCTTTTAGATAACTGGTTAGTTATCACCACAAGGCTCAATTAAAAGCTAAAAATAAAATCAGAGCTGCCAGTTCATGGTAAGGGCTATTGTGCTTAGAGGTTGTCTCTGGAGCCAAAGGGTCATCCTGAGAGCAATCAGTTACAAAATGCTCCTTATATCCACACATTTGAGAAATAGCAAGCTGAGCCATCCTGAATATGTGTTCAAAGTTCCAACACTGAAATATAAATTATTAAGCTGTTGCAGCCTGAAGACCAGCTTGCTTGCTGGAGACCTCTGTGGTGCATTGCAGGGAAATATGAACAACAATGTCAAATCCAGTTACACAAGGCAGCTCTGAGTCCTGTGTGCTCCGGCTGTGAGCCAGCTCAAAGCACCTAGGGCACAGAGCTCAGCAACGGGCTCGAGGAATCTCGGAGCAAATTTGCAGGGAAAAAAATGGCAAATTGGGGGAGAGCAGATCCTCTCTATTTTGCTTCATACTGCAGCAAGAACCATGTTAAATGCAGAGGATTCCAAGGGAGTGGAAGGGAGTGTTCAAAAATGTACTTTTCAAACTTGATATTTTGAAAGGCCATAGTGACTGAAAGGGGATACTAGTCACTGACCTTGAATGAAATATGATAGGCTCCACGAGCACTCCTGCGACCTGAGCAGACTCTGGCTACTTGGCACTATGATGCCGTTATTATCTTGATCATTATCCCATCCGCTAGGATCCCTCCATTTTTCTAGTTGAAGAAACTGATTAAGTTAACTGCGCTGAGATCACAAACTAGCTAGTTTCAGAGTTGTTCTTTCTACTTAGTAACCCCTACCATCGCTCGAGTATACCAAGAAGGGAGATTTCATAAAATGCACTTTAAACTTAAGTGATTGAAAGAGCTCACGGTTGCCTAGCAACAGGGCTTCCAGAGGTAAGTAATGTGACAGGCAGAAGAAAACCTCTAGGCAGTAGAGGAAACCTGGCATCTCCCTGCAGCTTGCCTGCTGCAGTAAGTGGGAAACCCATCTGAGCGATTGGCATAAGGACCTGCAAAATGACCCCTGGGGATTGGGTGATCAGTGAGTTCCTTTTACTGTGGTATCTGTCGAAAATGAACCCTCAGGTCCCTAAAGTTTCAGTTCCTGAGTATAGATCCTGGTTTTTGTTTTTTATTTGTTTGCTTGTTTTCCTTTTTGATCATGGACCAGAATCTTCAGCTGATTCTGATCAAATACCTTATCACACTCTCTGTGACATAGCACCCTGTCACCACATAGTCCTTCTGCTTAATCACTTGTAGCCTGGGTGCTTCTGCAGTGAGCAGAGTGCTCCAGGCGTCTGCTTATGCTCAGGAAATAAATATGAATACATCTCACAGCCCGTCTCCTAAGTCGTCAAAGGTCTGTAGAGGATAAGAAGATGCATACAGGTACCCTGAACATGGGGGAAGGGTTTTCTGCAAAAGTCCCTTAGCTAAGAACCTTTTAGTTAAATTCCATCACTCTCTAGTGACCTTGGTGAACTTTATTTTATGATAAGGCTTAAATTATCATCAGTTCTGAAACATCTCATTCATGTCCTATATCCTGGAAAAAAGGGGGGGGGGATTGAAACTCAGATTGGCTTGCTTGTAATTGCACAAGGCCAGCAGCAAAGGTAGGATCCAGACTCATGCTTTCGGTTACATATTCAACATTTCTGTGCAGAGTCTTAGATTCAAGCAGAAAATAGTTACATGTAGTAGTTACAGTCAGTTCAGCACAAGCCACAGATATTGTTAGGAGCAGTCAGGCATGGGCTGGAGAGACAGCTCTACACCGCCGCCTGCAGCTTAAGGAGTTCATTTCAGAGATCGCCACTCAAAGAAGCCAGGAGCCTCAGCTTTGCTACAGAGAGGAATTTCCCGAAGAGCAAGCATGCAGCAGCATTGGAATTTAGCAAAAGGAGATTATAAGTGTAGAATAAAGATATAGGTACTCAAAGAAAGGAGGAGACAAATCAAAGTGTGGATGTGAGGTTCTCAAAGAAGTGTCACCCTTGACTGTTTGGACAATAGCCACTTACATGATTTGGGAGGCTGTGAGCTTCTATCTTCAAAGAGTTGCTAAGAAACCTAAATGACCTCAGAGGCTGGTTTTTGAAGGGCACCAGACAGGATAATTGAAGTTGATGGGCTAAAACCCCAAATCTTAATACTTGCACAGGAAGTTACGATTTTCACTGTAAACAAAAATTAATAGCCCTTTTTGTGAATTTTCTAGAAAATATCTGGGAAAGGAGGAATGGCATGCTCAAGGTTTTATTGCACAGTCCAGAAGCATTCACTGGACCTTAACATTCCCTAGAAAATATTTCTACATTAAACAATTATTGTCTCGACATCAGCAACCTTCACAGCAAGCCTTAATTGTGGTAGAATTTTTGATTCTTAGCTGGCAAGTCTGAAGTTAGGAACTCCCTTTTCTTCCCCTGTTCATTCTCTTCCCCCCATCATTCTATTCTGTTTCCATAATGAAAAATGAAGCAATAAAGGAGAGAGACATTACATCAGGAAGGAATGGGGAAAATAATTCATAAGAAAAATAGTATTTTAATTGAACATCATAGAATAAGCACAATTAAGACTCTGAACTTAAAAAATGTCTTTAGAAGAGGAAAGATTATAATTATATGAAATAAAAGTATTGATAGTAAGATGGCATGAGAGAGCTGATGAGATCGGCCAAGAATGAGACAAAGAATGGTGAAGAAAGGATGGGTGGGTGGCAAAGGGAATGGTTAGCACAGTATACAGGGCAGGTCCAGTAGCTGTGATTGTGCTTAGCAAGCCACTGAGAGCTGTCAACAGCGTTGACAATGGAGTAGCATCGTTGAATGTGGTGACGTAATGATGTTTCATTTATACTGCATATAAAATATAGTAGCTGTAAAGATAGATTATATAGCTACTGTCACTGTCCAGGAGAAGGCATGGAGAATGAAGGCTGTTGGGGAAAAAGAAGAATGGACTCAAGACATAACAGGCAGACAGCATGAAATTGTGGAGTGGGATGTCCAAGGTGAGCATCATGTGTATGAGCCCAGGCTGGCAGTAAGTTGATGATGCCAGAGATATAGTCATAAAGTTGGGTATCATCTATCCACAGGAGAACATTTCGTGACTGGAGGTAGATTAGTGTCCAAGACAAATAATGTGTATTATTTATGAATCTGTAGCACCCAAATGAAGCAGCAGGGTTCTGAATTATAGTGGCTATGATTTTTAATGATGTTTTAATTAGAATATAATATCCATTCAGGAAAGTGCACCGACCTCAGATAAGAAAGTATCTGGTTAGAGAAGGACGACAGTATGACATTTCAACGATTTGAGATTTAAAGTAACACTACTATGTCCTTCTTGTGTCTTTAGCAGCCACAAATGTAGACATTTATATCTGTAATAACACTGAGAGTCTGCAAACACGCATATGAGTGTATGTGTCCAAAGTGAAGGAGGCAAAGCCTCTGCTGTGAAGTGTGGTGGGTCACAGTGAACCACTTAGAGGTGCTCCTGGAGGAGTGGAATAAGCAGACACAGGTCTGCTAGAATAGGGACACAAAGAAGAAAGATAGCATCTGAGGCCATGAGCTAGAGTGTGGCTCCGAGGCAGAGTGCTTCTCTAGCTTCTGAGACCATATGCAAATATTAGTGGGAGTGTCTATGAGGAACATTAGGTAATTGTTGATGGGGCTGCCACTTCTCTCTAAGTACATCTGATATGACTGTGGTTTAAAACATATAAAGACTTCTGTAGTGTGGCGATGCCTTATCCATTGAAATCCGGGGTCCAGATGTTAATTTTGCTTAGAACAAAGTGTGAATCAGTGTGAGCAGTAGAGAAAGTAGGTTCAATTCCCAAAACACATGCCAATGAAGTTACATTGAATTCAACGGGAGCACTCATATTTCTCTGATTCCAGCCTCAACTTCCCATGCTACCAGGAAACATCAGTAGACACAGACAGAAGTCTAAGAGTGTGGTCTAGGAACTCATGGTTGAAACTGATGCTAGATTACGGCCCAACCTTTAATCTAGTGATCCTGGGTGACTAGAGAACGAACTCAGAACTGGTTGAAACAAGATCAGTCATCAACACCATACCAGCATGCCAGTCAGTTTCCTTGCTGTCTTCTTGGGATCCATTTAAAATGGTTCAGGACTAAGTTGGGGGGTTAATTTTCCTCAAGAGTCTGGCTCCTGGTAGGTGGAACACACTTCAGTGGATCCCTACGCACCTGAGAGTACATAGACATTATATAGACAGCAGATAGATAATATTTAGACAGCATTGACTGGATTAGATAGGTTTAGAAATAATGAGGACATAAAGTTGAGTAGGTATGGAATGAGGGCATGGATTTGGAAGGGTTGATTGATGTGGGAAGGCCCATTTTAACTGTTGATAGGATGATTCCCTAAAGAGGTGGGTAAATTGAGCTGAGCACCAATGATTCGCTTAATGATTCTCTGCTTCCTGATTGCAGATGCAATGTGACCAGCTCTCTTAAGCTCCTGCTACCATGGCATTCCCACCATGGTGACTATGCCTTTGACGTTGATTTGAAGTAATCTCTTTATCTCTTGAGTTCCTTTTATCAGAATAATTTATCTCAGCAATAGCAAAAGTAACTAAGTGAATTTCACAGCTGCCAAAAACATGCCTTTATTTTCCAACTTTGAGTAAATAATGCCTTGTGTTTTAAGATCTAGCCTCCTAAAAATGCTTTAATTTCTTTGTTCTAGACATGATAGCATCTTGGAGGATCTGGGAATGTGATTTTTTTTCTCTTTGATTATGCATTGTTGCTTTCAATATCTCCTGTACTGCACAAAGCGTTTTCAGGATATGTGGATGTCTTCAAAAAAATGTCACCAGAAAGAGAATAAAAATAGGGAAGCATGGAGCTAAAGAAGGTCCCTTTTGCATGACAACAATGACTAAACTGTTGTACAAGGCTCTGGCATAAATGCAAAGAGATTGCTCAGGGGCTGAAGACGCCTGAGTTCAATTCCCAGGGTCCTACTTTGTAGCAGTACGGGGCGGCTGGGCTGTGTCCCCGGCACCCAGCCGCCCACATGGCTCTAGCTTATGTCCGAAATAATTACACAGAAACGGTATTCATTTAAACACTGCCTGGCCCGTTATCTGTAGCCTCTTATTGGCTAGCTCTCACATATCGATCTAACCCATTTCTAATATTCTGTGTAGCACCATGAGGTGCGCTTACCAGGGAGGATCTTAACCTGCGTCTGGCTGGAGTGGGAGCATCATGGCGACTCTCTGACTCAGCTTCTTTCTCCCCCAGTCCTGTTCTGTTTACTCCACCCATCTAAGGGTTGGCCTATCAAATGGGCCTAGGCAGTTTCTTTATTAGTTAACCAATGAAAGCAACAGATAAGATACAAGACCCACCTCCATCATTTCCCCTTTTTCTGTTTAAACAAAAAAGAAAGGCTTTAACTTTAACAGTAAAATTACATATAACAAAACAGTTATCAAGTAAGAATTACAGTTACAATATTTATATCTATTTTATCTCTTATCATAACTAAGGAAAACTATAACTATGTATTCTTCAACTCCATCAAAGACTCCAGAAGGATATAATAATACCTAAGTAAACAGGAAGTCCAAAACTCTAGAAATGACAGAGACATCTCGCTGCCTGGACAGTCACCCAAAGTTCCTCTGTACCGGTGGGGCATCCATCTTCGGCCTACAGGCCCACAGTATCCAGAGACATTTCCATAAAGCAGGAAATTTCAAAGGCAGTTCAGTCACTGTCTGCTGTGTCCTGCAGAATGTCTTGCAGACTCTTTCATGAGTCAGGAACCCTGAAAGACCATCTCACCTTTAGGCAAGTTCAGCAGTCCTCTCTCTGCGGGTTCTCTGTGTCCAGTTTATGTATCAGTCCAGGCAAGAGCAGTTTCTTGCCCAAATGGCTATCAAACTCCATAAGGATCCTCTTCGATGCCCATCTTCCTCTCGAAGTAGATTGGTGCTGCCAGGAGCAGACATGTCTCATTGTCATGAAAAGCCCTAAGTTATTAAAACATTTAAATGCCATATTCTGCAGTCTTTGAAAGATATGAAGAATGCCTATCTAACTAAAATATATCTCTATATATCTAGAAAATCTAACTAACATGACTACAGGCTTGACTATTATCCATTAACAACCTATATTTCCTAATTATACATTACATTTTAAAATGAACTACGCAATCACAATATCTTAATCAAGATCGGAAATACATATACATATAACAAAATTGACCTTAAAATCCATACCAATGCAAATTATTCATATCTATATCATATCCCCCTTTAAATGTAAAAGAGCATTTATAAACAGTATTTGGGAACATGGGCGCAGTTTTTTCTCTCCAAACTGCTTCCTGCTGAATGGGGGCGTCGTTAATTAGGTCTTTCATGGTATAACCTGTGTGCTAGATTCATCTCAGTTGGCAGTTGAGCAAAGCAATTTTTTGAAGATGTTTACAGCAATTCTTCAGGAGGGCGTGGTCGATCATACCATACTGGGATAGATGCAATCCACAGGGTCACATCCTCTGTGAAAACAAAAGAAGACCCTTTCCAAAGCATCATATCCTTAGACCCAAATTCTGAAATCATACCCTCATGATATCCGTTCTGGTTTAGCTTGGCAGCCCATGTAACGAAATGTCTTTCTGTATTTAGCTCCTTCATAATCAAAAATTTTAAAGAAAACACAATAATACAAAGAATCCAGACTCTCTGTGAATTTTCCATTTTTACGTGACTTATTTTTACTCTATCAGTCTACTTTATTCTGTCTCTTTAAAGACTTTACCCCTTTTTTTTTTAAAGGCATTAACTTTATTCTCTATATTTTTTTTTCTTTCTCTCAAGCCTACGTACACTCATCCAACATTGTGACCCATTTAGTGGTCTGTCTAAATCTGTTTTATTGTGAATCTGTAATTTTTTTACTATCCAGGAGCATTTTTTAAAATATTAAGCATTTCTTAAAAACTTAAGTTGCACTTTGTACAGTTAATACGGTACCGCCTGTATCCTGCCCAGTCTAAAGTTTAACTGCGCGGTTATCACAGTAATTACGGTAGGTCCTGCCTGAGGTCAGCACAGTTCAGCATGGTGGAGCTGAGCCGCTCCTGCCTCAGAGCCATCCAGTGCCCCTGAGCCACACATAGCTCCAGGCACACAGCAAGTTCATATTAGAGCCGCAACCAGCAATTTAATTCTGAGACTGAGCGTGCAGCACAGAAACTCTTTTTATCCAAGTTACAGCAAAATCTGACACGCAGAGCAATGCGCAGTCTGAAAACATGTCTCAGGAATCGCCATGCTCTTCCGCCTGCCTAAGCCTGATTCTGCCCAGGTGCAGGCGGGGAGCGGTGAGCCATTAGCATGGTCTCAGAGCAGTCTCCTTTTGATCCCAAGCGGGAACACAAACATCCAGTCCTATTCAGTAAACTCTGTTTTTCCTCTGTTTAAAATTAAGCTCTCTCAGGTTTTTAAGTGGATTTAGTCCATCACGTCTGGGCGCCACTCTGTTGCAATAGGGGCGGCTGGGCTGCGTCCCCGGCACCCGGCCGCCCACATTGCTAGCTTATGTCCCGAAATAATTACACAGAAACTGTATTCATTTAAATACTGCCTGGCCCATTAGTTTTAGCCTCTTAACCCATTTCTAATAATCTATGCAGCACCACGAGGTGCGCTTACCAGGGAGGATCTTAACCTGCGTCTGGCTGGCTTGGGAGCATCATGGCGACTCCTCGACTCAGCTTCTTTCTCCCCCAATCCTGTTCTGTTTACTCCACCCACCTAAGGGTTGGCCTATGAAATGGGCCTAGGCAGTTTCTTTATTAATTAACCAATGAAAGCAACAGATAAGATACAAGACCCACCTCCATCACTACTTGTTAGAAGAAGAGAACTGACTCTTGCAATATGTCCTCTGACCTTCGCGCACACATCATGGCACTCAGGGGCAACATACATGTGCATGTGCTTGCACACACATATACATATGCACAAAAATAAATAAATACCTTAATAAAAATAGTAATTGCCAGCAATAGAGGACACGAGTCCTACTATACAATTTACAATTCAGTGTGGAAACTGAAGCACTGAGAACTTACTGAGCTTACTAATATATATATATATATATATATATATATATATAATGTATATATGTGAAGAGTGTAGCTAAGAGTCATTAATGGGCTTTCTCAGCCCACCCAGTGAACTATCTCACTATGCTATCCCTAAAGACCTATAAATAATATAGATAAAAACATATCCTAGTTTCTTAAATAAACCTCAACTTTGGCAACTTCTATAAATTGTGTATTCCTCTGCACTAGTCATGATAAATCAACGGCCTAAAGTACAGATGTGGAAATAAGTATCCAAGCATAAATATCCAAGACTGCAGAGCTGGTGTGGAAGGAGGCACGTGCTCATATACCCTACCATGCAGCTGAGAGGGCTGCATTGTTCTGCACACACATTATTGCTGCAAGTTTTCCCCAGCCTGTTTCAGTTTCTTTGTTGCTTCTTGGTGTCTCATTTTTATTCTGCTTGTGGTCTAAAGAGATCCCGCAACCTGTCTTTTTTTCTGTAGCTAGAGGTGGCTAGGAAGACTAACACCCACATTATAGACCAACCTTCAGAATCCCACTTTGCTTAAATATACAATCCCAAAAAAAAAATTTAGTCTTGGGAGCTCCGAGGCTGGAGTAGCTGGAAAATAGTTGATGCTGTCAATGCAGTACAAACTAGAACAACAGCCATGCAATGCTTATACCAATGCAGGCACACAATCAATAAAACCCACGGAAATAAATGAAAATTAGGCCTTAATTAGAACCTAGGACAATCTCCTGCTCCCCACCTGAGTGGATTTTTATGACACTATGTAATTTCAGATGGCCCAAGGCTGAAGGTCCATTAGCCTGTGTGATGGCATTAACACTCTAGAGATGCTAATGCTAACTCACAGTACTAGTTTCTAGGACTCCCAGACCTGCCTTGGTAATTGTTTTCATTTTGTTCTTTAGCATGGAGAATAGTTCTCCGGGACTACGGCAATTCTGGAGTTAGGTGGCTCTTTACCAATCTAGGACATTACTATTGCTCAGCAATACTCTAATACTTGAGCTTTGTCCCTGCCTCTGAGGCTACAGAGCAGTCCCTATTCCTTGATATGCATTAAAAATGAGGATGACTTGCTAAATCACTTTAATGATTTCCTCATGGAGCAGGCACTAACAAGGAAAGCAAACCCCTTGACAAAGGCAGGACACGATCACACTTCAGACAGGGGTCTGCTAATTGGAAACCACAAAACATGCACATGTGATTTTCCTATGTGGAAACAAATTGTGTTTGTTTGATTTGGGGACAGAGTTGGTGCTTGCGATGAGTGACCTTAAGTTGGGTTGAAGGGCATGAGTTTGGATTCTGGAACCAGGAGTGATTTTCAGCTTTGTTACTTACTAGGTAAGAGACCTAGCGTCTCAGTTTCCTGTTATAAAATTAAGATACTTCCTGCATCCCCCCTCCTACAGCATCTCTTCTCCTTTTCTCTTCTTGTAGATGGACTTGTGAGGGCTGAATGTGATAGTTGAAGTGTCCAGGAATATGTCTATCCTACTGTTTTCTTAAGTTTGTTATGTAAATTGTTTCGAGAAGTTTGTTCAATAAGTGGTCCATAAAAGCACCATAAAAGGGAAGTCCCATTGGTACCAGTCCTTCTCAACTGTGTTTAGAACAAAATAGAATAGTGTTGAGTGTATCAGTTAGACTATTTTTGAAACGTGATTCAAAATAGGCCATTGTACAGGCATGGGTCATGGAAATACAGCTGGAGCAAGCATGGAGGGAAGCATGTTGCAATGAAAGCTACACAGGGCAACTGTTTAGGGCTGAGCTATCTGCTCTCTGCAAGTTGTAAAACTTCTCCCAGGACTGGTTTCCTCATCTCCATCCCAGCTGCATCCACTGTTTGGCTATGAAGCCAAATTACTGAACAAAAGAGGGATTTCTGCAGCTCAGTAGACAAGCCTGCTGCCCTGGGAGTCAGAAGCTTTTACAAGAGGTGACCACTCATTCTTGCTACCATTTCCTGAGTATTTAGATTAGGCATGTTGATGGTGGCATGGTGAAGGAGAGAGCTCAGTTGGTTATTTCCAAACGGGGAGTGTGGGGAGTGTTCTACATAGCCAGCCCTATTTTTCTTCTTTCCTTTTCTTTTTTAAATTATGTAAGTTCCCCTCTTCCTTTCTTTTTCTTTTTTTCATTGATTTTTATTGAGCTGTACAATTTTCTCTGCTAGCCTCCCTGCCTCGCCCCTCCCTTTCAGCCCTCTCCCAAGTTCCCCATGCTCCCAATTTACTCAGGAGATCTTGTTTTTTTTTTCTACTTCCTGTGTATATTAGATCCATGTATGTTTCTCTTAGGGTCCTCATTGTTGTCTAGGTTCTCTGGGACTGTGATTTGTAGGCTGGTTTTCTTTGCTATATGTTTAAAAACCACTTATGAGTAACTACATATGATAATTGTCTTTCTGGGTTCATTTACTATAATCTGATGATCAGAGGTCCTCGGACAGTGTATTCTCAAAATGGTCAGATATCACTTGTTTTTCTATCTTAAAAAATGCACTCCTTAATTTAAGTTGCAAAAAAAAGAGTTCACCTAAATTCCTATAAGCTTACAAAACGGAAATCTAAAAGGTCTTTAAAACTTACCTTTGCTTATTTGTGTTAGGAGTGGGGGTGGAAGTCAGAGGACCACTCACATGAGTCAAGTCTTTGCTTCCATCGTGTGGGTCCTGGGGAGTCGGGCTTGGTGGCGAGCACCTTTACTCCCTGGACTGCCTCACCATTCCAAGATGGAATTTAAATAATCCTCGGGTTTTCTTTATCTTTCTCTTCCTTGTTGGAATCAGTATGAAACAACCATGAGGCTCTTCCTGTTCGAATTCAAGCACACGGGAAACATAGATCTCTCTCGTTCCTACATACATCGCTGCCTATTCCACAAGTACACGAGAAACATGGATCTCTCTCGTTCCTACATGCATCGCTGCCTGTTCCACTTGGTTTCTCTTTTCCATGTAAGTTTTTAGTCCCAAACTGGTAGGCATGCTTTGAGTACAAGGACTGACATGAACATCTTCTCTGTTTTTCTTCATAAGGCAAACAGAAATCAGCACCAAGGTGAACTTTTACCATTTTTAACCACACTTTGGTGACCCACTGGAAATACTGAAATATCACTGGGTATCATTATCATTAACTTTATATGAAAAAAAATAGAAACTGTACCCGGCATGGTGGCACATGCCTGTAATCCTAGCACTTAAGAGGCTGAGACCTGAGCACAGCGAGTTAGCTTGGGTTACACCATGGGAAATGGTCTCAAAACAAAACAAGTCTTTCTCCCTCTCCCCTCCATCTGTTGTAGGAGGCTGTTCATTTGTTCCTGGCCCCTCAGCCCAGAAATAATCACACAGAAACTATATTATTTAAATCAATGCTTGGCTCATTAGCTCCAACTTCTTATTGGCTAGCTTTTACATTTTAATGTAACCCATTTCCATTAATCTGTGTATTGCCACTTAGTTGTGGCCTACCGGGAAGGTTGGGCATCTGTCTCTGGTAATGGCTCCATGGCTTCTCCTCAACTCTGCCTCCTTTCTCCCAGCAATCACTTTTGTTTTCCTTGCCTAGCTCTGTTCTACCCTATCAGACCAACCCAGTTTCTTTATTAACTAATGGAATTCACAGCATACAAACAGGAATCCCACATCATCTATCTCTCTTTTTCTGTCTCTGTTACACACTCTTTCTCTCCCCCCTCACCCCACACACCCAAAAGCTTTCACTACTTCCCTTTCTAATAGCTTGTCAAAGGCAGCTGCATTAAGGAATAATTTTATAGCTTTTGTAACCAAGGATTAAAAAGTAACACATGTAGCATATTATCCTTGAGAAATTAGATTATGAATAAAGAGATTTTTAAGCAAATGAGAGCAAGAGTTAGATGTCATTAGCTTAGATTGTTTCCTAGTTTTCATTTTAACATAATCATTCTTAAAAAAAGTCTGACTTCTCTTATACATAACCACATCCTTGGAATCAACTAGAAATATTACTATATCAGTGAATAATGCAAAACTGCACGGTCACTGTCTAGTACTATGATATAGTCCAAGATAAAAGCCTAAGAACTGTGTCTACTAAAAAAGGAGATCACTTCGGAGAATCCTTGGGTTATCATGGAAGCCTTGGCTCTGTTAGCTGATCAGTGCCCCCAATAGATTGAAGCTCTCCTGGACCCCATCTTCTAAAGCTGGGTGGACTTGCACTTGCAAATCAATATATATGAAAAGTCCACACAAGCAAGCAGACTTGGTGGACACTGGCTCCCACCTCTGGGACTACTCATTTCATCCGCTTTTGTCGATTCTTACCAAGTCACCTACATGCCCAGTTCAAACCGGTTTCAGCTTTTAGGTCTTGATGTTCCCTATGTCACAGTTCTAAGGCATCATGCTGTCCTAGCTTCTCCCACTCAACCTCTGCTTTGTTCCTATCAGAATTTTCTATGGGCCTCTGGCACCACATAGTGTTGATAAAGTTAGAGGGCCAGCAGAGACATCAGGGACACAGCCCCTCTCCTGCATTCTCCACTAGGGAAAGCCAACTTTAAATAATGGTGAAACAATATTTTTATTGAGGGACAGAAATATTGCCTCTTTTGGTGTCTCAATTAGGAAATAAAGACAGCAAAGTTATATCAAATTAATCATTACTGACTCATTTGTGTGAACGAGGTCTGTAATTTCTTAAATAGCTTACTGGGTCTCATTACTCACCCCCTTCGAAATGTTTTATATAAATTACACATAAATATAGGAAATAATGGTAAAGCATGTCTAACAAAATACAGAAACCTCTGCCCTTGATGGTCCCAGTCCTGGTTCCCTTTGTTATTCTGTGCACAAAATAACACAAAGCTGTTAAGTTTTCTCACTTTCAGCTGAGCCCACATGTTCTTTGTGTGGGCTTGTTGCTGCTGCCTGTTGTGCGGTTAGGGTTAGGGTTAGGGTTAGGGCTAGGACTTTACACAGAGACATGGAAGAGTTACACGCAATTCAGGCTCTGCACTAGATTAGTGGCTCCAGACTGGGGACAAGGAAAACTTTGTTGGACAGAGATAGATGAGGGTGCCATTGCCTTCTAAAATAAAACATCTTTGTCCCTTCAGTGACATTCATGGGGCTCAGAATAAGAGTTATAGTGGGGCCTAATGGAAGAGAGAGACTGGCTCCGGAACATTGCTGGAATGACACTGTTAGTCTGCTCTGTTCTGGCAGTTCTTTGAGGATGAGCAGAGATCGTGCACTGTCCGAGAAGTCGGGAACTAGACCCCGTTTCCAAGATTATGAATATGTGTCTATTTTCTACTTATTGAATCGCATTGTGCTTCATTTTCATTGCTTATCAAAACAACCCATTTTTATCTACACCTAAATCAATATTAATATATCTACTCTGTGTTCCTGGAATAAGATTTTGGGTTGTCAGCTATTAACATAGTATATATGTAAGACTATATATATATATATATATTCATACACACATATGATTATTTATATACATTAGATTTTAAGAAATCTAACATATACTTTTTAACAAATACGCATATGTATATATACTAAATTTTACTTTTATTTTTAATTATGTTTGTCTGTGTGTCTGAGATGGGGAGAGGGGATTGTCCATATGTGTGCAATGCCCAAGGTGGTCAGAACAGAGGAGGGTGTCAGATTTCCTGGACCTGGAGGCCCAGTTGCCTGCTGGGACCTGCAGTAGCGCCCTCTAGCAGAGAAGTGGGAGCTATTTACCGCTGAGCTGTCTCCCAGCTCTTGAGTTGATATTTAAAGCAATATTGTTTTTACATGAAGTGTTTGGTGATGTTTATTTATTATCAATTATCACGTTGGCTCGCTATAATTATGTAAAGGTTTGCTTTAAATACCTCAGACTTAATCTGCATTATCACCTCTGTTTCGACTTGCTTGCCATTCAACCTTTCTTTTCTCAGTGAAGTGACTTGGGTACATGTCAGTTTAGAAGGCAGGTGAGCTTCCCACTCTCCCTGTCCCTCTCCACCCCCTTCTCTCTGTTTCTGTCATTTTTGACTCTGTGAAACCTGGCACCTTTTTACTAGAGAGGGCATTTCCCTCAATGTTGTCCCCTTTTCTTCTCAAATACGAATTAAGCCATGTTTTCATTTAAGTCATCTGATTGCCTGTAAGGCAACCACAACAAGAACTATCCCACAAAAGCCAGCCTCGGTATCTACTCTCCTATATGCAGTGTTTCATACATCAGCGCATCTTTGTGTCCTTGAAATAAAAAGTCAAATACAATAGCAGGTGCAGCAGGAACACAGGTGCTACCTCACAAGTTTACAACGAGTGTGGGCTGAATGGTGTGGACTAATAGAAATGGAAACCGGCCGGAGATAGTGCATTTCATCATGCATTTAAATTACTTTTAATCTCATATTTTCCCACAGAAATCTACAATCACTCGGGAACTATGACTCCCTTTTTGTTTGGCTGTTTTAGAAGAGAATCAGCCTTTCGTAGCCTGGTAAAGAAGATGGCAATTCTGGCTATTGAGATGCGGGAAGTGGCACCATGTAACTTACCACATTACTATCTCTCTGAGTGCATGTGTTCTCCCACTTGTGGGATTAGGGTTCAAGACAGGTAACTTCTGGAGCAGAGCCCTCCTGCTAGCATTTGGTTTAGGCTTGGTGTTAGTGGAAGCGCTAGGGTTAGGGTTAAGTGTAAGGATATAGTTAGGGTTAATTTTAGGGTGAGGGTTAGAGTTAGGGTTGAGGTTCAGTTATTTCCAGAACTTGTCAATGTTTTCTTCATAGTAAACACTAGAGACATTTCAGAAGTTGTATTAATCTCCAGTACCTTTATCTGCTGAACCTGACGTTCTCAGACCTGAGTCAGGACTTCCAAGGGAAAGCAGCTCCAGACTCAAGATGTGACCTGCATGTCTTTCTTATCCTTAGCGTTGACATCAGGATGCTGGTGCTGATGATGCAAGGAAAGTTCCCTAAATACAGATGACAGCAGGACTCATCTCAGTTCATTTACGTTTTTCCAAGAGGTGAACAATGACTTTTTTTTTTCTGGATCCCTGTCAGAATGACAATCGACCTTTGAAGTTTATCTTCCCTCTAGGCTTGACTAGTGGAAGTCTGTAAAATGGATACCTTGCTACTTTGTGGAGAAACCAAGTAGGGGAAGGGAAAGCTGCTCTCTGATGTCTTCCCAGTGGCTCCTGAAGGACAATGTCTCTTCCCAAGGTGCTGCTCCTAGGGCATTTCATTGCCTGGATGAATCCATGGTCACATCCATCAGCTCAGGACTAGTTTGGGTAATGGTTGCAATCATGACTTTGGCTTGAGTTCTGTTCAGATTCTTGTTTTCCCACTTGCCAGCTGTGAGCTGGCATTTCACACCTGGGATCACTGTGGTGGGAAAGTCTCACAAAGGCCTGGGGCCCCCTAGAGGCCAGGCAGACTCCCTCTTTTGTCTGCCTTATCAAAGTGATCACTCATCTGGCACATTTTTTATTTTACTGAAGTAAGGTGGACTCTATCAGAAGCCTCTGTGTTTTTGCTGAGCACTGTCACCCTGAAGTCACCAGCCTCTACTGCAGCATCAATTTTGTCGCCTTCCTTCTTTGCATAGTGATGGTGGCAGCAGCCATAGAGGACTTTCCAGGCACACAAAGCTGAACTAAGAGACCACACAGGGAGGGTCCATTCTGTGGGAAAACATGTTCCAGAATGTGAGGACTTTGAAGACAGAAGAGTTTTCAGAATCACAAAAGATCTGCTAAGGAGTGGCCCTAGAAACCAGTAAAAGCTATTAAGGTTACAGATGCAGTGCTCCCTTGAACATGAACATCTCAGCTATGATCTGCTGCTTATCTCTGCTCTTTCCTTCTACAGACAATGAACCCTCATATTCTCACTGATGTGGTTCTGAGAGCTGGAGAGTTTGGTGGATGGAAAATAAGATTGAGAATGATACATATTAATTTCACCTGCACAAGTCTGAATGTGTGTGTGTGTGTGTGTGTGTTTGCACACTGTGATTTTAGTTTTTGTTTTTATTTTTGTTTTTGCTTTTTCGAGACAGGGTTTCTCTGTAGCTTTGGAGCCTGTCCTGGAACTAGCTCTTGTAGACCAAACTGGCCTCGAGCTCATAGTGATCCACCTGCTGGGATTAAAGGCGTGCACCACCACGGCCCGGCACGCACTGTGTGTTTTAGCTTCATCAAAATTGTATCTCACCATCATAGGACAGAGGAAAAGCATGCTCCTTAGGGTTAGAGAAACTACGAGAGCTCTCTGAATTTGAGACACCATTTGTTTGGATGTCAATTTTCTTAAGGCATCAATTGAAATTAATGGTTAACTCATAGAGTTGTTTTATATTACACAAAATAATGCAAACGAAGTGTTTAGAGTAATGTTCTACACATAGCATGTACTCAGTAAAAGTGTTTTTTCTCAAGGCAAATAGCTGATATCTTTCAGTAGGCAGCCCTGCCTCTGAATTCACTTGTTTACGAGTTTCTAAGACAATTCTTCCACCGATTCTTCCTAGTTAGTATCCCTGTGTTCCCTTTATATACCATTTGTCCCCAAAGACCCCTGAAGCCTTCAAATTATCTCTGTCTTCTTTTCTTAGCAATCAATACCCATTACACATAGCTCGGGATTATAGACGTCCTGGTGAAAGACGTTAATGGAGCCTGTCAAGCCACAGCACAACCACTTCCTTATAGAGAGGCACTTGAGTCTCCTAAAAGCCTGACCTTCAGTTAGAAAGTGATCAGGAAGCTTCAAATAAGCCTGAGAATCTGATCAATATTTTTCACTCTTTGACTGTGATTAGCAGAAGGACATCAGTTGTCACCAATAGCCTACCACAAAGCCAGATGCATCAACCAAGTGTCCAGCGTTTCTTCACATTGACCATCCATTGCAGATCCTTAGGATAAGGGACAAGGGCTTTTCAGGTTTCCATGGCAGCAGAGGTCCTCTTGCTGGCCTTCATAGAAACAAATGACTGGACAGTACCTACTGAAAACAAATAAAGCCCATCTTCCTTTACCGTTCAGAAGTCTGGGTTATTACTGTGTTAGTGTCAAGAACATCAGAGCCGAAAGTAAAGCCATGCATTTTTCTGGTTGGAAGTCTCCAATCAAAGGTGTCAGATTGCCGTTCATCTCCCATTCTGTTTTATTTCGGTGTATGTCTTCCCTTTGACCCATAATCTTGGCAGAGTGAGAAATGAGAGCGGGAAAATTTCACACCAATTTCCATTTCTGAGAATTGAGAATGAAGTTAGTAAATTTCTTAGTAAGTTTATTTCAAGTCATCTCTTTGAAAAGTCTGGGCTTTCTGGGTAGACTCATTCACCTGAAATATAGCTAGCTATGTCGCCACCTTGTGTTCCTTCTGTGAACTTCATTGTCTGGAAACAGTTTTTTTCTCTGTGAACGCTGGGATGGTAGCTCTCCAGTTTCAGCACTTTGAAAGTGAGTTTTCTATTCTGCAGTCATTGACAGAATACATGGCTTGAGAAAATGGGAGTGAGGTCTATAATGACAGATATGTTTAATATGTGTTGGGGATCCTGACGGGGACTGCTTTGATCATTTCTATAGCTCATTTTGTGGCACCATAGCTTCATTCCTGACAAAACTGACCTGAAAATATATCGAGATTCCTTGGCATCACAACCTTTGAAAACTATCGCAAATGTCGATTCTGTCTTGTGTGTTGGTTGAGTGTTTGAAAGGTGACTCCACTCCTCACAAACCTCTCTGTGACCACATGGCCCTTCAGTGTGCAGTCACTAATGCATCTGATCGTGTTTCCACCACCATATTCTAGGTGTTTCCATGAGTTGCTCATGTCTATGTAGTTTAGAGCTCAGCGATTTGGGTAGTAGTTTCACCTAAACCCTAGGAACCAATGGTCTGTGTGTAGGCTGCAGAGCATGGTCACTGGTCAGTTGGTCTTCAGTCCTTATTCTCTATGTTCTGGCTCTGGTTCCAAACCCCACACTGAGGGATACATGGATGGATGATGGAAACATGAACACTTGGGCTCATTCTTAGAGCTCCTCTCCACCTAGTGATCAGGTTCGTCCTCTCCCAGTGTCAGCTGCAACTAGCAAGCTCAGTTTCATCAAAGTACATCTCCATTCTGTTTTTCTACTACAGGCTTTGACACTTGTGCACATAAAGATCTCGCTTTCTCCTACAGTCCAGGAAGGCCAATTAAAAGCCAAAGGGCTAGAGGTGAAGCTTGATAATAGAAGGTGTGTTTTGCATGCACCAAGACCTGAGTTCGATGCCCAGTTGAGAGGAAAAGATAGCAATAAACACAGAGGCAAAATGATCTGAAAGATACTGAGACATTACAAGAAGTTGTGCTCATGAAAGACCCAGAAGCTTCAGCTTCCTTTACTTCCTGATACATATGCCTCATCTAAGGACAAATGGGATATAATTTATCAGCAGATTAGCTTGGACAAGCTTGGAGAACTATGGGTAACATCTAATGGACTAGCCTGTGAGAAGGCTCTGGGATTACCTGAAGTAAGCATAAGCAGGTTAGAACTCTGGAGAGATTGCCTAGTGGGGAATCAGGAGAATGGAGCTTGGGGAAAGGCTAGACATAGTTATAGTGAGAGAAAGAAGACATTTGGGGAACAATGACCAGAAGTTAGCAGTCAACTGAATGTGGAGACCAAGGCGAGATAAGAAACAATTGGGCTAAACTTTTTTTTTTGAAGAGATGTTGGATAGACACCAATGAAAAATAGAAAAAAAATCAAGAGGGTGATCCTTTAATAAGAAATTTTAATGACAGCACAATGTGCTTGTTCTTCACCAACACATGGCATATAGGAGACTCGGGAAGTGAGGCTTTCCCTCATGTTGGCATACTATGTTGTTGTCTGGTTCAGTGGGACCGAGGAGAACAAGGTTGACCTACCCTGAGTTACCGTGTGCCATGTGAGATATCAGCTCACACACCCTTGGTTGTGCCCAGGCTGAATTGCTTGAGTTCATAAACCCATAGTCTTTACCAGAGGTAACCCAGTTTGAGTGTAAGAAAGAGCCAAGAAAGTGAGTCGATGTTTTGTTTTCAGATGTAATGACCAACCACACCAGGAGACACAGACTGATCGTTTGTGCCAAGTATTAAGAACACCTGAAAATATACAATATTATGATGAATGCTGGACCATGCACTGACCAATCACACCAGATTGAAGTCCTCTCCCTTATCTCATGACATAAAAGGAGCACCCCAAGACCAAAGCACAGCAGGCAAGATGACTGCTTACCCAGTCGCTTGTCCTCATCCTCATTCAGGTGAGACCGAAAAGGACTCTTGCCCCAGCCTCCAAGCTTGAGTTCAGCTTCTTCTGTCCATAACATTTGGACCATTTCAAGCTGACCCTTGTCACCTTCTGTCAGTACCTGCATTTGACTTCTGACCTGCACAGCTCTGCACCTGGGCTTGGTAAGACTTCTCATCTGGTCTCTACAGACTGTTTCTGGACCTTTGCATCAGCTCTCCCCTAAAGACCACCCCCGATGCCTGCATCAGCTCTCCCCTATGGACCATTCCTGGACCCCTGCATCAGCGCTCTCCCTCTGTTAGGATAACACCTCTCTCTTCCTCAGCCTCATTATTCCCTTCTTAGTCATTGTGTAAAATACATATTATTGTGTATAGTCTAAAAGTTAGTAATAGTAGTTAAAATAGAATGATTGAACCCGTGACCATCGATGGCCAGGTCAGCTATCAAGCAAAATCACAGCCAGTGAAATTAAAGCACCGCCTGAAGCTGCCGTTGTTTGATACATTCTGCCCTTGTAGGAAGACACAAATATGTTTATACTTCTCACACAGCATGTTCAGAGAAGGACCTCTCACTGAATAATGGAATTTCTCTTTTAGTCCTCAAAGATTTACATAGACTATTTTAGTGTCTTCAGGCATAAAAACGTTACCCATGTACCATTCTTTTTTCTTATGGTGCAGAGATGGACCTAGAAGTTTTAGCTGTAAGCTCTACCACTGAGCTACATCAACAAGCCACGGTTTTTCAAGACAAAGTCTCCTTGTGTAGCTGAGACTGCCTTGAGCACACTACACAGCCTAGGCTAGCTTCAAACTTTGTAGTTCCTTGCCTCTTTATTGCAGATACTGGAATCTCCTCTTCCTTCTCCCCTCCTCCTTTCTCCCCTCCTCTCTTTCTTCTTCCTTTTACTCCTCTTCCTTCTTTCCCTTCTTCTCCTTTCTGCTCCTTTCCTTCTCCTCTCCCTTTATTTTCTCTCCCTCTCTTCTTCCCTGCCCCTCCTCTTCTTCTCCCTGACCTGACCTGACTCTCCTTCATCTAGCCCCCACCACCACCACCACCATAAGCTGCATCTCCAGCCCAATATTTTTTCTTAAAGAAAAACTTCAGTTAAATCCATTGGTGAGACGCTGTGGGAAACTGATGTGTTGTGATATGCTGAGTCACCAGAGCTCTCAGGGATGCTTCCAAGAGGATAAATTGCAAGGGCGCAGCCACAGAAACACCACCAAGGACAGTACACTCTGTTCTTCTCTTGCTTTTATTTCATTGAATCACAAACATTTCGTTCAGCGTTTGAGATCTTTATTTCAGTATAAGGGAAAAATAGCAATAGCTTCAGCAGGCTTAGCGGTCCCCAACAAGAAAATAGACACTGTGAGAGCAAGAGTGCTCCCACCCACAGATTCTATATAAGGAAAGAACCCCACACAAGGAAACAAACTCACAGGCCTGCAGAGATCCACAGGACAGGAACTGAACACTGAGCACTCATCCAGGTATCCTGAGGCTTCAGGGGTCTAGCAGCCACATAAGGAGGTGGAGGGAACTTTAAAAGGCCCTGACATCTACAGAGCTGCTTACAGAACTCTAGAAAGGTGGACCTAGGAAACCAGAGTTTCTAGCAGCCCTGTGCGTTATGGCTATTCTGTAATCAATGAGGACGTTCTGTAGTTCTCTGCACTTTTAGTCTCCCGGTGTAAGTTACTATCCTGCACTTACCTCCCTGACATGTCTACGGGAGACAATCTAATTTAAACCAGATTTCAATGATGTATCTTAAAAATCAAAATAGGCACTCTGTTTGTTTTGATCTTTCTGGGGTTTTGTTTTGTTTTGTTTTGTTTTGGTTTTAGTTCTGGGGGTTGAATCTAGGGTGTGTCCCACCATGTTATAACATTGAGCTCATTCCCAATATCCCTAGTCCATTTTCAAATGCTATACTTTTGTTAAAGAATTCTCATCAAGTCTCCCAGTCTTGACCTGATCTCTCTTTGCAGCACACATAGACCCTGAACCTGAGATCATCCTGCCTCAACCTCCGGGGATCACAGGCCTGGGCCATACACCAGGCCTGAAAGTAATTGCTCTTATGACCTTAACAAAATAACCATTCAATCACTAGCCTTGTTTGTTCCTTCTGTGTGAGGCTATGAAATGATCATTGTTCAATTTAGTTCTTAGAAAAGCACTAAGACTAACATCATGTAGGAGATTACTAGAGGAGAGAGACTTCCTATTTGGACATTCAATTAAAGCCTATTGGAAAATTCATACACAATTAATCTGGAGCTTACAATCTGTGCTCGTGTGGCTAAATATTAAAGGAACTGTTTCTCCTGAGAATTTTCTAGCCAGTTAAAGACTATTTGGAAAAACAGTCAAGATCTGTTTAGCAAGACATCAAGGCTGGGGTGAGCTGCACGGAGACTCTTCATCCCAGTCTTGCGCAGCCATTCTGGATATCCAGTTTCAAGTTCTGAACAGAAGCAGATGGTTAAGAATGAGTTGTTTTCTGTAAAATCTATAAACATGTATTTCAGTCCCTCCTTCATGGATTCTGTTTTGCTAATTTAAAATTATTTACGTGTGTGTGTGTGTGTGTGTGTGTGTGAAAGAGGGAGAGAGGGGGGAGAGGGAGAGGAGAAAATGGAGAGGGAAAGATGTAGGCGGAGGGGAAGAGGGTGAGTGAGAGGGAGAGAGAGAGAGAGAGAGCACCACAGTATAGCTACGGTGATCAGAGGACAACTTTAGGGAGCTGGCTGGCGTTCTCCTTTTTCCATGGGGTCCTGAGATGGAACTCAGGTGGTCAGGATTGCACCTTCTGGACTATCTCACTGGCCTATTGATCTGCTTTTATTCACACCCCTGAGATAGTGAGATAGTAGTCATGGTGACTTGTGCCAAAAAATGAATGGACCAATCACAACAGAAAGATGGTGAAAGAGAAAAGGCAGAAGTTCAAAAATACAGACTAGAAATAGTCATTCTGTTTCTTTATCAAAACTTATTTTTAAATAATTGTTTCCAATATAGATATAATGATTCAAATGGGACAGTACCCCTCACCCACAGTCATGGGTTGACTTGGTAAGAAAAATCTTTAGTAAAGGAGCAGTTTAGTAAACAGTGTTCCCTTGCCATGGTAACCGGACCATCATGCCCTCTAAAGTATATCAAGGAACCCCAGTTTGTGGGGATAGCCAATACACTCTGAGAGAAAATTCTCATTTTTGTTATTTCTAAAACATCTTGTGAGTCCGACACTGTTAAATTCTAGCTTGCTCCTTCTACAAAGCTTAAATATGCATTATAGTGTACTCCATAGAAATTTCCGAGTGTCTGTGAACACAGTTTCAACCATTCTGTCATGCGGTAAGTGCAGACGATAGCTCTAGTTAGTGAATGGGTAGGTAAGGGATACAGAAGAATGCGAGCATTTGAATATTTAAATAGGGATGCACTCAATGTCACAGGAACCTACCACATCATCACTTTGCTTGGGATCTGCAATTCCTCTTGAGTCCTTGCTGACAGATTTCTATAACACATAACATATGCTCTATCAGGAACTGAACCAGCTATTGTGAGCAGGATACGTATATGCACACATGCACTTAACCCCCCCGCCGCCCCCAGAGCAGAGTACTTCTTGATAACAGCACACACATACTCATGCATACTCATGAGCACAGACACAGGACACACTGCTTTTTGTTCCATGAACAGAGAAAACACATCTAAGGTAGTTCATGAATCATTACTAGATGGGGGGTGCTGAGGAATTTCTGCTTAGATAAGGTTTCATGAGAAGCCATGCAGCTCTGGTAAAGTGTGAATCTCTAAGAATATGTTATATAAGAGACTATTCAAGCATGTCTCCTGAAACCCACTAGTGCCATCTTTGATACGGACCACACAGATTCTGCAGGGAATACAGTTGGAAAGCTGCATGAACAGTTTCTGCTAAACACAATACGAGATCCTTTCTGTGATACTGAAGAACACCAGACAGATGTGCTCTAACCACAGATGGCCTCTTGCTCATCCACTTAGGGAGAACAGCTGATTTGAAGCTACAGGATTGAAAATCCTGATGTACATACATCTCCTAGCTTCAAGTGTGAGGTACCTTCCTGTGAGACTTTGAAGATGCGCAAGGACCCAGGTCATACTGGAGAATCTATAATAAGTTTTTATTTTCACCATCTTGGCAAACTGAAAGTCCAGAACCCTGGAGCTAATTGGGGCCTCAGTGAAAACTATCACTGTGTTTCTCCCCTCAAAACTGGGACCAGAATTGGGGTGATAAATAAGGTATTCAATTAAAAACAGAATTTAAATAATAAAAGTAAACTCAGTAATTACAGTGACTCATACCAGCTAGACCACTTCTGGACACAAACCCAAAGGACTCCAAACCCTACCAGGGAGGTTCTCAGACATCCATTGTAATGTTGTACTATCCGCAATAAGAAAGTAGAACAAGTCTACGTGTCCTTCAGCAGATAAATGAAGTAAGAGGAACATATCCAGATACACAATGGAACTGTATTTGCAGGAAGGCGCTTGGATCTGGAAATTACTCCAGTAAGTGAATTAACCCAGACTCGGAAGGACAAATCTATCTCATGTGTCTTTCCTATGTGGACTGTGGATATTAACTTTGCGTTTGGTTGTGGCTATAGATCACAAAACTAAAACGAGGGTTTGAGATGCGAAAAGTGGGCTTAAGGAAAGAGGTGGGAGGAGTTGGTAACAGAATACATATGGTACAAAAGAAGAAAGGGGTGAAGGGGCACAAGAGAAGTTGGGGGGGATGAGGGCGAGAAGCAGAGAAGGAAGACAAAACAAAGTCTGTTTTGAAAAATGCCATACTGAAGCCTGTAACTATATATTCTAACTAAAAGAAATGGTTTTTTAAATGACAGATAATCAACAAGAACTTATGACCAATTACGAATGTTTTAAACAAAGTGCGTCCCTGGGAGTGCAGGCTCATTTTCTTCTCTTTTGCTCAGCCCCACCAGGATAAGCACATTGTGTATTAGAGTCAGTTAGTCATATTTCAACCCAAGATCTGGGTGCTGATACTGGGTCTTTTCAAGGGGCTAACGACAGTTAAGTGACAACAAGGAGATGAATGGACACGAATGGGCACATCCCATCAAGGGAAGGGACGTACCAGTGTGATGTAGTGAGGGCTTGAGAAGCTGGACGGAAGGCTCTCCAATGTCTCTGCAGCACTCTGTTGATGAAAAGATGCTATTAACCAGCGAGTAGTCCTCGAGAAAGGACCACTCTTTCCAAGACCACAGAATGAGTTTCTTGAGACACAGATCCAGGAAATGCACAAATAAGAAGAGTTGTAGAAATAGCAATCTTCCCTAGACTGTTGTCTTACATACGAGCATATCTAAGACCTGTTCTGTAAAGAACACCCATGGGAGGCAGAAGGTGAGATCTTCCTAGTATGCTGTGGCGTGAGTAGCCCTGGAAGGGTCCACTAGTCTCCAGATCTCAAAAGTCCTGGTGGCATGGAGAAAGGCCACAGCCACTTACATTGTTCTGAACCTGGAAGCTCTTTGGGTGCTCCCAAACTGCCTATGAATATGTACGCGACTGAGATGCCCCTTTTTAATTTACTTTCTGTTAGCTCCTCAGGAAACAGTGAAACAATGGGAAAACATGGACCAGCAGAAGCAAGACCTAGGAAGGTACTCCTTTACAAAGAGAAAAAGCCAGGCATCATTTGTGTGTGTGTGTGTGTGCATGTACATATATGTATGTATGCATGCATGTATTATGTATGTATTGTGCATAGATGTCTTCTTCGTACAATTTTGATGAAGATTGGCCTTCTGTAGGGAGTTAATATGTCAAAAATATTTTAAGAGCCTACAGATTCCTGTAAAGTCCACAAAATTGTATCATAGTGCGTATATCATCAACATGAAGCTGAATCATTGTGACAATCAACAAACTTCTCAGAGCATTCTGTTTAACCTAAAATGCCATAACGCCACTAAGGGGTTAGTAATATTGCCTTGTTTTGTTATTAAGCTAAGGCTGATCTTGAACTCCAGATTCCCCTGCCTCGGTCTCACAAGTGATGAGATTACAGACATACACAACTGTACCCAACTTAAACTTGCAGCCTTGACAAGTAACAAGTATGTCTCAACTCTGCTTAAACCCTGGGTTGGCTTCTCTGACAGTTGCCCCGCCCTCATCCTGTGGTTTAGAGAATTTCAACTTGACTCTCAGCTCATGAAATGCACCTAATTTACACACAATAATTTAAGGAAACTGTAATTAGGAAAGCAACTGCAAAGCACGTAAGACTTAGTAGATAATTAGCATAGAGTAAGTGCTAAATGTCCACCAGACACAAAGTACATCGACTTTTTCATTTAACCCTGGGGCAACTAGATAAGATGGATGCTACCATCATATATTTTCATGCCAGAAAATTCTCCATGTACATTTAGAAAATCATCACACAGTACTTTCTGTGTATAAAAACAATTAAGATTTGTATTTAACCATCTCAGCATTAAGTATGACATAGTAAAAGGCACCAATTGATAAAGAAAATGATAAACTCTCATATAGTAAGATTAAGATGAATTATTCTTGCCTAAATATTCCAGTGGAGTTCAGACGTGTTTTTATGTTTGTTTGTTTTGCTCCCCGCCCCATGGCCTCTGAGCATCATGAGGGTGGGGAGCAGGTATTCTGCAAATATTAGGAAAAGCCTAGCATTTTGGGAAGCAAAGCATCTGGGCAAATGCTTCAAAATACCTAAAACTGTACCATCAGACTTGCACCAAAACCCTCAAAGTCCTTAATTTTATAATACTGGTAACGTAGACTGAACAAAGACTCGGTGGTTAGACACATTTGCTGCTCTTGTGGAGGGCCTGTGTGTGGTTCCTAGCAACCACATGGTCACTCACAACTGCATGTAACCCCCATTTAAGGGAAATTAATGCCTTTTTCTGACCTATGAGGCACCAGCACAGACACAGTGCATATACATAACTGCATGCAAAACACACTCATAAAACAAAAGCATCTTTAAAAAAGATTTATCCTATTTTTATTGGCAGTATGCCTAGAATCAGCTGACTGATAACAGAAACAATTGGAGGCTCTACATCCTTTGCTCAAGTCTTGGGTCCTAACAGGCATTTTACCATTTTGTTAGGGTAAACTTGTCAAGAATGGCATCGATTACTTAGATTAAAACAGAATGCCTGGCAAGATGTGATGGTGGCACATGGTATAATTCCAGCACTCAGGAGCCTGAGGAAGGAGGACAGCCTTGAGTTTGAGGCTAGCCTGGGCTGTTTTTCATTTAATGGGGGAGTTTTTTTTTTTGGGTTTCTTACTAAAATTCCATTTGAGATATTTTTCTGGTCTCTTTTTGTTTTTCATTACTAATACAATATTATTTTGAGAATACAGTTTGTTTGTGGTCTAACTTTTCCTGAATTTAATTCAATTTGTTTTATACCCTAGAATATGTTTTACAATTGTAAACTTTTCCACTAGTACACAAGGTGATATTTTATTTAGTAAGTCCTTTCTGCTCTGAAATAAGTCTTGGTTATTATATGATATCTGTTTGATTCTGCTGTCCTCCCTGCCCCCACTTAAACAGTAAAATCTTCCCTTGTATAGCATGCCTCTAAGCAGCTCCCACTTTGCTTAGCTTAGGGTGAGTTCCACATTGAAAATACATACTTTCCAGAGAGACAGAGCCAGGAAGATGGCTCATCTTTCAAATCTTACATAAGCCTAAAGCCTTAACTTTAATCCCCAAAACCTACTTAAAGGTGGAAGGTAAGAACTGACTCCATAAAGTTGTCCTCTGATCTCTGTCTACACAGACATATGACAGGCAGACAGGCAGACAAGCAGACAGGCAGGCAGATAGACATATACACACACATATACATATAGCCAGGCAGACAGGTAGACACATATATACATATGTATATAGATTAATAATAATAATAAATAGAACACTACAATAATAAAAATATATGAACATACATGTGACAGTTCGTTAGCTGTCACAAGTAAAAGTATCTCACATGTAGGGGGTGGATATCTGTTAGGACTGGGTCCCTCCTTGTAGGGTTCTCGTCAGGAAAGTATCCTTTATTCTCCACTCCCCGCATTTCTCTAGGAGAGCTGTGAAGAGGGAACATGGAACACTGACTCAGGCTGTTGGAAAAGACACGTGATTCTAATTAAACCACACAGGATATTTTTTAAGTGATGTGTAGCTTGTACCATGTAACCATCCAACTACAGCTCGGAGAGAAACCAACATTTGTATTGTATGAAAGAGCTAAACAGGTTTTCAGATTGTAAAGAAGCTTGGAAACCAAGAGGATAAGCATTTGGACATGAACAGACATGTAAAAGGTTGATTTGGCATTCTTATCTGGTTTTCAGTAGTAGACTCAGATCACCCCACACTGATATGTTCTGTGGCCACAGAGTTAGCATGTATTTAGTGATGGCTTCCTTTGATGCAGAATATGTAGACATACTTTTGAACTGGCTTCATCTTGATGCATTTCTGGTAGTGGACTAGTAATATGACAAGTCCAATCCCAATGATGACCATGACAAGCACAACGACCATGATAGAGACACCTACAACATAAAAACAGGTAAGCCGAACTTCAGCGGGCCATCCACTTGAGGACAGTAGAACTTACAGTCTCACTTCTTCCCCAAAGGGCTTTAGCTCCCTGTCCTCCAACATGGCACAAATTATTATAATCTCTATTCGCAATTAACAGTCCACCCCAAGATTCCAGCATGCTTAAAGAAAGCCATAGTCAGCAAGAAAACCTTTGCTTGATAGTTATTAACCAACGCTAGAAAAAGCCCCATTGCAGTTTGGGTTTCAGAAGTCATAAGTGACAGTTGTCTAGAAGATATATTAATTCTAAGAAGCAAATGTAGTAAATTTAGTTTGGGTCTCCAAACATGCAAAATAGGAAGGCAGGACCATAAAAACCCTCACGGAAACACAGCAAACACATGGCAGATGAGACAAAACCTTCATGGCGGAAGACTTTGAACATACATGAGAGTTATAGCCCTTACTGGTAAAGTTTAAAGTTTCTCCCCAGTCTGTAATTATTGCTCCATCCTCACAGTGGCACTCATGTTCGCGGTCATCCACCTGGAAGAGCAGCCAATCATGTATTGCTACGGTTATCGAATGACTGAGAAAAGCTTGCTTTGCAGCTCATTTCTGCTAATGTTAGTTTTGCATCAGGCCAATCCATCCATTTATCCCTAACTATAGATTTCTAGTACTTGAAAGAGTATCTGATATATATCTTAACAAATTTTAAGTGATAGCTGGGTTTCAGGACGATGTTCCACCCAGATATAAACCAATAGCATTGAGCAGTGTTTTGAGCTAAAAACAAATTTAGAATGTGTGTGTTTTCACAAAACCTTTGGGCTGAGGTTGATACTAGTGTAACTTAACTGTAAGTGACAGTAGGAAAAATTAAAATTTAAACTTCATACCTAAGCTTTATATGTATACACAAAAGTAGGTTTCTAAATTATCAATATAGATAATAAATTATTTCCCTTTAACAATGGTAATTCAATAATATCCAGGTTGGATCTTTGCACTGATTTTATTGATTATACATAAAATGTAAAGAAAATATATAGCTCTTTAAAAGAATAAGCTTACTTCCACACAGGCTCAAGAGTGAGGGCTAAGGTAAGGGGAAAAAAGGATGCTGAGGCACTACTTTAAGAGGCAATGAAATCTTACAGCGTTTTCCTCACACTGGGAGGGGCAGCTGCTGGTATTGTGGGCCTTTTCCATCTGTACGCATTCGCCATAACTGCAGACCTAGAGGGGAAGCAATCGGCATGAATTAGAGTGGCGCAACTTACGGGACACGTGATTTTACACACTGACAGATGGAATTCTGCATTCCTTCTTATGTGGCTTAGTTGCATGTTGGATGCAGCACTAGGGGAGATTGCTTTCACTCTTGTGACACCCATGTCAATCTCCCTGAGGGGAATTACAAGTAGACTTGATATAATACTGAGAAATGTCTTGCTTTTGTTTACCAACTTTGGGTGTTTAGTCAAACCAAAAATAACCCCAAAGACAGTTTCAGTTCCCCTATATCAATGGATAGAATAATACCTCTTTCTCTCTCCCTCCCTCTCTCTTCATCTGATCTCCTTTCTTCTTCCTTTACTCTCCAATCTTCCACCATTCTTCTCTTCCCTCCTCTTCCCTTGTGCCTCATCCTTTTTTGTCCTGTTAGTGCTGTATTCTAAACAAGCAGATGGGAACCAAAGAGCCTCGTGTTGTGTTTATGCAGGAATTTATTTCTAAAGAAGTCTTTTCTGGACTCTCATGCTTTTTGAAGAATTATTCATGCTAAAGAAGATAATGACTCAACCTCAGCGTCCATCAATACACGGACATAAAAGTGTGCAAACATGTCACAGAGTATAGCTTAGCTGCAGAATGAATAAAAGCACGTCATCGTGGCATCTTGAGTAAGTGTGGGAGGCAGATTATGTGAGGTACGTCAGACACAGGTTGGGAATTTCACACCTGAGACAGTTCAGGAATTCTCAATCACACACGAAAGCTAAGAACATTGATCTTAAGAAGTAGAGAACTGGACTGCGGTTTCCAAAGGCTGGTGTGGTGGCCAGGAAAAGGAAAAGAAAGACTCAAGATAATATGTTTAAATATTCAATTAACCAGGAATAGTAATTTCTAGTGGATCGTATGGCAGAATGTTTGTAATTAATAATATCTCATTGTATGTTTTTTTATTTTATTTTATTTTATTTTTTTTCTCATTGTATGTTTTAACATAGTTAGAAGAGAGGGTTTTGGATGTTCACAACATGAGGAAATGGTCAGCTGTTAAAGAGGTGTCTATCCTAATTACTCAGATTTGGTTATTACTCATTCTACATATGTGCTGAAAGATTATACTGTACCCAACAGATATGCATAATAATTAAGTGTGGGCCATAATAATTACTAAAATCTGGAATATAGAGTAAAAAGTCTTCCTTGTTTTCTCTTTGTTAAAATTAACTGTAGCAAGTCAAGCTGAAATCCAAGTAGGCCCAATACTCCACGAGTAGCCAGCTCTCTTCCTGTAGATTCAGTATGCCCCAGTCTCCACAGCCCCAGGAAAGCATTTCTGTGGCCAGGCTCTGTGTAGGACATTATCAAGTACACTGGTCTGTAGGCCGTGGGAAGCAGGCCTAATTACGAAACCCTAGTACGTAGTCCATCAACATGGTGGAAGGGATAAAAGGCAGAGTGCTTGCTGGCATCAGTAACATTAACTGGAGTAGAAGCCATGCATAATTTCATTAGATGCCTATTTTAAGATACCAATTAAGCATACTTATACCAATTACATATAATTTAGGATAACGGCAATTAAGCAAGAATAATATTACCATATTACCACTACCCTCTCCTTCAATAAGTAACAGGAAACGTGGCCATTGTTTCCCCCGTTTCCCCACATAGAAACCCATCTGGAGTCAATCCCAGCAGCCATGATGTTGGCGAGCCGCTGTCCTCTTACCATTCCATCCCCACATTTCGTTCCAGCATTAGCCAGGCCCATGTCTCTAGAATTGTGGTTTAAAAACATGGTCTTGCATTTGATGGTCACATTCTGCTTCTGATTAGTCAGGCTATACACTTTACTCTCTCCGAGGAGCGACGAGCGCTGCCCTCCAGCACAGAAGAGCTTTCCACATTTGAGATCTCTGGGAGGAAAAGAAGTAGAATGTTCTCAGACTCAGAACCAGGAACCAACATTTCAGAGATGAGGCAACCAGCCCAGCCGCTTTCCTCCAAACCCCATTGGTTGGCAGTTTCCAGGACCGTGGTAGACCAAAAAAGCTCTCAGACATTTAAAGCCCGAACTCTAAGAACTGACCTGAATAGATAGTGTGCGAAATAATCACTGAAAGAATTTTCAGTTCTTTAAACGCAATATTCATTAACACTCACAAAGGATATTTGTTAGTGGTTTTGATTAGCATAACTTTAATGGGAACACTAAGAGCTGTTCTTCCTCTCTTGATAGTAACTAATTCTAGCAAGCCTGGGGGCCGTGGTTCTTCAGCACCCACTGCACAGAAGGTTCGCCACTGGAAGTGAGTGGCTGAGAGGGAAGTGAGGGGCACTCCGTTTCCTCATGGAGTATATAGAAGCCATGGGGAGTTTGACCGGAGGATTCTGGGATTGTTCCTTTCAGTCCAGTCCCTATTTTGCCACACATGAAAGGCCACACAGAACTGCAGTCTACGGACCTGGAAGGGAGTTTAACTCATGGAGATCCGTCTCACTTTCAGCTTCTTTAGAGGCCTTCGCTGTTTTCCTTCATTCTTTAATTTACCCCCTTTAAAACATGGTTTCCATTTCTGTTTCCCCTGGTTTGGTAGCATTCTTTTCCTCCCTTTCTTTCCACCCATCTTACCCCTTCTTTAGTCTTTCTATTCCAGGACCCCAACTAGTAAACTCGGCAAATTCGACTAATGAAGCCAGGGGTCCGGGCTTTCCATGCTCCTTCTAATTCTCAGCAAAATCAGAATAACAGCTTTCAAAATGGAGTCTTTATGAGCTCTCAATATACTTTCCTGGGCATCTGTTTCCATGGGGCACTTACTTCTCATCACAGGGAGCAAATGTGTTTCCCTTTTTCTTGCAGTATCCAAATCTGTTTCCTTTTTTATTTATCTTGTAGCAAAGACCATGACTCTCTTGTGCTCCTGGGGTTCAAAGTTACACAGGGAAAAGAAAAAGAAAATGAACACTGAGAATCATAAAGCGGTTCATTTCCTAATGAAGTTAAGCTTGCCAAATCATGCCACAGAATGGTACTGTGAAAAGAAGTCAATATATTATTAAGAAATATAAAAGGTTTTGAAGTGGGAATAGAGAAATGCGTAGGAGGGAACAGGTGCAGAGCAGCTCTGATGCAAAGCCAATCAATTGCTGGGGAAGTAAAATCAGCAAGAGAGGTTGCAGCCACCGATGTGTTAGATGAAACCTTGAAACTATATCACAAATTATATTATCTCCAATTATATCCCAAATTCTTAGATGGTAACAGAAATACAGACTATTGTCTTGATCATTTATCCCCGTGACTGTCTCTCACCATCACCGAACAACTCTGAGCACTGGTCATCCGGAGTAGGACACTGCCCTATAAAGCAGTAGCCTTGGCCATTCTTGCAAGGAAACCCGTTGACCTGGAACTGGTCCTTAGGACACTCAGGGGAGTGGCCGGTACACATTTCAGGAAAGTCGCATTCATTTTTTGCTGGCCTACATACGGTCCCTTCCTTCTTAATCTGTTGAAGAGAAACAGGTATTGGCATCTTTGATGTGTGAGTTGGCCAAACTGAGTACAGGCAGGAAACTGACACACTTTATTGGTCTGTGAGAGACAGACTCCCAGCTTCCTTCTTGATGCGAAGGATTATGATCACCTGTAGAGATCATGGTTTTTACGTGGCTTTAAGAATGAGAAGATAGCGAGGTATTTTTAAAAGCTTTAATTATTTTCAGTGTCTGAGTGTTTTGCCTGCATGAATTCATGCCTGGTGCCCACAGAGGCCAGAAGAGAGCACCAGATCCCTGGATCTAGAGTTACATCTGCTATGTGGGTACTGAGAACCTAACCTGGGTCCTCTGCAAAAACAGTCTGAGCTTTTAACTACTGAGCCAATTCTCCAGTCCATGATGATGGTTTTGAAATTTGGTATTACAAAAGCCTAGCCTTAGGCAGAGCTTATATGGACAAAAATGGTCAAATGGGCAAATGTTTTCATTTACTTCATATTTTCTGCATTCTGAGCTCTGGTATATCACTCCAATGAATCCCTACCCATCTAGTGCATAACACAGAATCTCTGCCACCAACAGATAATATTCCACCACATAAACTGTAACAATACTCTGCCTCTCATTGTTCACGGACGTGCACAAAGGTATTCTCTTAAATGTGTGGGATTCCTAGGAAGAGTTGAAGATACATAAAATGATTATTTCCTTCGTGAGCTTACAATTGTTATTCAGTGGAGTCAAATAAGTGTAAGAAAATTCCTTGGAGCGATCTGAATTTCTGGCCATTTTTTTTTAAATTCTATCCCTGGGCATCTAGTGTCTATGTATACTCTGCTCTCCTTTAGATGAACTGTTGTTGGGATATCAATTTCTGTCCCACTTGAGTTTAGACTGACACTGATCCACACATGGGTAAGGATAGTGTTGGTCACATGATTTGACTCCTAAAAACACCAAGATGCTAACCATCTTCTCTATATCCCGGACCAGAGCATCATCTGTTCAGATATCAGACTATTTCAGATTAAATACTCCTGGGTGTTCACAAGGGACACTGCATTCTGGAATTATAACTGCAGGATCAGATAGTGCTTCATTATTGCACACACCTGAACTGAGAACACATCAGTCCTCGGGAGCCAAGGGTCTCACCTGACATGATTTGCAGCATTCTCCTTCCACACAGGTGAATCCCGGCTTCAGGACACATTTGCGTGCGTCACAGCAAGGGTTGGTGCATTCCTGGTGAGAGGAAAATGGAGACATCGTCACAAATGGGTTCATGTGTTGGTTCCTATTTGACGATCTAATTACTTGCACCCCTTCAAGAGCTCCATAGAAATGCAGGGCCCTTGGCTTAGGGACGTGAATCAGATTACTGGTGCAGCTTGCCTTGGGGGATTTCACTTCGCTGCCTTCTCTCATGTTCCCTCAGTAATTCCCAGTTTATGAACTCTCATTGGTGGGAAGAGTCCAAAGACAGTGATCTCCCAGCTGCTGTTGTTTCTAGATGCTGAAGTCTGAGATGCCATGGATTTCAACCTGAACACCTCTCTCTCTCTCTCTCTCTCTCTCTCTCTCTCTCTCTCTCTCTCCCTCTCTCCCTCTCTCTTGTTCAATTCATTGTTATTTTATAACAATAAAATAGTCACACTTAGGTGTCCTGTCTTCTTGAACAAAACTGAAACTTCTGAGGCAGTTGTCTGTCTACGTCTGATCAGTTAAGGCCTCCAAACATTAAAACAGAGCCCAGGGTTATTCCAAAACATACAGGGGGCAAATGGATCCCTGTCCAAAGCCAAAACTTTTTCTTGTTGCATCTGAGACATTGAAAAACAGTTTTCAAGTTCTCTGGGTCAGCCCCACCCTCATTATAGTGTCTCTTGATTGCTGTCCTGTTACAGCACTTTGAACTGGGCAGTGTCTAGAGCTAACACAGAAAACGTTGAAGACCCAGCAGATTGGTGGGACCATAAACCGAAGCTACACTAGAGGACTACTAGCTTCATATTTTAGCACCTCTCCAAAGGGTTACACAGCCTTGTTCATTTGAGGCAAAAAGTAGTGGAGGACACACATTTATTGGGTGAGTTTCTAGAAGAAATAGCTTCTAAAAGCAGACTAAGAATTACCTGAAAATTCGCCTCTAAGGCTTTTCTAGATGATCTAGACTTCAATAAATATATGAAAAAATTGGAGGCCTTTTGTCTTTCTACTAAAAGAGACTTTTCTATAATTACAACTTCCCAGCTATAGACAAGCTTCCCAAAGCTCTAAGTAAAGCGTGACTGACTAGGCCATGTTACAGAATGACTACCACCTACTATGTGTGCCTGCGGGATCCTGCTTAAGGATACTTCCCACAAGACAAGGCAGTTAACATGTAAGCTAGGCAAATGCAATGCTGCTGGTCTCCAGCAAGGTCATCACATATGACTTGAGATTTCCTAAGAAGGCTTGAAATGAGGCTGCCTCAACAGCCGGGCTCCAAGTGGACAAGAGGAACAGCTTCCTAAGGCGTCACTGAGAACATTGTCTGCTGAGATTCCAGCTGAACCCCAACCTTGTTAAAGATGACATCATTTGCAAATACCTGAACTGATCCACAGTCACACTCTTCTCCTGCGTCTACCTTCTTGTTCCCGCAAAATGGATACTCAAGAAAATCAGCAGGCAGTGGATTGTTGAATATGCACGCCGGCTTCTGATCATTCAGATATTGCTGGTATTGGCTTTGGCTGCATTTACTGAATTTTATTGCAGGGATGCTAGAGACAAGGTAAAAATGAAAGTTTATCACATGAAGGAAGCTGTGAAAAATTAATGAGGGTTCGGGAAAGAAATACACAAATGCTAACTACGAAAGCAGAGCATGTCACAGCTCCTTATGATTTACTAGTTGTGCTCCAAAAACACAACTATCAAATGCCATTTCAGTGAAAAACTCAGGTTATGTGTCTTCTGACAAACCCTTCCTGATGCCAACAGTTACTTGATTGTCTGTGCTTCTGCTTCCTATTTACCTCTAATGTGCCCCTCTTATTTTTTTAAAAAAAGCACATTATTTTTTTATGTTATGATTGTTTGCCTGTCTGTATGTATATCTATGACTATATGCGTAGTACCTGCAGAGGTTAGGAGGAGTTGTTGGATCCTCTGGAACTAGAGCTAAAGATGGTTATAAGTCTTCATATAGATGGTGGCAATTGAACCCCAATCCTCTGTAATAGCAGCAAGTAGTCTTAAAGACTGAGCTATCTCTCCACTCTCCAATGTGCCCCTTGTAATACAACCACATAAGAATATAAATCTGATTCACCGTCTCTGAAAGATCACAAACTTCTCCACCAAGTCAAGGAGGGCATCAAGTTCATTTCCTTAAAAATAACCGTTAGTTAACACAGTGCCTGGGTTGGAGTAGTTCTCTATTATACTTGTGCAAATAAACTGCTTATTAATATTAGAAACATCCTCATGACTTCTAAATGCCCCTCTTTAAACAACACTTCACTCCTTTATTTGGTTTAATACCTTCAGTGATTGAATACAGAAGGACTTTTACAGACTTGAGGCCATTAAATAGGGTTGCTATGACCTTGATAATATCATTAGTTTGATATCAGATACTACATATCACAGTTCTACTCTGTGACAGCCACTGAATTTTGAGCTTTAACTATTTTTCATCATTTTGAAAATATTTATTTGGTTTAAAATTATATGTATTTTTGTGTGTTAATGTGCAGGTATGGGTACAGGTACCCACTGAGGCCACAAGAGGGAATCAGAATCCCTGGAGCTGGAGTTACAGGTGGTGGTGAGCTTCCCAATGTGGATGCTACTAAACATAGGTCCTCTGCTCAAAGGAATCCAAAGATGCACAGGACCAAGACCTGACAACAAGGTAAGTCACTCATTGTATATTGTAATGCAATCTCTTATTGACAGCTACTTGCAAAAAAAAAAAGAGTTTTCTCCAAAGGAGTCTCAAAGGGTACTTAAGGATAATTAAGGGTACCCTGCCCAGCAGGGTCAACAGAAAACAAACTAAATTGTAGTTTTGTAGACTCTTGTTGCCTCATATGGTTTTGCTTGAACATTTGTTTTACTGTTCTTTTGTTTTTATATTATGATCTTAAATTTTGTGTTTTTAAGGGCTTGGGGATTTTGGTTTGTTTCTATTTGTATTTCTTACATTTTTGCTTTGTTTTGTTAGTCTGTTTTATTCTGGTATTTTTTTTTTTTGCCTGTTTATCTTTTAAAGAGGGGGGATAGAGTTGGGTGGGTGGGGAAGAAGTCGGAGAAGTTGGGATTTGGGGAAGGGAAAGTGTGATCAGAACATATTATATAATATTTTTTCAAAAATATATATAAGGTAAATTTATTATGTGTGTTATCAGAGGCTCACCTTCCACTACCGCCCATCACACATTTCCCCACAGGACAGGTACATGGAAACTCATCATGTTGCATGCCCAGGCTATGCCCCAGCTGATGCGCCATTCTGTTCCCGATTATATTTACATCTGGTAGAAGATCCTGATTTAAAACACACACACACACACACATAGCAGTAAGAGATGTCGAGACCCCAAAGTAGTACATGGGTATCACTTTAAACTAGTGTCTGAAAGGCTCAATTTCTAAATCTTAGTTAGTCTGTATGGATTTGGGAAAGGGTGGTCCATAACTATAATTTATAATGGAAATTGGGCAAATGACCTTCTACATATTTCTAACTTGAACTTTTTGATGCACAGCCCACTCCTATGTGTTGGCAGAGACTCAAGTTTTCCAAACAGCTAAAATCGTTAACTAATGTTACTATGTCCGACTGCCCTGTCCTTCCCAAACTTACGTTCTGAAACCTTAAGCTCGAAGGACTGCAGTGTTTAAGGCCAAGACGGCAAGTTCCTCAGCTGTGGTAATAATTCCCTAATCAAACAGGCTCTGGAGAAACATCTGTCTCTACCCTACCGTGGGAGACATGATGAGAAGGTGTCAACCTTCAGCCATGAGGTGGACCCTTGCCAGTTACAAATGGATTAGATCTCAGATTTCAGAATTGTGAGAAATATATTTCCATGGCTTACAGCCTACTCGGTTTCTGGTATTTTGTTACTGAAGCCCATGGGAACTTAAGACAAATGTCCTACACAATTTTATGGGTGGTGTTGGTGTCTTTTCTGTATTAGATATTCCAGGGCTTCAACTGAGAGGTTTGGTGTTCTTGTTTTTGATCTGTCTTGATCTGTATTGAGCAACAAATTTATATAATCCTGTAAAGGTAGTTTCTGTCATGAGAAACCTCTGGGAGTCAGAAATCAAAATCCAAGGCAGAAATGATTATTTCCTGGCCTTATAGACCTTGTTCATGCTCTAACCTATATATTCATAAAAAAATTCAAAGAGGCATAGGCTATCCAGTTCTGATAAAGTTAATAGGTCACCTTTAATTTGTTCATTTCATCTTTGCTCATATGAAGTTTCAAGGGTTTCTTGGTTTGGCTAAAATAAGATAATTGAAAAAGTAATAGCTTCATTTGGGGTAAATTGATTTCGTAGGCAGACCTTATCTCATTCAGATACTAAAGACAAATCTATAGTCATGAAAGTGATTATAAAATAACCAGTGGGTGAGATTATTTGAATAAATACTGGCTATTTTAAGCTTGGCTCTCAGCAAGACTAAGCTGTAGAAATAAATGCAGATAAGGAAATAAATACAAACCTTCATGTTTTCAACCATGTCTCTAATAGAGTACATGTACACCATTTACTGGAAGCTTTGAGCCTTGGATAAAGGTTGCACAAGCAAGGAGAGACTCATTGGTCCTCTACTTGCTGAACATGATTTTCAAGGTTGTCTTGATATGACAAATTAAGTGACCTTTTTACTTGTTTATTTCAGTTTAAAAGCAATTCCGATGATTAAATCACCCTAAGTGGAATGGACCTTACTTGTCCTTATAAGTAGTTACGTTTAATACATGGAAGAGTTTTACAGTTACAGAATACCCTGTGGTTGTTTTCATACCTGTCCTTCTGAGCTTTGAACTGTATTTTACCTTCAATCTTCCCCTACAGTTTTTCATAAGACACATTTGTTATTTTCACTTACTAAAGGGAAGATAGGTTTCTTCATGACATACCATAGAAAACGGAGGTCAAATTCAAATCACATATGTCTTCTCATAGAAAATTCACTCAAATATTTGGGTAAATGGTACAATGTTAGAAATGTTTTAGACCCACCTTAACAATGCTGCAGGAATGCAAGGCTTGGCACATTCCTCTTGGGTAAGCAATTCCTTGCATAGGTGTGTAGAGCCACTTCCCACTGTAAACAAGATGCAAGAATATTTATTTTTAATCGGACAGAACAGTCTCATTAACACCAAATTCAAACTGCAGTGAACCACCGTAGGGGTCATCCTTTGCTCTGGAAACAGTCTTCTGATTTCTGAAGTTAATGAGCACCATGGATGACCTGAGTTGAAACAGGGCTCAGTTAAACCTAGAGACACTGAAAAAAACTAAAGGAGGTCTTAGGATGAAATTGGGAAAAAAAATGTAATGTTTTCTAAGAAAACAAAATGAAAGAAGAAGAATCTCATTTTTCTCGATTCTTGTATACCTTGTACTCAACTCTGGATAAAACAATTTAAATAACAAAACAAACACACAAACAAAAAACTACAACAAGCTAATCAATTAAACTTTAAAGTGTTTGGGAGGAAAATATATTATAGTGGATGCTCTCAGAATCATAATTATTTGATGATGGTTGATAACATTTAAAGTCATTTATCAATTAAAGAAACACAAAGGGGCAATGATAGGTCTAATCCAACATTTAAATGCCCCGTTGTATAAAAATAAGGCCATTTCCATAATCTCTAAAGTGATAGATGTCTACATTGTAGAGATCTAATTTTCACTTGACTTGAGAGCAGTGCTTAGATTGGGGCCTTTGTAAACAGAGCCATCATGACCAGGAAGACAACACTTAGACAATCAGGAAATTCAAATACAAGAACAAAGGTGAGATGAAGGACCTGGTTTCAGCCTTTTATTGTTTTAATTAAGAAGATGCACCCTCTTTCTATCCCTGTGTTCAATGTGTCAAAGTCTGGCTGTGCTTCTTAGAGGAACACAGTATTCTGGGCTTGCCAATCTTTGGAGATCTTGGAAGAACATGGGAAATGTGAAGGACAGGCTAGAGGCTGACTTCTCTCAAAGTCATCTGAATTTAAACATAAACATTTATAATGTCACATGAATTGTCTTTCCTTCTATATCTATGTGACTATAGATGGGAAATATGCAATAACTCAGTGCATAAGAAGTCCCAGATACAATGTCCAGGTGAATAGTGAACAGTCCACTTTAAGGCCCTGTTTCAAATAACTTAGTGATCTGAAAAGTTACCTGTGAAATAAGCAAAATTATTTTACTAAAATATTCTTCTCCATTACACCTATTTAGATAATGTTGTGTGTTCTAAAAATTCACACGTGGCTTTTTAAGATTAAGTCAGTAGGTAAAGGCACTAGCCTCTAAGCCTGACTCCCTGAGTTCAATATCCAGGATCCACTGACTCTTGAAAATTGTCCTGTGACCTCCACAAATGCACTGTCACACACACACACACACACACACACACACACACACACCATAAATAATAAATACATATTTAAATATTAATGTATGAATAGGGGCCCCAACCTGCCCACCCTGAAGTTTATGAGGATGTTTTACTGTGCTTCATCCCCTATCATTTTTGGTCATGACAGTCTATGAGTGTCTACACCCAAGGTACACTCCTGAAGAGAAGTGCTTTGGGCCCATCAATCTATAGATGACTGGACTGGAGATCTCATGACAGTCTTTAGAACTGTTTGCTTCTAAACTCGGCCTGAAAGCCCACCTCTAGTTAACCCTGGAGAGAGGCTCTGCAGACTAGATTTGAGGACTCTGGAGATATTGGCATTATAGGCAGAGAAACAGGTAGGCCGAGTATGTGACTTTGACATCATCAGCGACAAGCTGGAAGCTACTACTGCTCTCAGATAGCTCTCCCAGAGTGTGATATCGATTAAGATCACAATGGTGCTTATTATTACAGAGCCTATGAATTTCATTCCTGTATGCATCATTTTCCTCTAGGCTAAGTATAATGCTAGATATATTGAACAGAGGAATTAACAATTAAGTAGATCCTCTCAAACTTGTGTCTAGGGATATTGAAGCTATAGCAGGATAAACTTATCAGATCAGATAGTCCAGAAAGCCAGATTTAGTGGAATTTTAGAGAGGAGCTGGCTTAGGATGGTGATAGGAAATTGCCAAGGGACCCCAACTTATCCTTGCTTTGGCACATTTTCAACTCTACATAAGAATATACTTTTTCTTTACACTCTTAACTAGTATTAGAAAAAATTATTACAAAACATTCTACTTATTTTAAATATTCTATTTTTGTATACTCATAATTAATACTTTTCTTATATAATAAAAATCCCCCCAAATAAATAATTTTGTGTTATTATGTATTATTTATTTGTCCTATTCTATTTTTTTCTTTTTGTGTGTTTGAGTGTGTGTGGTTTATTTGCACATGAGTGTACACATATGTATGCCCATGTGTGGGCATGAGAGAACAAAAGTGGGTATCAAGTGTTCAGCACTATCAGGCTATGGCCTTGCTTTCTCAAGACAGGTCTTCCACTGAGCCTGGAGTTAGGGTTGGTGGACAGCAAGCTCCCATGCTTCTCCTGTCTCTACCTGACTCACGGTGCTGGGGTCACAAGAGACAAAAAAAGTGCATGGCTATACCTAAATATTCTTACATAGGGGCTTGGGTTCAAATTCAGGTCCTCATATTTTTATAGTTAGTCCTCCGACCCGCCAAGCCATCTCCTGAACTCTGTTTTCTTTTTAAATAAAAATAACCCTAATATGTGAAGGAAAATAGAATAATTACATACCTCAGTAAAATCACATGATCAAAATCCTTCCTTTTTTTGAGAACTGTTTCTTGCCAAGTTGAAAAATGCAATAAGGCAGTTTCTAGATTTGACGTGATTTCTATCTTGTCTCCAGCTGACCATATTTCAAGGCCAGCCAGTGCCACATGAATGTTCAAGGTTTTATAAATCTGTCCAAAGAGGAATAATTTTCACAAAGTCAAATTGTTAGAAGTTTCTTTCATTATTACCTGTATTCCCTTGTATTAAAAAAAAACAATTTCAATGTGGTATGTACATTTTAAATAGCACAGCTCTTGTTTAAATTTTTATACTGAACTTCAGTGAAGATTATTATATAGACTACTGGGCGAATTTCCATAAATTTCAATAAAGAAACTATGGTAAACTATGATAAAAATGTTTGAAAATACTTTAAGTATAGAGATGGAAATATTAAGTATGAATGAAAATGATGGAAACAATCATAGGCTTTTATGAGCGCATTAGAAGGCTGTAAACAATCAGGGGAAGAATCCTGCTGGCTCAACAGGAATTACCCAGAATTACCCAGGAATTACAACGCATTGAAAAAAATGAAACAAACAGAAGACAGGGAGGGCCTAATGCTGTGGGAAAGAGCTAAAATATTAGGCACATTGTATATGACCCTAGTATTCCAACTTCTGAATTATTCATGTAAAACAAATGAATATTTATTTTTGCACCTCAGAGTGTGCATAGATGTTTAAGGTAGTTAGCAAAAAATGCAAATAGAAAATGTCCTTATACTGTGAAATGAGGCACCACTAATCTAGATGGGCTACTCCTCCCAGCGTCTTCCTCTGCATCTCCTTACCTGACTATTAGTCCTGGGATGTGTTTGAATGATTCAGCAAAGGAAGATGAGTACAACTCACGGTTTGTTTTAGTCATGTTTCTCATTCATTAATATTGAGATCCACTGATAATCTTAATAGATTAAAGCGAAGTTGTCTAATTCCAATGACAAGCCACAGACAATAAATCACAGACATGCATCATTCCCAAATTGTTGATACATTGCCTCATAATTTTGGTGTGAACAGAGATATTAAAATTTTATTACTTATTATTTCTGTATGTGCATATGTGTGCGTGTGTGTGTATGTGTGTGTGTGTGTGTGGTGGCAGCAGGTGCATATGGCAAACACATGTGTAGAAGTCCGAGGACAACTTAGTGGCATCTGTCCTTTCCTTCTACATTCCTGAAGATTCCAGGGGTGGAACTCAAGTTCCACCTTCATGGTTTGTGTCAAACACCTTTCTTTATCCATGGAGGCATCTCAGCCGTCTGCATCAGCGAGCAAGTTCTGGGATTAATTTAGATAATAAGTGTAATTTACTTAGGAAACCCAAACTTCAGTGCTGTGGTTTGTTGCTAACTGTTTTGAAGCAATTTTTACTAACTAGTTGACCTAGTGGGTCTGTGGTTTATGCTGGCTCGATGTCAAGGTTATTACTACAGTCTTTTCGGAGATCTGCCATAAAAAGTCCATTGCGTTTATATTTTCAGATTGATTCAAATTATAGCAAAACTTACCATGTTGACAAAATTGACCATTCCCCAAATTCGTTTCCTTAGCTTGTTTTGGGGTTTGTTATTCCTGTGGTACTGTAAACACAAGTATAGTACTTGTTACTTATCAATATTTAGAAAAGCCCCAAAAAAATAATTCAGTTACTATTGAGATAGTGTAAAAAAAAAAGAAAGAACAAAAGGAAGGAAGGAAGAAAGGAAGAAAGAAAGAAAGAAAGAAAGAAAAGAAAAAAGTAAAAAATGCAGCCTCTAGGGCAATAGAAAATAGCTCTCTTTTCAATGAACTAAAAATTGAACAAATTACGAAGACATAATAGATTTTTAAATAAAATAACTAGACATAGCGGTTCCTGGAGAGGTGCTTTGGCTTAGCACTTTAAGGTCTTCTTTTGAATTTGGACATCTTTTCCAATTATATTTCATTACATTTGTTGATTTTTTAAAAAGCAGCTGCTTAGTATTCTTTAGGGCCCATTTTTATTCCCAAGTCACAACTATTAAAGTTACACAACTGCCAATGCATTGCAAGCATCAGCAAGTTTACTCCCCCTGGCCCCTGAGAATCTGAATGTAAAAAATAATCACAAAAAGCACACAGCCAAAACAGAGCTCACATTGAACTGTGTACCAGAGAGGGACAGGAACCTGACCATTGCTTTTCTCCAGGACAAGGCTTATGAAGCCAAGTCGATTTAACTGCTCTGACTTTGATTCTGTTCTTATAACCGCATTTCTTTTTACTAGTTATTAATGAAATGTATTGAACAATAGAGGAGGATTTTCTGTGCGAGCACACATGGTCAGTTTCCTTTCCTGCTAAAAATCAGAGCCAAGGATGCCTTCCTTGAATCCTGCTGGAAGTCTCTGAAATGCTTCTCTTGGTCCACACGTGTCTTCCTCTTAACTCTATCAAGCGGCTGTTCCTCATCTTTCTGGGTATCTTGAATGCAGTTTGCTGCCCAGGTTCCTTTCAAGGCGTTTCTTTATATCTCCACTTCAACTACCATTTACCCACTCACCGCTATTTCCTTTTCTCCCACACTAGCCTTAAATTCTGGGGGGTAAACATGATTTCTAATAGTCACGTGGGAGGGGTTGCATAAAATACACTGTAGAAAGAGTCTGAGGCTTTCTGGGAGCCCACAGGGTTAAGGTCTGCAGCCCAAGGAAAGTAGAGGGGAATAATGGGTAGGGGCCTTGTGCCTTTAGTTCCTGCCTGTTCATCCAGTGTTCATGTCCTTTACCTCTTTCACAGTTTGTACTCTTCCCTGTGCTCTGTAAGCGATTTGCTTGATTTGATTCATCCTCTGCGTCACACACTCTCTCTTCATGTGTGTTTAACCTCCATTTAATTCACTAGAAGAAACACACTTCCCCCCCTTACAGATTCTAAAGTGGTTTTTCAGAAAGCCCATCCTTTATGCAGTCTCTCTTTTACTATCCTATTTATTTTTGCTCTATCCATTTTTTTTTTGGTTTTTCGAGACAGGGTTTCTCTGTGGCTTTGGAGCCTGTCCTAAAACTAGCTCTTGTAGACCAGGCTGGTCTCAAACTTACAGAGATCTGCCTGCCTCTGCCTCCTGAGTGCTGGGATTAAAGGCCTGCGCCACCATCGCCCGGCTTGCTTTATCCATTTTTCATATTTTCAATGTCTTTATCTACACCTTTATTATATGGTGTAAATGAAGTATCATTGGCTGATTGACAGCTCTTGGACAACCAACCCACCTCCTTTTACACTGGTCGACCTCAAGAGGTCCATTTTATCTAGGGGTACTGAAGTGGCTTTGTTGGGAAATTTCTGTTTGTGCTTTCTCCAAACAGTTTTTGTTGAAAATTTTGCTTAGCCTATCAGCAGCCGAACACCAGATGCTGTTGTGGAGCATCTGTGCAAAGCACAGACCTGGATCTGCCCTCCCCTGGTTGCTATTTTCCCTGCCATGGCTACAGGCAAGAAATGCTGTCTTTTGGGGTCCTTGGGGAGATCTTCAGTGATAGGGTTGACCTCATGGCTAGAGGTACCACTGGGAAGAATTAATCCCTCCTTTATTAGAATGCTCACATCCTTAGTTATGTCTTCCCATATGTTCCAAATACAGGTACACAACCGTCGAAGTTTACTTTCCGTTCTGATGAAGATTTTTCTCCTTAATTTTTAGCATCTGAAAGTTTTCAATGTCTTCTGTTGAGTTCAAGTCTAGATTACTGATCTGAATTCAAGTTTTTATAAATTGTTCAAAACTTCTATTAGTCACAGTAGGAAGGGGGTTCTAATTTAGATTAATCTGCAAGGCAGTGAAGAGACTCAAGAGTTTCGTATAATGTGTATGTTTTGAGGAACTGAAAGCAGGCACGTGAATCCAGAAGGGAATTTAGTGGAATTTCCTCTTCTCTAAACGAGAACCACAGCTTGGTTTTATAGAAAAATAAAGAGTCTGTTGTCCCTCAGAGAACTCACCACATAGTCATCAACAACAATGAACAGCTCAATAAATTTTTCTTTGTGAAAGCCCTGAAAACAGACAAAAAGTTATATGAAACCTACCACCAGTTCACTAGAAAGCAACAACTTATCATGATAAGAAATCTTAATGCTATTGCATTTGAAAGTGAAGCAAATGAGTGCATCTAATATGTCTATGAACTTTTCTTATTAAAGTCCCTGGACCTACACACCAGATTTTAAGAATCCATGAGTAACATTCCACCGTCAACCATTTTGCCTTTTTTGTTTAGTCTTCCAGCTCAAAATAAGAGTTGTAAATTATTACAAATTAAGTATTTTTATATTTTAGGTTTCTTGTTTTCAAAAACAGTTTGTAACTAAGCCCATGTGCCACTAGCCCATATATTTGTGTACTTATATCTATATATGCAACTATAAAGTATTATGCCTGCATCTATGTATGTGTAACTGAGAAATAATGAAGAATGCCCATATTTCTCCTCAGTGCTCCTTACCCCTTTTCACTGTGTGCTGTTCTCGGCTCCAAAGGACACTTATAAGCAATGCTAATGATAGACCTTTCCTTTGTACGAAACACAAATAGTTTTTATTTCTATGGAGCAAGTGCATTTTCTGAACAGTGCCCGGGGCTATGCTTCATGGTTTGACTAAGTCATTCTTTGCTGAACTATGTGACTATTTATCCAATGAGGTACTCAACAAAGAAATACCTGTGAAGTATATAATGTTCTAGACCCCCACTACCTAGACCCTGAGCATGAGAAGGAAAGCAAGCCTACCAGCTAGCATCTAGGGGAGAGTCAAGAAGACAACTTCTGATTGTGAAGAAGCCTAAAAGCATTGAGCACCTAACCCATCATCCCACCGGAAACTAAACTTGTTATCATCATTGGTTGTCTTTTATCATAACACTGAGTCTGATGTAAGAGGTGAGTTTGTCATCAACAGCTTCTCCCAAAGTGGTAAGAAACAGTAGGCTAGGGTACTGCAAACATTCCTTTTCCAGTTGCTTGCAGCCTTAACGCTGCTGTTCTATAAAGAGGATGGGAAGCTTTTTCCTTTATTGAAACTGATGGAGCAAACTGGAATTTGCTGAAGAGGAAAACATACTTTCTACATAGATATGAAGAAGTTTGAAGTTCAGCCTTTGGATCATGAGTTTCCAGTTTAGAAGAGGACCCATGTTCCACTAGCTGTGTGCACAGACTTTCTTGAGGGATCATAAAGGAAATCTGAAGTATGTTTTTCTTAAAGTAAAGAGGATTTAGAATACTCACTTCCAGTTTGTGCTCGTTTATGTTTTTAACATCTATTGGAGCAGACTTCTTGGTAAAATTGAGCCCTGCACAGGAGTAATTGGTAGCATAGGGTGCCTTAATGTTGTATTTGAACACCAAATGCTCTCCGTCATCTGAGTATTTGACTGGTTCAATGAGATACCGTTGGTCATTCACTCTGAAGAAGCCCCTGTGGAAATGGCAACACAATATTTCAAATCTGTAGCTTTGCCATTCTATTTTACTAACATTAGCCTTCTCAGAAAGGGAAACTACCGGATCCAAACTTCCTGAGCTGGGTGATCTTGATAGCAAACAAGTGACCCAGCGTGTGGCCTTTGACTGAGTCAACTTAATCTTTGTCCTCAAAAGCTTGTCAGCATGATATCTGCTTAGAGCATAGGTCAAAAACAGTTTCATCCAAGGGAGAGCAATCCCCTCCCTCTTTCCTTTTAAGAGGTCAGGGAAAAGCACGGCCCCTATAGGATCAGATAGTCCAAGGTCATGGGGGGAACAAATACCCACTACTGCAGCATCTGTGGTTGCCTCAAAGTTTTTGTATACATTTGATAAATTTATCATGTGCTAATTGTAGAGTAGGTATGTAAAGGGACAGATACTAGTGCCTGGTTGTTTTGTCATAAAAGAGGTTCTCACTCATGAGCACTCTGGGAGCTCCCTAAAGAGAGTCAAGAAAAATGAAAACAGAATTTTTTTTCTTCTGCCTTCCATCTCTCCTCACATCTCCCATTCTTATATTTAAGTCCAAAAATTGACAGAAAAAATTCTAAGCTTTATTTTTAACTTTTTATTTTCTAAACCAGAATGTGCCTGGCATAGTATAAAGAAAAATGACTGGAACACCCACAAACCCCAGAGTCAGAAGACCTGTACTGGGGGATCAGTTCTGTGCTCCTAAGCAGCTGTATGCTCTCAGCATCCCAACCGCAAATATAAAAGTGCATGCCAGTGTTCTAGAATTGACCAGCTCTGAATCCTTCCTTCCTGTGCTGGACTCACTTTCTTGAGGGCTGTGTTTCAGGCATCTTGCTATTGAGCATAAGGCACAGGCTGGAGTCCACACACATGACTGAGAGCATGTGGCGCCCCCTTTTCACTACCTTTTAAGCTTACTAGACTAGTGAAAAGAAATCAGTGAAGTGGCAGCCATTGAAATCTCTAGGACATGAGTTAGGGAGGTACTCTGCCTTACCTCAGACCGTTGCAAGTGCTGATACTAGCCGCAGAATCGAATTCATGTATGATGGACCCTTGGTAAAAACAGTGATCCTAAAACAGAAGAGTCGATTAAGGCAGGTATCAATACCTGAACTGGAAAAATATTGGTAGCTAAGAATTTCTGTTGAGAATAAGCCAGTATTTCACAAGTGACATTTGCATTGAATTTCTTCACAGCATTCATTTAAGACATTTGAACCTGATTTAGAGACCTTTAATTCTAATTGATTGACTACTTTGGATAAACCCATATATAAATTATTTTCTCATACATTTATCTATTAGGTGATCAGACCACTTTCAGATATGACTCCTTCTCTTATAAATATGACTCCTTCTCTTATAAATATGACTTCTGTCATCCTCAAATCCTTGACAAAGTTCTATTGTTTCCCACGCTGCCTATTAAATCAAGCCAAACTTTCAATGGTTCTAAAATTAGATCTTTCTCTCCAGCCATTCCTCTCCAGTGCCCTTCTCTCTTGTTTCTCTGCTTCAGTCCAACTGGCATCTTCATTACTCTTGCTTGGTGCATTGCTCACGGTAATTCCATCAGGCAATGACTCTTTTCATCTCTTCTGTCTGCTCATCAACCCATACGTGACACTTTCTTTGGTCTTCCAAGTACCTCGCACTTGCTAGTCTGTATTCCTTTTGTCCTATATTTTAAGCTGACATGGTGATATAGATCTTAAAGAAGTTTAAAGTTGATTTATATAGAGGAAATAGGGGTTTTAAAGGATACTTTTGGGCAGAGGAAGTCATTCTCTTGTTTAAGGGATATAGATATAAAGTTCTGCAAAGGTGATGAAGAAAAGTGCAGATTCTCTAACTCTAGTAATGGTTGGTGCAAAGCTTCCTTTGGAGAATGAAAAGGAGACTTTCATGATAATGCACCAACCGGCTGGACAGGTGTCACAGACCACGAAAGATCTAGTTCACTGTAGCTTTGGAGTGTTGTTTCATGTACTTAAACTTCATCTTTTTTACTTAATTCCATCCTATATAGATATGTTATATTCATTTTGGCTCCTGTTTCAGCCTTCTTTCACTTATTACCATAGTGAATATTGAAAAACCTTAGCAAAGAAAGATAGGAAACAATCTTTGCTCTGCTTGTTGGAAGTAATCAGCTCCCCGAGGGGCTCAACATGTCCTTTGTTCCATCCTATCACCATTTAGTAAAAGTAGTCAACTCAGGGCTAGTTCCATTAGAGAAGCTTTGAAATAGCCTGTAAATCTGGCATTGCTGTTTAAAACCATACCAAGAAGTAATAGTTTCAGAGAGGAGCAGAGGAAAGTTTTACAAGATACCAAGATCGGCGGATGCTTGATGAGCATCTCTCCCTTTATATTGTAATACGTCTCACTGTAATTTGAGGCGAGGAATTCCCTGAAAGAGAGGAGAAGTAATGAGATTTATTTATTCTAAAATCATTACACACAAAACCAGCCATATGGTTGTAAAGCCTCAAAGATGCCTTTGAATCTCAAGAAGTCCTTTTCTGTACACACACACACACACACACACACTTATAAACAATATCAAGCATGTTGATGGGAAACCATTCACAAATTGAACCTCATACTATTAGACATGCTACAGAAAATTCGGGAAAAAATTGTGACAATTTTACCAAAGCAGTATTCTTGAAACTTCAGAGAAATAATCTGTAAAGTGCAAATAGGTTTCAAACCTAGTCATGAGAGGATGGCTCAACATTTAAACCCAACGAGTGTCAATCACACTATGATCATTGCAAAGAAGGTCTGCTTCAGATACGACACTAGTGTGTATAAATGTGACTCCTTCCGTTTGTCTTCAGATCTTCGATACACTGATCCACTTGTGCTAAGGCAAAGTAATCCCAAAACACTTCTCAGTGATCTTTCCTAATCAGATAAAGAAACCCATATAAACTGACTCATGATAAGAAGCCCTTTGACATGCCAGCCAGATCTTTCCACACTGATTTAAAGTGCCAATAAAATCCCAACTCAAGTTTCAGCAGATGGTTTCTTGAATTGACAAGATGAACTTAAACTTACAAAGAAATGCATCATGACCATCAGCATGTTTTTTTAATGCATACACCTTATATGGATATTTAGGAAAACAAGAAACAACAGTGAAGAAGGTCACATAAAGATTTCTCTGTAATTACTAGCTTCCCTCATACTGAGAATGAACAGTAACTCAAGTATGTATCAGTGTGCTAATAGTCTTCTCAGAGAGACAAGATGGCACTCAAAATGCTCCCTATCAAAATATGAAGAGAAAATTAGTAAACAGAGAGCAGAATTTATAAGTTTCTTGCTGCTAAGATATGACAGGTTTATATTTGAAGAGGAGGAATTCATAAAGATTTGAGGAATTTACATTACTGGTAGTATGTACAAAAAAATGGGGCTACTATATTATCTACCCCTATAAGATATACCACCGCATAGAACTTACTTTGATCTAAGCTGAGCATGGTAGTGGACACCTATAATCCTCGCACTAGGGAGGCAGAGGCAGGAGGATAAGCAGTTTAGGGTCATCCTCATCTACATAGTAAATTTGAGGATAGTCTGGGCTATAAGAAACTCTGTAGAAAGAAAACAAGACAACTTACCTTGATTTCAGAAGGTGAAGGATTAAAGTTTTTCTGCCCAATTTTATTTCATACAACAATTCTTCTTCATATGCCTCCTGGAAAACAAGATTCTCCCTGTGACTTTGACATCTGCTTATGTAAGAGTGGCCATAACCCACCTATAGCTCCCCACAGTAACTTCAGGGAAGAAACATTGAAAAGGTGAACTTAAAGAGAAAGAGAACTATAGAGATGATTTTTACCAATTATATTTTAATTAAAAAGACATTTCTACTAAAGAAATAAAATGGATAATCTATATTCACCCCTCATTCAGGAATGTATAGATCACTTTATAGCCAATTACTAATTCATATTAACTTGTCTTTATAAAAGACCTTCACTTTTTGTATTTTAAAAAAAGTTTTATATGTATATTCTCCATATTCTTCCTCTTGTCATCATAATTCTTTACCACTTCCTCTTATAATTAGTCTCATATAAGTTTTACATATCTGTCAGACATGAAAAAACTTAATTTCTTTACTGTATATTAATTATCAGAAATTTTGTTTGGGATGTTCATTTAAGCTAGAGTTGTGCTGTCTACAACTTGGATAAAATAAGTAAGGCTTTTGATATGTGCTGGCAAGATGCTCTGAAGAAAAGGAACATAGATTTAGAAACTCTACCAGCACAGTCCATTGCAGTCATGGCTGGGAATACCAACAGAATTATCTCGTTCTGACAGGTCGGCTTATTAGCTGTAGATGCTGTCAGTAATGAATGATGAAATTTTAGCTCTCTCTTGCCTTTGATGACTATTGGCACAGCTGTTTTCTCCTGGTATAATTATAAGGAATTTGCTGAACTTTCAATTCATTGTGGTTTTGTTTTACTACTTTGTGAGAATTCTTTATACTGCTGGTTCATAGTTGTTGCTCATATGTGTTGTCCATTCCTTAAGTTAATTCTTAATTTGTTGGACAAAACTACTTCTTCAGGCACAGAAATTAATTGATGTGGGATTCCCCTCTGTATGCTGTGAATATCATTGATTGTTAAAGGAACTGCGTTGGGCCTATAGCATGGCTATAGGGTAACAGAGCTAGTTGGGGAAAACTAAACTGAATGCTGGGAGGAAGAAGGCAGAGTCAGGGAGAAGCCATCTAGCCCCACTGGAGCTGGATAGAACTTTAGCCTACCAGTAAGCCACAGCCACGTGGAGATACATGTATTAATAGAAATGGGTTAAATTAATATGTAAAAGTTAGCCAATAAAAAGCTAGAGCTAATAGACCAAGCAATGATTTAATTAACACAGTTTCTGTGTGATTATTTTGGGGCTGAGCAGTCAGGAACCAACAAATGGCCTCCCTCCAACAAATAAAATCATTGGAGTAAGATTTCAAAACCACTTGAGAATATAACACTGAGTTTCCACCCAACATTCCTATTATTAGCATATTACATCGTTATAGTTCTCACAACTCATGAACCAAGACTGTATTATTCTTAAAGTTCATATGTATTGTTATGCTCTAAATTTTACTGGCTGTCTTTTTGGTTTTGGACATCCCTAACCCCCATGCCCTGTGATGGTTGTCTATCATATCCCCTTGGTTTCTCAACCCATGAGTTTCATGGATTTTCCCTGGTTTTGATGGCTTTAACATTTTTGTCTTGCACTCATCAGTTGTCTTATAGGATGTCTCTTGGGTTTTTGAATGCTCTATGAAGGCTTGACAGCAGTTTGTGTTTTTTTTTCCAATGAAAACCACTAAAGGCAGTACCACAGTGTCACCTCAAGAGGTCGTACTGTCAACACGACTTCTCATGGGTGATGCTGGCCTTGGTCACCTGGCAGACATCTTATTTACAATTTTCTCTTTAGAAAGTGACTTTTCTTCTGCCCTATGCTTTGCTCTTCGAAATGAAATCATAGTGTGAAGCCCATGGTTAAGGGGTGGAGACCAACACTATACCTCCTGGAGAAGGGACGATGAATAGAAATACTCAGTTCTTCTGTATGGAACATTGGCCTATCCTCTGATGTGGGCTTATTTATTTTCTAATTTATTTGTATTAGTAAAGCTTCATGGATACTTCATAATTTATCTTGCCACAAAATAAGCAAACATCATTTATCTTACTATTCATATTGTCCTACATTTTCTTTTAGGGGCTCTATAAGTTGGCTCTTGATTTCATTTGATATGTCCCCACCTATATGGATATGGAGTTGGGGGCAGGTCTTTTGCTGCAGGGGGGACACTTTTCGGTTCCAGGCTCACCCCATACATTTCCTCTATAGCCCAGGCTAATTTTACACAGTTAGAGTAAAGCTTCTGATATAAAGCATGGCTATCATAAGGCCACAGCTCGTGCATAAGGGACGATGGGAAGCAGGTTCCCCCTTGGCTAGGTATTAGCCTTTTAACTACATAAAGACCTGAAAAGATGAGGAAAGAGTTGAAGATCAGAAGGAAGAGCGCAGAGCGCTGCCTCGTTGTTGCATCAAGTCATGAGACCATGTGAAAAGCTGAAATATAGCTTTCTAATAACTGAGAAATCTAACAAGTGAGGGTAGGAAAAATGAGCTGCCACCATGGGAAAGGGAAGAAAGGTCATGGCACCAGGAGAAGTTTGTCCTCAGTCATTGTTAGGACAGGAGACCTGTTAGTACTTTCTGTGAACCCAAGTTAGAATCTAGGTTGTAGCACAAAAGTATCTAATTCCAACTTTCGGAGGACACATATCTAAGACCTTTATAATCTTGGATATTGAATAAACTATAATGCTTGTCCCATCTTATGTAGATTGTCTTATATGGTAAATATTCCTTTGAAAGTAATCCTTTAAGTATTTTTAATTGTTAATATTCAAATGAGGACCTTTGCAAGGTAAGGTACATTTTGTTCCCGTGAAAGCTGTCCCATTGGGGTACAGAATCTGTACAACAAATATGTCTGCCATTGAAAATCCACAAAAGCAAAATAAAGGCTGGAGAGTGTACACAAAGGTCACCAGCTCAGAAAAATTGAGGGTGCATTACACAAATCTGCAAAGAGAAATAGAAAATAGTTCCCCCAAAGCCTGAGCAGTCCTCTTTTCTTGTTTGCTAACCAACCCACTGAGGGTCAGTCACCCCCAAGCCTATGCTGTAAACCAACTGGAGGTCCTCTACAAAACTGAAACCTAGATTTGCATCATACTTGCTCCTGCTCAGAGGCAGAGGCAGCTTTCTTCACTGTCAGAACCTGAACAAAAGAATGCCATGGTAAACAATGCCTTGGGAACTGTGTGAGAGGCTCCAGGAAAAAGGCAGAGGGTCTTTTACCTCAAGTGCATTTTGTTCCCTAGATTGTTCGTGGACATGACTTCATGCCTCCTGTGTTAATCATTTACATTCAATTTGTAAGACATGTTTATTCTTGTTGGGTTTCAGAACATAGCTATAGAACCCAATCTGGTGAAAGTGTACCCTGAATCTGGAGATGGCCTTCTGCCTTCCTTCCATGCTTTCCCAGACATAATCTACAAAGTACTTGCCAGGCAATTGTGTTTACATTGGTCTGTCTTAAGAAAGTTCTGGGAAAGGGCTACGCTGTCAATAGTGAGTATGTGCTCACTGCCATTTATTTACATGTTTTTCTAATCACGTTTTTTTTAACTCAAACAACCTTACTCGGATAATCATTGCTTTCTTTGTTACATTTGTGTATAAAAGTACAATGAGACCGAACGAAGATTGTCTACAGCATGAGAGTATAGTTCACCGTGTTCCTTAAGGTCCTCAAAGACAGATCTGCAGGGGTTAGAGAAAAGTCACTACTGCACAGCTGTGAAAGCCATTAAGTCATATTTACTAAGTCAAAACACATACCGGCATATCAGACTCATGGGTGTGCTCAAGATCCCGCTTCCGTATTGGGGGAAGCTTTTTAGGACGAACCAGTTGTTGACCCTCTACTCCAACAATCCCCTTTTCTAGAAGAAAACATAAAGAAGGGAAAATCCATGTATGTTTACAACCCACCCTCCAGTGATGGGCAAATGGATTGATGCTCATCTAGCTCAGGTGTTTCCAATTGCCAGCCATGCAGTCACATCGTCCTTGATTGGTGATGGGAGAAAGTTGAGATGGCTATTTACAGAGGAGGGAGACATAAGCAACACTAGCAAAAGGACAAAGATACAGTGTCCTATGGCCGTTTTGGCCTTTGTTATTTTTATTTTCTCCCTCTCTCCAGATGCTGTCTCCTTTCAAAGCCTGTACTGGAATGACCTATTTCAACATCAAATAACTCTTTTTTCCCCTCAGTGAACTTTGCATTAGAAGTCTTCACTCTCATAGGTAAAGGTCAAAGCTTCCACTGCTGAGATAATCTTAGGTAGCCCCGCCACCATGCTAAACATTATCTTTTGTCATGAACTATCACATTGGCAGTCAGATATGAGTTTATTCTGAACTGTGTATAGCAATAAATATAGAATAATATGGATTTCTGGAATGTTACTCAGATTTGAATCAAGGGTTCACCAGTTTATGAGCTGTATGATCACTAGTATTTTATCGAATCTCAACTGACAACAGTATTTTCATATTCTTTATCACTAAAAGGGAAAATAGTATAGCATTTTAAAAGTTCTCCATGACATAAAAGGTAGCTAAGGACCAGCACAGTGTCTGTTCTTCTACAGGTGCTTTGTCAATACTCATTCCTGTCCCTGTCTCATATTGTCCGTGTTTAAGAGTGATAAGGGCTTCCACAGACTCATTAAATCTCATGACCAGTGATAACCCAATCTAAGCCTGACATGATAGCCTAAGATAAGTCACCAAAGCAGTTAGAGCTTTTATAACTTACACTTTAAATATTGTAGCTAAAGAGATCATGGATCAGGTTTAATAAATAAACCTTGCAGAAAAAAGTAACACATACCTTCAATCTGAGAAATAAGTACAGTCATCCAAAATATACGCATGGGGAACATTCTGAATGGTTATCTGAGAAAAGCTGCACCCTACTCCTTGTTCTTGCTTCTACTGCAAGGATGCCCAGCCTAGAAGGTAGATGGGCAGTTTTGATCCTCCACAGGAAACCCTCCTTGACCCAGTTAACTCATGAACAGCTTGAGGCTAAAACTCAAAGGTGGACATAATGTACTAATTAAAGACAACATTTGAGATACTGGGGGTGGAAGTAGACTTGGCACAGATCCTATTTCGTGTCTAATAGGATCATAGAGGTTTTAAGACTTTTGAGGTTCAAAGAGTCAAGAATGTTTTAGGAAAAGAAATCATTAAAGTCTATTTATATATATTTTGGTTGAGGTAGATGAAGTAGAGGACCAAATATAAAAACCACTTGAGAACACTGAACAACAACAAAAAAATAACAACAGCAATAAATAAAACCCCCCAAAATAGAAAAGTCAAAATTGTATACATGTTACAAATCATATATTAATTAAATACAAAAGGCATATTGAAAGGGAGATATAAGTAGCATTATAGTGTAACACTGTTTCCTAACTAACACAAAGAAAGAAGATACAGACAGATGTGCAAAGGGTCAACGGCAAGCCTTTCCACACATTTGTGTTACCTTCTAATGTCAGTGCAAACACTGTGTTTCCATTTGGGTTGCATCCCATCTCCTCCTCCAGTTTTCACCATCTCGCCCAATTCACCCCAGATAATCAGCTCCCTTCCGTTTAAACAAACTCACCATACTCCCAGAAAGTTTTCCACTGTCTGATTAAGAGTCTAGTCACTCTCTGTTTCTTAACCATCTTCTTTTCAGCTCAAGTCTCTCCAAGACTTCCTTCAACTTCTGGTGGTCGTTTTCCTGTCTCATTTATCTGTCTAAACTGACATCTGAATTTAAGACCTTTAAGGGAAATTTCCTTCACTTGAATGTCTATCTCAAATGTTAGCATGAAGCTGGTCATCTGTTATCACCCTTCCCACTTGGAGTCATTGTAGTCTCTTCATAGTTTCTTCATAGACTCTCTTGTTTTGAATACAGCAGTCTTTTCACCCACTCCAGAAACATCTTCAAGTCTCTTCTGACAGCGTGTATCTCCTCCATCAGCAAGCCCAGTTTGTTCTGAAGAGATAGCTAATAATCTCTCCCATGTCCTTCTCCTGTGCTGTTCCAAGACATCATTACCTCTACCCTAGTTTACTGAAATTACACACATTATGTACACATATAGGATGAGTTTATCAATACACATCATATCTAACCACTTCTTTTCAATAACTTTTCATCTCAGCGTCAAAGTCTGTGATAACCTCAGACTCCCCATGATATCTGCTTGACACTTTGTTTTCACATTTTACTATTCATTTTCTCTGAATCAACTGCTGTGTGCTTCTGAGTGTTTCTGGAACACGCCACATACATTCTATTTCAAGGGTATTGCTTGGTTCTTCCTCTGCCTGGAGTCTTGAACCTAGAGTGGCTCCCAGGAGCCCAAGGCAAGGTCCCCAGTTAGTTCCTTGGGCAGCTGAGGATAGGGAACCTGAAATGACCCTATCCTATAGCAATGCTGACGAATATCTTGCATATCACCATAGAACCTTCATCTGGGGATGGATGGAGATAGTCACAGAGACCCAACTGGAGCACCGGACTGAGCTCCCAAGTTCTCATTGAGGAGCGGAAGGAGGGAGAACATGAGCAAGGAAGTCAGGACCACGAGAGGTGCACCCAACCACTGAGACAGTGTGGCTGATCTATTGGGAGCTCACCAAGGCCAGATGGAATGAGACGGAAGAAGCATGGGATAAAACTGGACTCTCTGTTCATGGCGAACAATGGGGGCTGATGAGAAGCCAAGGACAATGGCCCTGGGTTTTGATCCTACTTCAAGTTCTGGCTTTGTGGGAGCCTAGCCAGTTTGGATGTTCACCTTCCTAGACATGGACGGAGGGGGGAGGACCTTGGACTTTCCACAGGGCAGGGAACCCTGACTGCTCCTTGGACTGGAGAGGGAGGGGGAGAGGAGTGGGGGGAGGGGGAGAAGGGTGGAAGGAGGGGGAGGGAAATGGGAGGCGGGGAGGAGGGGGAAACGTTTTTTTTCTCAATAAAAAATTAATAAAAAAAAAATAAAAAAAAACAAAGATAGTCATGTGATTTGCTCCCCCTCCCTTTTCAGTTCTTTATATAAATATCCTATTAGTGAGTGCTTATCTAAATGTTTTATGCAAAATGGGCCTCTTTGGCCCTGAATTAATCCCCACTTTAAATCATGCATTTTGCTAATCTATTTAATTTTTCAATTACCTGACTACTTTTCTTAAAATGAAACTTTCTAAAGAAAAAAAATTCATCTGTTTTATAAGTTAATCTTCAGTACCTTGAGTAGCCCGTAATCAGAGCATATTTATTGAGTGAACACCTTATTAAACTTGGAGTAATATAAGTTTCAGAGTAAGTATTTATTAAAAGTAAACTATTGGGGCCTGGATAGGTGGTTCAGCAGTTAAAAGTGCATATTGTTTTTATAGAAGACCTGTGTTTGGTTCCCAGAACCCAAGTTAGATGGTTCACAGCTGCCTATAACTCCAACTCTGGGGATCAGATGCCCTCTTCTGGCCTCCATGTGCACTGCACTCACAGGCGCAGACACTCCTCCAGTCATACACACTGGTACATGTAATTTAAAAATGAATATAGAAAATTTTAAAGTAGGCTATAATTATTTCAGTATTTAATCATTAGGAAGTTCAACAGTGAAGTAAATAAATACATCCACAGAGTCTGGGATCAATTTTCAGTACTTAAATTTTCAGCATCATGTTTGGTCATCCTCTTCTCTCTCCAAGTTCCAGGTTCTCTTACTGTCTTTCTTAACCTGAAAAACCTCTGGTTATAGTTGTCTATCTCCACCAGGTAATTAGAAAGTATGCAGTGATTATTGATTAATTATGGTATTAGTATAAAAGGAGATCACTAGACCAATGAAATGAATCAGGACATCCACAGACAAATACAAATATTTATAGCTAAGATCACAGGAACATGGACTGGGAAAGACATTTATTTCAGTAAATACTGCCAAAAAAATTGGCCTTCTATGAACAGAAGAATGAAAGCTGGCTACTAGCTCTCATGATTTAGAAAAATCCACCTCAGTTGGATCAAGACTTAAATCTGTGACCTGGGACCATGAAGTTCTAGAAGTAAACAAACAGAAAGATTCCAAAGGATTGAAATGAGAAGAATGCTTCATGGGTAAGTACCAACAAACACTAGAGGTAAAGGGAGGTTGGGAAAAACAGGATTCTGTGAAGTGACGAAGGTCTACACCAATAAGAAAACCAATATCAGAATGAAGAGATAACCTCCAGAATTGGAGAAAGTATTAGCAATCTAATAATGGGTTAAAAAAGAACTCTATCTGACTTGAAAGCAAATAAACTAGCCCAAAGTCTCACTAATGACAGTCAGCTTGTAATTTTTTTGCAGAACAGGAGCCAATTTCAGTTGATTAATTATGTTTTCAGTGCACTGAAAAGAACATCACATTCAGAATCGGGAGCTGTGTGTTCTCTATTAACTGATTCATCTGCCCTTAGAAAGTCATTTATTTCTCTGGACATCAATGTCTGATTTATAAATAGGGAGTATTATAATGTTTAACCTTGAAGAGGTTTTCAACATCAAGATGCCATGTTTCCATACTCTGATTCTGTGTTACTTTTATCAAGGTCTACTTTGAGTAGAAAGTGTCATTTTAAAAAGAATGAAAAATAAATACAATCATGAAAAATTAAACATTTTGAAAAGTATTTTCCATTTCACAAATGAGACAAAAACACAGATTTTTTTCTATTTATATGCATAGAAAATATCTCAGGATGAATACAACAAAATATATAAATATTAACACATTCTGATGTCTTAAGGGTACAAGGGCACATAGAAGGCTCAGAGCACATAAAATGTACAGTATCATCTCTAATCTAGTGATCTCATTAGTCATCTATTGTCACTTCAGGTGATTTCCTTTATCTTTAAACACATTTTAGCAATTCTCCTGAGCATGTATCCTCTCCTAGAAACCTCACTAGTTTTCAAAAACACTCAGAAATAATTTTAAAATATCACTGTCCCAGGTTCTTGAATTTTCTGCTGAAGACACTCTCTCAAATCTTTGTCCTCAGTGCTCTGCACAACCTTCTCATCAAGCCATCAGTGACCTTCAGATTTTAAATGCAATTACCTTTCTCAGCATTTATGCTCAATTTACTGACCATTTCTCTTTCCAAACTTTAGAAGATATTTTCTTTTCTTGACCAATAGCTTAGGGTTTTTTTTCCACATGGTTGCTTTCTCTTAACTCCCCCGAACATTTCTCTTCATAATCCAGACTTTCGAATACTAGAGAGTCTCCAGGGTTCACTTATTTCACTTGCTGTGTCTTCTGTCTACAAAAACTCAGTGAAACTCAAAAATACTTCCATGTATTGGCTTTTCTTTATTTTCTAAATTTTAATGTGTCATAGATAATACACAAACTAAATAATGATCTTGATCTCCAAAACTCTTCCTCCAAATATTTTTCTTCTCTCAGAGAAATGAACACTGTCACTATGACTGTACAAGCCAAAGGCACTGAAGTCATCTGGAATGCTTGGCTTTCTCTCTGCCCCTTTCAGTGTGACCACCCTGAGTAAACCCACAATCAGCTCACACTTGAATTTCTACAACTTCTTTCTTTCTTTCTTTCTTTCTTTCTTTCTTTCTTTCTTTCTTTC
>JABTXL010000002.1:42299007-42311846 GCA_025134845.1 Neodon shergylaensis | reverse complement strand
TTCTTTCTTTCTTTCTTTCTTTCTTTCTTTCTTTCTTTCTTTCTTTCTTTCTTCTAGGAATGACACATGTTCAGTGAGAGACTGAATCTTATCCAATTATAATAAAGTTACAATTCCCTATCACCAAGAGATATTACAGCTGGCTGAACCATGGTAATATCTTAGTACATTCCTTATGCATTTGTGATGATGCTACTCCTAGTTTACTGCACAGCCAGTCATAAAAATAATGTTTGGTATTAAGAATAAGCATCTGATATTAGGCTTTATACTAAGACATGAAAACATTTTTTTCTTTTTTTAAAATTTATTTATTTATTAAAGATTTCTGCCTCCTCCCCGCCACCGCCTCTCATTTGCTCACCTTACTAGACCTGGATGGAGGTGGGTGGTCCTTGGACTTCCCACAGGTCAAGAAAACATTTTTAATGTATTATTTTGATAAGACTTATAGTTTTATCATTATTTTAAAGTGTGCTCCTGTTTACAAAAGAAAGATGCTTATACTAGAATAGCATTCCATGTTATGGCAGCAGCATGCTTACTTGTGTGTGTGTGTCTGTGTGTGTGATGCTGATGTTTGCACAATGACCACAATGACAAAAATAACCTTGAGATGCATCTCTTGGGCGTCTCCTCATTAAAAGATGTATGAGTATTTGTTTTCCATCCAGTTCCATGAATTATAATGCAATATAGAGTTGTGTCAGTTGTTACATCTCTAACATTTATAATAGTCCCATGTATGCAGTGGGCTCTCATTAAATGCTTCTAGTAAATTCCCCATTTCCTTAAGGATTCATTGTTATAGTTTGTGTTTTGTTGTCAAGAACCAAAGTATCATAAGAGACTTACTGAGACCCCAGACTCTTTACCTTATTGCCTAGTAACTCCTAGTTGTCATGGATGGCCTAATATAAGAAAACTTAGGGTATCATGGCCAGGCACTACTTGAAAAATACTTTATAGTCACCATCAACAACAAATTAAGGGTTTTACTTTTAACCAATTTCTTTGATTGGCCTACTCATTTCTTGGTACCTTTATCTCTTTCATTGTCTCACCTGTGTGAATTCTCCTACAAAGTTGTCCTTCCTTTCATCTTCCCACAGCTTAGCTCCAAGAACCTTTCAAGGTTGACTAGACAGAACTGAAAGCACCAATTAGTCTTTGGTGGTTAAATCATACTCCTTACTCGATGCCAGTTTTCTCCTTCAGCTTGGCAATGTGATAAGTCACTTTGGGACATGGGCTTCTCCACCATCCACTTCCCAAACCCACACACCTGGCACCACATTCATGATAATTCTGGCTTTCTCTGATTTCCAAAACCCTGAACACCTCTGCCTTCCTGTCTATTAGGATGTGAATACCTTTGAGTGAATTTTGATGCTTCTCTTTTATTGGAGGAACTTATGATGGTAAGACCTATAGTGTTTAGTAAGTTTCTGCATTTGTGTAGACTTGAGACCTAAACATAATGTTATGTCTGAAGGTATAAGTCATACCCTATGACTGCAATCAAGAACTGGGAATTTCAGGATTATTTTTTTCTCCTTCTTTAATTTTGTTTTTGGAAACAAGTGACAGCACCCTTGACTAATATTTATCCATTTCTCGAAGATTATCCTAACCACAGACAGAATATTGTTGAGGCTCGGTAAATAGTAGTTTAAGAATTTGATTAGTATGAGGATGCCATGATGAAACCCATTGATTTGTATGCCCATAAAAATTATTTCAAAAAGAAATTAAGAGTTAAAAAGAACTAAATCAACTCATTGGAACGCTTTTGTTGTATTTGTTTCATGGAATAGTTGGCAAGTATGTTTTTCACCTTAACCAAAGACACTTCTACAGTATTCAGTTTTCTAGATTTTAGGTTTTGTACAGAGACACAAGCTTGCTTAAGGGCCTTGAACTGCCTCTGGATAAGAACCTTTCATAAACTATCAAATGCTCCTTGCAAGGCTATATGATTTTTAAAAACTTGGGTATCCATCATACTCCAGGGCAAAGCATGGAGATGATGCCACCATAGTAGGTAGCAGGTAGATGATGAAGAGTTCAGGCTCCACGGAAAAAACATGAAAACGTATTCTGAAAATATTCTGATAAATATTTTAATCACAAAAATAGTGTCATGACCAGTGTTTTCTGGATAAGAACACAGAAATAATGGGGTTTGAAGGTGTGGGTAACCATTTTGGTTGAGCCAAACTGATAGCCATAAAGAATAATTTGATTTTAATTTAGTTTTTTATTCATGCCAAAATATTTTATTTTTATTCATATGTTTATAGAATTTTATCCTTGGGCCCTTTTCTTACATAGGAAAAATATCCAAATTGTATTTAGTATGGGACAGGGTAAGAGATCATGATTTCTTGTTGGTTTTAGAGGGATGGCTTTTCTCTGTGATTTGGAAAACCTGTGATTTTTCTGAATTTTAAGAAGGAGAGTGAGAGGCTGGAGAGAGGACTCAGTGGTTAAGATCATATGGTCTTCTTTCATAGTACTTGGGTTTGATTTCCAGTGGCCCACATGGGAACTCACTACCATCCATTATGCACAGTTCTAGGGGATCTGATGCTCTCTTGTGGCCTCCAAGGGCACCAGGCATGCATATGATGCACAGACATACATGAAGGCAAAATATTCACATACATAAAATAAAAAATAATAAACAACCATAGATCTTCCTCAGTAAGGAGAAAGAATAGCCTAAGGCACGAGCCACAATCAGGTTCATAAGTAAAACTTTATTTAAACATAGTTATGCCCATGTATTTCTTACACATAAGGGCAGACAAACTACTCAAGTATCCAGATTCAAACATCTTTGCTCAAGTCTTCCTCTCCTAACTGCCACATTGGGAAATCAAACTTCCAGCACAATTACTGTACACTCAAGCCATGGTAGTCTTCCTGACTCTCCTGAGCAAGAAGTTTCCCATTAGTGTCTTAAAATTTAATCAAATCAATTTATTTGTTTAAATCTTCTAGTGAATTTCCATCAGCATGAAACTAAAATTCAAGTCTTGCTGGTGGGAAGCTTCATTTTGACGTCCCATGTAGGACTAAGTACTCAATGTCTCACTCAATCTCAGCTCCTCCACCAGTGACAGATCTCTGCACTGACTGCTGCCCACCACAAAAAGAAACTTCTGTGACCAAGGTTGGGAGCAGCCCTGGTCTATGACTCTAAACACAAATAATTAGAAGGTGGTTTGACAGACTAAACATTTGTAACTTACAATCTTGATTTCCAGCACAGCATTAGAAGGAAAAGGGCACTGAGATTGAATTGCCTCAATTAGACTGGCCCATGGGCATGTCTGTGGGCACTCCAGGAGCAGATTCTTACTGGTATCTGAAAAGCCTAGAAGAAAAAGTTGCAAGATACTTTACACTAACTGGGGGTTGTAGAAAATTCATCAAAACATCCATTTTAACTTTTTTCTATGGACAATGATCTATCTACTCAAAAATTACAAATATCAGGCAGGCTAAATTCTAAGGAAACAAATGTCAAGCATAAATAAGTAGCCAGAAAAGTCTTGCTTCAGTGTAACAGCAACCCCTACAGCTTAAGCTTTTGCAGTTACACAGCGGTTATAACCCAGTGTTTTTATTCATCTGTTTGCTTTGTTTTTACATGGAGGCATGGTGTTTTCTCAAAGATGTGTTTCTTTCTCAGGGCATTTATTGCCTGTCCCTACAAGTATCTGTAGTATGTAGTTCACTGAGCAGAGGTGAAGTGGGAGTATGGAGAAGAGAATTGAATGAAAAGCCTCAAACAGCCAATAAAATAGAATATTGCATCATTGTGCAATACGTATGTGCACAGTGAGATAAAAGAAACCCTGCTGAACTATTTCCTACTAATAGATGTGGGAAAAGAGTTATTATTGCCTTCAGTTGTGCACCCACTGGTGACTTCACCAAGCTTTAAGAGGTGGTCAATACAATGGTCACACAGATGGTCCCAGTTAAATGAAATGGATCACAAAAGCAAACCAAAGTCACAGATCTCAGAAAGAGACAGTAGGGGGAAGAGAAGGTTTATGAGAGTGGGAGAAGGTAAGAGAAGTTTGGGGGAAAGTAACCTGGAAGCACTATGTGTCTACATGAAATAGTCAAAGAACTGATGTCCTTAAAACAAAAAGAGAGAAAACAAAAGAAAGAAGAGACAGAGGTGAAAATCCTTGTACTGTTCTATGTGAAAGTTGATGCCATGCTGTTTTTTTTTCTTTTATTAATTAAACAGCTAATCTTCTCTCTTGAAATAATCAACTTCATAACGACACATCTAGTCATCACTTCACCTGGACACTGGAGCACAGTCCTCTGCTGAATGTATGTGATTGTGTGAGATCGTGTGGTGTAGCAGAGTACAGTACACAATAGACACATGGAAAGATTCTCACCAAACAGGCCTGGGTTATTCTCCTCTCAGTCAGAGAGATGACAATGCTTTGGAAGGCTTTTAAAAAAGGAAATATAAAATAAAATAAAATAAAATAAAATAAAATAAAATAGAAAATCTAGATATTAAAACTGATGAGGAACAAAATAAGAAACAATATCTATACCAATGCTTGCAGACACTACGTTGTATTCATCTAACGCTTACTGTATCTGATGCAGATAGCTAAGCAATGATATCTATTCGCTTTCTTAAAAAGTGTGTACTGTGTGTGATGCTCATGCTGTGCCTTCGTCTATCCATGTAGTACGTTAGGGGTGGGCCAAATTTGCAGAAGAACAAACCTGTTTCACTTTCTATTTTTATACAGGTGAGACTCCTTTTCAAGTCTTTTCCCCACAGAGCCAATGTCTTTCATACTGATTCTATTTAAGGTATATGATCATTATTATTTTAATCCTGTCTCCTTCCCCTGCCAAGAATTCTCTCAAGCAACTATAAATTTCACTGGAGTCATAGGAAAACCGAAAGTAACTAGAAATACATACTTTTCCAGAAACTCAAGCCATCACTCCTAGGAATCAATATATACCCTAGCCATGTCTTAGGCTAAAATTAGCTCAAAACCCATTAAGGTTGTAGAGATTGAAGGCATCTTCTGACTCTAAAATGCTCTGTTCCTAATAAAGAAATCTGAGCTCAGCTCCGGGCTCTGGGGGAATGCACTTCATCTGAAAGGGTGGAATTACTGAGAGTGTTCTCAGGCAGCCTTGAGCTCCCCTCTAATCCACAACAGCTATTTCGGTTTTCTAATTGTGTGGAGCTTATTTTAATTTCCCAAATTCGGGGGGGGGGTGTCAAACAAAAAAGCAAAACAATGTAGATACAGGATTTTTTTAAAGAAAAAAATAATAGATTTTCTTTTCTCATGTGTTTTCTATGTGTTTCTGTAATAGACATCAATTTAGCTCTATCTAACCCTGAAGAGAATCCATTAATGAGAAACTACTTGATTTCTTGGATTTGCTAAAAAACAAAAAGTTCAAGGACTTTACTAGAACTACTTGAGCCCCAATATTGTTAGTATTCATGGTTCTTAGCATTTTACTTGCATGTTTTTACTGTGTTTTATTTATTTCATGGGCATGTGTGGGATCCGGAGTGGGGAGTCACATGCCAGGGCACACAAGTGAGGTCACAGAGTAAGTCGCAGGAGTCAGTTTTCTCTTCCACCGTGTGGGCTCTAGAAAGCATACTTAGGTCTCCAGGCTCGACAGCATTTTTATGGAATGCAGAAAATGATTTCAGTGTCTGAATATTGTTTTTTTTTTTTTCGGAGGCAAATTTGCAACCATTTCATTTCGGAGGCAAATTTGCAACCATTTCATACCCTGGCTAAAATCAAGGTTTAGGATATTAATTAATCCAGTAACAACATGTAAATAGAAAGAATTCAGAGACGCTGACTCTGCCTCCCAAGTGTCTGTTTCTATCCCGAGGTAAAATGAGCCACAGGTCCCTGGGAAGACAGCCTGAGGTCTTCTTGTTTTCCCTTTCACTCGAGAGAAATAACACCAATGTCTTCCTCAATACATGAACCAAAAGTAGTTTTCCTCCCTTCACTCAAATACGAGATAGTTTTACATTGGCTCTTTGTTGTTGTTTTCTATGGTAAGTATTAGAGAAGAGAAGAAAGGGGGCATTATCATTGAAATACTAGTACCTAATTTGACCTAGGACACGTTCTATGCAGTCAGGGGCTAAAACTGATAATGATGACCCCAGAAAACCCAAAGGTTCACCTTTCTTCATCGTAAATGTGTGCCTGCTTCTTACACAGTGTGTATCACTGTCATTCTCATAAAACCTTTGGTACGCTGCAATGCAGAAGTAGGTAGGTTAGTCCAAATAAGAGGCAGGCATGCAGGAGAGGGTAGAGACAGAGAGATTGCAACGCACTTGCATTGGTAAATTCTTCCCCTTGAGCTCATTGAGAAGCTGGCTCTGGAAGCTGGGGTGCCCACACTCGGTATGCACACACTTCAGATCCAAATATGTTTTGTCAAGTGTCCTCTGAAACCCCTTTTCATGGAGACGGACTGGCATCCCTAACTGTGACAGGGAGGGAAGAGAACAGAAAACAGCCAGAGTTAAAATGGGCCATTGAGAAGAGCTAGAAGATGAAGCCTTCCCAATGGATGTTAAAGTTGTATACCCTGGTGGCATAAAGGTGCCTCCATGGGAATGATAAGGCAGATGGATGCTCAGCCATGGGACGCTTGTCCAAGAGGAATAAGCTCACTGTGGGCTCCAGCTGACTGCCTCAGTGGGGCTGTCTGGGGCATGTTCAGCTGTATATTGGAAGCCTTGATCTGTTAATGCTGTCTTTCTGCTCTTATTCTTTTACTTAGAAGCCTGAGGGAACATTGTTCTGCCCAAGATTCTATCAGGAACTGCACTGGCATATGCTCCCTCCCTCTCCTCTTTTGATGTGTGTGTGTGTTTTATATACATATAAACAAAGTTGTGTGTCTATATATATATATATATATATATATATATATATATATATATATCCCAAAGCGCTCTCTCTCTCTCTCTCTGTAAAAATATGCTTAGTAAACTCACTCATTCTTAACCAAAATTGAGGCTCAGTCTCCAGACTGCAAGAAGAGGCCAAGTATCAGGCACGGACATTTACTAGTTCTTCACTGAAGGATTAGCTTAAGATAGAGATGTGATAGCAAAGCTGTAAAGTCTGTAGATGGCAAATTTAATAATTGACTAAATTCACTGGAGATCTCATTAACATTTCAGGGAAATGCAACAAATATTCAAAACCTCAATTGGATTGAAGTCAGTTATTTTCAGAAGGATATTATTTAACAAATCAACAGCTTAATGTAGCCTAATAGACAGTAAATGACATTTTTAAATATGGATGTGACCTGTACATAGCTCTGCACATTCCAAGTCTGTTCCTTGTGGACTATTATGTATGATCCTTGTGACTGTCATTAGAAATTGGAAATTATCTTTATAACACAGGTTATGAGTAATGAAGTTTAGAAAGAATAAATGACCAGGCTAGCATTTGCCTAAAAAGTAAAAATCACCATTAGAAAAACAAACAAATAAAAACAGCAAACAAAATCACACTAAGTGAAAAAAAAAAACAAGAAAAAGAATAATGAGAATAGTCCTAGTTTCCCTGAGAAGGTCAAGGAATTGAGAACAGTTGTCTGTGAGCCACAAAATCCATGCACAGTGCTATCAAATTATGTTTTTTCCCTTTCCATTTCGTGCAGAATGGAGTGAACAGAGTGATTTTTCTCAATAGGGAAGACCCACATGTTTATAAATCCTGACAGACTTAAAGAGCTCCCTCCTGTGTGAAATAAGGATGTGGGGCTGGAGAGATGGCTCAGTAGATAAGAGAGTGTGTTGCTCTTTAAGAAGATTCAAGCTTAGTTCTCAGCACACAGGTCAAGTGATGTTCAACTGCTTATAGCTAATTCTACCTCTGGGGATTCTTACTATTTTTCCTAATCTCCTGGAACATCCTTACACATATGCATATACAGACACACACACAAGCACATACACAAATAAATAAATAAACTAAATAAGCAAAACTAAGAACAGGGAGGTTTGTTAAGGTAACAAAAATAATGTATTCATGGGTGAAATTACATCATTCATAATTTTTTTCTGTTTATTTTGATTTTATTTTTGCAATGGAAACTTGCTATAAAGTCCTAGGTAGCCTAATAGTATGTAGCCACAGCTCGTCTTGAAATAGAGGTAATACTTCAGCCTCAGCCTCTTGACCTATTTATAGTTTTTAAGCAATGTGTATCGAGAGAGCACAAGTTAAACTTAGGTGTTCCTTTGTCCAAACTTTAGAAGTCTAACCAATGAGATTTTAAAAAAAGGGAAACTATAAACAGTCATGAGACAGCATCAGACATACCAATTTATGTGAGATGGGGGTTTCAGAAGAAAGCTGAGAAGCTTGCAAGCACTTCTTTGTAGATACACTAACTAGTAGCTCCTCAAATCTGAGAAAAGACATGGTTAAACAGCTGTAAAACTTCACATACTCATAATAGCATAACCGCCCCAAACCACATGTAGACACAACACAATGAATGGAACTACCAAGAGGCAAACATGGAATGAGGAAAGCAGCAAGATAAAAACAACCTGTGGTACACTCTTGTTCCTCTGTGAGATAAACATATTTTACAGCAGAACTTTGTAGGTCAAAAGAGAAAGACAAAAGTATTTAAGCACTAAAGGAATAAAATCGACAAGTGAGGATTCTATTTTGGGGAAGAACTGCTTTACAGAAATGAGAGAGAAATTTATGTATAAACAAATGCTAATAATATTAATTCCCTCCCTTATAGGCCCTTATAATATGAAATGAAAACACTAGAAATTAACCAGACACAAAAATGGAGTTCTTAGCGAGAATGAACACATGGTTAGCTATATAAAGGACAATTACATTATTATCCACTACTCCATTTATTTTGTTTATAGTTTTTAAACTGAATGTATGAAATTGTCATTAGTCTTTAGTAATTGGTGTTCAACGCATGAAGACATGGCATGTGACATTGGCTATACACAGTGGGTAGAAGATAGAAATGTACAATGTAGATGTAGATTGTGCTCTCGTTCCTGTCCTCCCTGACCCGAGTAATCACACAGAAACTATATTAATTACAACACTGATTGGGCAATAGCTTAGATGTATTCCTACCTAGCTTTTACATCTTAGATGAACCCATTTCTATCAATCTGTGTATCACCATGAGGCTACCAGTGGCCTACCAGTAAGGTTCTGGCATCTTTCTCCTTCGGCAGCTACATGGCATCTGTCTAACTCCACCTTCTTTCTCCCTGCATTCAGTTTAGTTTTCCAGCCTAGCTCTATTGTGCCCTGCCATAGGCCAAAACGACTTCTTTATTAACCAGTGGTAATAAAACATATTCACAGCATACAGAGGGAAATCCCACATCATCTCCCCTTTTCTATATAAATAAAAAGGAAGATTTTAATTTTAACATAGTAAAATTACATATAACAAAACAGGTATCAAGCAAGAATTATAGTTACAATATTTCTTTGTGAGTCTAAAGTTTATATCTAATTTATCTTTTGTCATAACTAAGGAAACCTATAGCTATCTGCCTTAAAGACCCCAGAAGGATTAAAATATTACCTAAGTAAACAAGAAGTGCATCGTAAGCAACTTCCAAAACTCTAGAATGGACAGAGACAGCTCACTGCCTAGACAGTCACCCAGAGTTCTTCTGTAACATTGGGGCACACATCTTTTTTGGAAAGTTCAGCAGTCATTTTTTTGTGGGTCCTGTATGTCCAGTTCATACAGCTAATCAAGCAGTCCAGACAAGAGCAGTTTCTTGACCAAATGCCTTGCCTCGTCACATTGAAGGCAAATTTTATAATGAGCTTTTCAATGCCTATCAACCCCTCTGAAGTAATTGGCACTGCCAGAAATAGACATGTCGCATTGTTGAAAAAAGTCTAAGTTCTCAAAACCTTCTAAATGCCATATTCTGTAGGTCTTTGAAGTTTAGAAGATTATCTCTCTAACTAAAATGTATCCCTGTATATCTAGAATACTTAACTAATGTGATGTGGAAGTCCCCTCCCCTTTGTGTGCTATGATTACCATTAATGAATAAAGAAACTGCCTTGGCCTGTTGATAGGACAGAACTTAGGTAGGCAGGGAGGACTGGACTGAATGCTAGGAGACATAAGGGTGGAGAGAAATGCCATGAAGTTGCTGCTGCTGGAAACAGACATGCTGAAACTTTGCTGGTGACAGGCCATCACCTCATAGCGGTGCACAGATTAATAGAAATGGCTTAAATTAAGATGTAAGAGTTAACCAATAAGAAGTTAGAGCTAATGGGCCAAGAAGTGATTTAAATAATATGGTTTCTGTGTGATTACTTCGGTTCTGGGAGTCCAGTTTGAACAAGTGGCCTCCTCCTACACTAATGTAATTAAAAGTTTGATTATTATAGGTGACTACCTATTAATCTGTATTTCTTAACTATACATTATATTTTAAATGAGCTGCACAAACACAATACCTTAAGCAAGAGCAGAAATGCATATACAGAACATAACAAAATTGGCCTTAAAATTGTATCAATAAACCAAGACCCATACCAATGCAAAGTATTCTTGGCTAGCTCTTACATCTTAAATTAACCTATTTCTATTAATGTATGTATCAAAACGAGGCTGTGGTCTACTAGTAAACTTCTGAAGTCTTTTTCCTTTGGCAGCCACATGCCATCTGCCTGACTCCACCTTCTTTCTTCCTACATTCAGTTTAGTTTTCCTGTCTATCTCTTTTCTGCCTTGCCATGGACCAAAGCAGCTTCTTTATTAACCAATGATAATAAAACATATTCACAGCATACAGAAGGGAACCCACATCAGTAAAGTTCACATTAGCTTAAATTAGAACTATATATATAGATTTACTATGGTAAATTACTATGGTGATTACTATGATAAATATATATATGGTAATATATATTTACTATGGAAATATATACTCTGTTCCCTTCATATATATATTTTCCATAGTAATCACCAAAAATAATCCAAATAGGACCCAGGTTCAGTTCTCAGCACCCACATGATAACTCAGAACCATCTGCAATTACAGTTCTTGACACCCTCCTCTAGCATCTGTGGCTACTACATGCTCACAGTGCACATATAGAGAAGCAGGCACAAATATACATATGCATGAACTAAAATTAATTCAAATAATTTACTATCAAATTAGCATAAGGGAAAATAAGAACAGAAGTTAAGGATAAAATCTAGCAAAAAGTGACCATAAGTACATTTCTATTAGTAATTACATGTGAGTGAATATATTCTTCAACCCGAAAACACGGATGGTTGAGAGAACAAATAAATTGAAAGCAAGATCCAACTCTATGTGCTCAATGCACAGATCCACTATCCCTGTGAATCAAGAGGAAGGGTAGTTTAACTATAATGAAGAGAGACTGTGCACTGGAGTTCCACCAGAAAGCTCAATCCAATTGCAATAGAATATGCATTTCCTGGATGGCCCATGTGCCCATCCAATCTTAATAAATTTGAAAATATAACAAATGCCTTTTCTCATCATAATATGTAAATCCAAATTTACATAGAAATGAAAATGTATTCTGAACCAACAACTAAACAGAAAATCAGAGAAAAAGCAGAGAGAAATGACAAGAAAATGTAAAGCATCAAAATCTAAGAGAGTTCTAACATGTAGAGACAGAGCTGCAAAGAAGATCCAAAAATCAGCAAAATAACTCTTTACCTGAATAACTAAATAAAGAAAAATATCTTAAGTTGCAAGTAGGCAGAACAGAGGGGTCTGCAGCTCTCTGTTCCCTTCATTTTTCACAGTAAGTTAGTGATTTTCCCATATATGCCATACACTTTTGTATGTTTTCAGATAATACTTTTATATATTTTCAGATCTAAAATCAGGAAGGCCAGACAATTAGGGACTGAAATCTCCAAAATACATTCAAAATTGGACACTCCCCTCCTTAAAACGGTATAATCACCTCAGACATTTTTTGTAGTAACAGAAAACTGACCAATATACTACGTTAAGTTTTGTAATAATGAATTATGTAGCAATAATTGGATCTATTAACAGATATAGCCTCAACTATGCTGAAAAACATGTTTGACACAGTGCATGTATTCTGTATGATTTTCTTTGCTTGAAACTGGAAAAGATAGACTTAATTTACAGTGATAGAAATAAGGTCAGTGCTTTTCTGGGACGTGGTTGAAGCCGAGGACGACTGGGAAAAGATGGAAGGAAACAGATGATTACAATGGTCCATGTGCTTATTAGGAGAGTAGGAAAATTTCTGTAGATGATTACAAAAGGAAGTTCTAATTTTCCATTTATCTGTGTATCTCTATCATCTTTCTGTCATCTGTCTACCATCTATCATCTATCAAAGATCTCTGTCATATTGATATCTACCAACTATTTCTTTCTATCATCTTTTTATCTATTTTGTCTACAATCTCATTTATCTGCTTTCTATATTTATCATCTATTTATAACTATCTATCACTTATCTATCTGTGAATCATATCTATGTATCTATCTATGTATCTATGTATCTATGTATCTATCTATCTATCTATCTATCTATCTATCTATCTATCTATCTATCTATCATTATCTGTCTGTCTATCATCTGTTTATCTATCATATAATATATATATGTGTCTGTCTGTCTATCCATTCATTCATCTTATAATCTATCCATCTCTATCTATCTATCTATCTATCTATCTATCTATCTATCTATCTATCT
>JABTXL010000002.1:42210495-42298997 GCA_025134845.1 Neodon shergylaensis | reverse complement strand
TCTATCTATCTATCTATCTATCTATCTATCTATCTATCTATCTATCTATCTATCTATCTATCTGTACATGTCACAAATCACACTGAGGGAGCTAGGAAGTAAGAGACAGTTCTTTCTAAGATGCCCCAAAATGTGTGAAGATCTTCAACTCTTTGTCTACCTAGTGGTCGCTAAATTGTTCACCATCTCACCCTGAGAATGATATCAAGAGATAGGAAAGAGATATCCTTGGGGCTGCCTGCAATATTTCAGCACAAAGCTCTACTAAGGATGAAAAGCTGACTGTTTCCTGCTCACCTTTCCCTAGAAGTCCACATTTTGACAGCATGTCTGCCTTTTCAGCAACAGCCTGCTTTGGAGTGGAGTTCAGTTCTTTACTTCTGACAGCAGGTGTCACAATTGCCTAACAAAAGGGAAGCATGACACATGCTTCTTCATGAAAAAGAAAGGCAATGCCAACTACAGCTTAAAGCACACCTACCCGCACCACTAACACATGTACATTGTAGTGTATAGGATGCCTGACGAGTATGCACAGGGACCTGGGTTTGATATTTAGTGCGGGGAAAACTGGTGAATGTTCTTTAATGGGACAGTAGCTCTATACCCATTTTGTTCAAGTAGCTGGGCCAGGAAAGTGCTCTGGTATATCCCACACGTATTTGTTATTTATCCTATACCTCAGTTTATCTAATGAAAAGCTGAAATATTTAACCCTAAATTAATGATAAACAGTAGTTTAAGGATAAAAAAATTATTTCCTCTGTCCACTACCAATAGATGTGAGGCATCCCCACAAAACACACACCTCTCTCTAGATTAAAAACTGGAAGGAAACCGGGCAGTGGTGGCGCATGCCTTTAAAACCTAGCACTCCGGAGGCAGAGGCAGGTGGATCTCTATGAGTTTGAGGCCAGCCTGGTCTACAGAGAAATCCTGTCTTGAAAAACCAAAGCAAGCAAAACAATAACAAAAAAAAACAGCAATAATACAAAGCAGAAAAATCCATACTTTGCATTGAAATAGTGAGATGAAATTAAAGATCAGGCAATATTTGGACAGTGAAGCAGAGGGGATGATGCTCATGACAGTCTGTAGCTGGAAGAAAGGTGTCATTTGGGCTCAGATGGTCACTGCATAGCAGGACTTGGGGAAGGCAGAGCATCAGGATACGAACAAGGCTCCTTTGCCTGGATCAGGCTGGACAGGTTCGGCATGGCTACCCTGCCAAGCGATGCTTTAAAAAGTCTTGGCATCCAAGTAATATGGCCAATCTCCAGAAGAACTGGAGGTACTAATAAGGTCACGAGATAGACATGCGAATGAGCAGAAGAGTCAAGCTGGGCCAGAAATGGATTCGTACACACGTTTTGATCATACACCAAGAGGATTCAAGGGAAACAGACTACTTATTCTTTCAACAACACTGTTAGAAAGCTGGCTGTGTATGTGGAAAATAATGAACACTGGGCTTTCACGGACACCGCACATGGACGTTTATTTGAAATGTGTTACAGACATCAGTATAAAATGAAAAGAATGCGATTTCTCAAAGAGCAACAGAAAGCCTTCCCAGTGAAGGAAGCAAAGCAGATCTGGTTCAAGACAAACACACATAAAAAGAGGAAACAACAAACCAGATTTCCGTAATGTCATAATCTGTGAACCTTGGAAAGATGGCCTTAAGAAAATGGAAAGGCTAGTCTCTGCCTGGGAGAAATCACTTATGCACAAGTAGCTGATTTGTCTGAGATACTAGGGGTCTGCACTGGACGCAGAGGACTTGTGTCTAGGACACCAGCCAACAAATGGCCAATCGGCAATAAGTTCACAGGTGGGTGGGAAGGAAAGTCATAATCAAGGACACTGTCTACAGAAGAGAAGTGAGACAAAGAAAAAAGTCGCTCCCTCCTCTCTTCCTGTTTCTCTTGCCCCCTCCTTCTCACTTAAAAAGACTTTAGTTTAGTATGAGTATTGTGTCTTATGTATGTGCACCACATGCGTATCTGGTTTCCTATTGCCCACAAAGGCCTTAAGAGGGCATCAGACCTCCTGGAGCTGGCATTAATGGCCAGTTGTGCTGTAGGAATTCCTACCACCAGTAACCTTTAAGCTATCGCCCCACTTGGGTGTGGCCTCTTACACCTTATATGCCGAAGTAAAGTGCTCCTCTAGCCTCTCTTCTGGCATCAGATTCAGTTCCTGTTCCCCACTCGTGCAGAGGACTGTAATCTGTGAGTCTACACCTAAATAAATAACCCTCTATTATACTCAGTTCTGAGCTAGTGTGGGATTTGTTTTAAGTGTCCATCTTCACAGTTGGAAACCACTATGTGGGTGCTGGGAACTTAATCTGGGTACTCTACAAAAACTGCAAATGCTCTTAATCACAGCTGTCTCTCCATCCACTCCACTCCCTACCCCAAATTCTGCTTGCTTTTTGAAACAGTTGTTTGGAGTATCTGGAAAGTTTTATGCAGCCCAGGGTGCTTTGAACCCATGGTCCTCATATCTCAACCTTATCCTGAATTGTTTGGCTTCAAACTGAGGTTGAAGAAACATGTACAAAGTAATCAGTTGCTTTCCGTTTGAATGAAAACCAGGAGAAGAAGGTGAACAGACCCGATTAGTCCCTGGGTAGACTAACTTTAATTCCCAGAGGAGACAACAGTGTCATTTTGACAGTGCTTGCTTGATAAGTGAGTCAGGAAGTCCCATGAGGTAGAAATCCCCCTTACATGGCTCAGTGGATTTTCCTGCACCTAGATGACTGGCTGGCTTGACCGGGAGAATGCAAAGGCCTGATATTTTGTGGAGGAATTCTGGTCCCTTTCAGTCTCTCCACAGGAATTGATTTGTTCTTCAAACCTTTCTTCAGATGCTCAGTTTCTCTCATCTACCAATTTTAACTCCTTTAATATCCACATATAGTACTTGATTCTTTCCTTTCACACTCTGGACTTAGAACAAAACAAACATACAAAAAACCCTGTCTTTTGGGCTCAGCTCATCTACTTTCTATGTCAATTCATAGAGTAAGGGATCAGATTCTTTCTTATAAACCAATCCCTAAGAAATTCTAAATAAAGGGCTATTCTAGAAAAAGAAACACTTTACTATTTGCCTAATCATAGCTATAAATATAAACTATTACCAAATGAAGACCTGCACTCTACAGTTTATGTGTAGTATCTCTGCGGCAACCTGTAGAAGGCATGGGTATCCAGTGGGAGTGGGCATGGGTATCCAGTGGGAGTGGGCATACATAAGTTTATAATGTATGTATGTATGTATGTATGTATGAGGTGTGTGTTTATTTGTGTGTGTGTTCATGAGTGTGAGACCTTGTGAGTGTCTTTGTATGAATGTTTTAAGACTATCTGTGAACATTTCTGCTTCAAGCCCCTGGGCACTTCGTAGTCCCATCTGGTACTCTTAGAATTCACCACATATTGTCAGCATCAATTGTTAATTACTTTCCAAATACTGTAGTTTGGGCAGTCCATCCATCTCTAGGGAGAACTCTATCACACAGAAATTAGACAGTGGCCATCTTAGGTTCAGTGTTTAGGGAATGAACTTGTGTTCTGTGTTTGCGCTAGGTTTTTGATGACCTTAGACATGTCACTTGATCTTTTGGATCACAGAGTCTCCTGTAGAATATTCCTGTATAACTTATTTATTTAAATATCAAACTAGGCAAAAATATAAAAAAATAATGTAGAAAATTTAGGCATTTTACAGATGTTTGACAGTGTTTTGTGTGTTTTAGGGGGAGGGGATGTGGAAATAGAATTGTGCTCATGAAAAGCAGTTTCTAAACGTTAAAAATACATTACATATAATCATGAGATTGCAAGCTACTGCCAAACACCAAAAGTAAATCTTGCAGATGTTTCGTCTTGCAACCTGTCAAGCACTCAGAGAACATAATTCCTAGTCTCAGCAATGACTCTTTGAACAATTTTATGACCGAGCAATGATTGCCTTTCCTATATAATTCCATAAATATTACATTATTGGTTTGGTGATGTATCATTTGTGTGCTTTCTTTTGGCCGTCCAAATATCTAAGCTCGCTTTCTGTAAAAGTGGATGGGGGAAAGTCTCAGAGGCTTCAACCCTACACAAAAACCTACAGGCAACCGAGTAAAGTTGGGAGTGGGATAGGTGGCCCTGCCCAGGGAAGACCACATTCATTGATTGTGTAGTGCAAAACAGTTAGCCTTGCAAACATACATACAAATAGCATAATACAGACTCAACAGGCTATATTTAGTAATGTGTGTGGATATACAAAGGCACATATGCATGCCATAGCAATGGATGAAGAAAAGAAACCACAAATTTGGAAGAGAGTGGTAAGGGGTACATGGAAGTTTTGAGGGGAGGAAAGGGAAGGAAGAAATGTTGTAATTAATTAATCTTAAATGTTGTAATTAATACAATCTCAAAAATAAACAAAAGCAAAAATGGATCTTTTCATGGTAAGACTTATTTAATAGGACATTTTAATCCTGCACGTTCTTAGGACTTAGATTTTTAAAACATTTGGGGCTAAATGTGACCATTTTATGCCAATATTTCGTCTTGAGTTGTATATTATTAAGTAGAATTAGTAAGGAGTTTCCTACCACACCTCTGCCCTGCTGCCCACTTATATCTAGGGTGGGAAGTAATTGAGGCAGATTGTTTTTAAGGTGAACAATAATCAGGATCTTGATTCATGTAAATCAGTTTGGAAATGTTCATTTTTGAAAATGACCACAAAGGATTCACTGTTTTTATTGATAGCACAGTTTATTACATCAACCAATAAATGAAGCCTAACTTTCCATTTCCACTAAGTTGCAAATAACTAACTTCTTAAAATAAATCTTACACATGACAGTGAGAGAAACGTGAGAAACTATATTTGATCACATGGAAAGTGTTTGGATGTAATCAATATTCCATGAGATAGCAAAGCAGGGACATTTACAGGAGTTGGATGAAGTGAGGGACAGCAAGGGACTGGGGCTCTGCTCTTCCTATACTAGGAGAGGGATTCAGTGTTAAATCACTTGTCCTTTTGCAGTCTGGGATCAACTCAACTGGTCAGTGGAGTGTGTTGAGGTTTCCAAAGACTGAAACAAAACTACACCTTCAGGGTTCTCGCATTCACACCGCAGATAAAACCTACACGTATAGGCAACATCTCACATCTGTTTACCTGTTGACTAGAATGCAGAAAGTAGGATGGAAAGAGAAAAGCAAAGGTCTTTCTTCAGTGTCTAGCAGGGATTGGTTCCAGGAACATACAGATACCTAAATCTTTGCACTGGAGGTCCCTTATAAGAACTGGAGTATATTTGTTTACAACTATTGAAAGTCTTCTAAGTGTTTTGTCATATCAAGACTACTTCTAACACCTGATAACTTTGACAATGAAAATGCTATGCAAATAGTTGTTACACTGTATTATTTAGGAGAAATTGAGAAACTGTCTACACAGTCACTAGAGACACAAGTGTGTTTGGGGATATTACTGTCCAGTGACTAAATCTATGGATTCACACGCGACATTCAGAGGCAAGTCTACATAGAGGCACAAAGTGAAACTAGGTAAGACTCCTGGTGTATCAGGTCTAGACTTTGGTCCTGGCACAGCAGCTTCTCTATGAAGTACACACTGGATCATTTTCTAATTAAAGAAAAACAAAACACAGAGGTTGTGGTTATTATCTAATAAAATATTCTGGACTGACACAAATGGACATTTATAGACTTCAAACAAGGCCAGCAACCTCACTGGGAGAACACATCAGTAGTTTCATGGCGCAAGAAGGGAAGGAGTTCAGTAATTGTCTTTAATCCCACAGTGTTTTGGCAGAATTAAGACTGGAATTTAAATATCTAGATTGCACGCTCATTTATATGTTCTTCCATCAATGCTGAACTTCCTATTTTATGTAGAAAGGAGCCTAGATATCTGTCATTCCAGCCCTCGAAGGAACTAAGGTTTTTGATTGGTTGTTTGCTCTGCATTTTGCTTTTCTATACATCTGCTTCTGGTCTTGGCATGATTTCCAGAATTCTCTGCCAAGCAGACCCATAAGAAGGTTCACTGAAGTATTCAACAGTGCTTAGTAAATAGAAAAAGGATCTTCATTTTCCTTTGACCTTGTTCCTTTCCTGAGGAAGTGATACCGAATGGTGTTGGAGTTGGTTATTTTATTTCACTGTCCTTGCACTTTTCATTCCTGGAAATGTCTGAGAAAAGGGCACAGAACAACTCTTCCCCTATCATGTCTCCTGAATCCCAGCTTTCTGATACCTGTTGTTGCTATAGTCTTTATGTACAGAGACCACTTAATACTCAAACAAAAACCTAATGCCATATGCCAAGCCATTGGTTTCCCTACCCCAAATCACACAGATCTTCAGGCCATCCCAAAACAATACCTAGATTGTAATCCATCAAAACACTATAAAAGGAATAAAACTGTCAAAGCTTACATTGAGTTTTTAAAGATTATTGATTTCTGACCACCTAGCAAACAATCCCTATCATCTCCAATGGAGAATAAATTATGCTCATCAATCAAGTCTTGTTAGAAGTACACTTTAATTCTTTTAATGCTAACATGTTAACTATAGGAAATGAAACCAATTTTGGCAGAAGTCCCTGGAACTCTAATCTCATAAATGTCAGAGTAACCTATTTTCTCATACATGTATGACCAACCACACAGCCTCAATTTTGTGTATACTGCTTTCTTTCTTCTCTACAAAATTAAATCATTTAAAAAGTGCAGGTGAACTTTGTTTTCAGTGCGTTATTGCGCCCAGTAGGACACCTTTTTGAAATCTAGAAGAAAAGCAGCAAGACATTTGGGGAACATGGACAAGACAATACTCACGTGACGTGGTTGGATGCTTCTTCTCGACAGTCAGATTGGGATTTCAACCTACATGTGAGGGGCTCACAGCAGAGATTGGTACATTCCTACAAAGAACAAAAAGAACAGTCCCTGAGTTTACTACAACAGTAAAAGAAAATTTCACTTTTTAAAGTATCATATTTTATTATTTGAGAATTTAACAGAATATATTATGATCATATTTAGCCCTGTTGTACCCCAAGAGGGATGATTTCTCCCAGATCCACCCTGTTCCTTTCCATTCCTTCTCAACTTTGTGTCCATTTTTTTCTTTTGAGACGCCTCTCTATGTAGAATAGGTTGGTCTTGAACTCACGGATTTGCCTGCCTTTGCCTCTTAAGTGTTGCCACCAGGCCTGGCTTTCTTTTACTTTTAATAACCTGTATACTCCTAAGTGAGGGGCCATCTACTTCAGTGCAATCTAATGTGATGGGGGTAACCAAATACTTTCTGATTGGACACAGGAGGAAACTCATTCCTGGTACTGGAAACCTGGTCAAGAATTTATGGCTGAGGAGTTTATAAGATCCAAGACTAAAGCTACTATTGTTTATCCTGCTAGAGGGACAAAAAAATCAAACTTCCCTCTAAATTCTCATTTTTAGTGCAACTCTCAGACCTGTTCAGAGAAGTTTCTCTTTTTAAAGATATCCACTCTATTGTACCAATTCCAGTGGCCTTGACTAGGGAAAGGCAATGACAGGAGGAAATGCTGTGCTCAGGAACACTGTCATTAAAGACCAAGAGGCGAAAAATCACAAAGAATTTCCTCAAATAAATTTTGTCTGGAAGGTACTGCACTTAAATCTACTGAAAATTTCAAGGATGAACCTTTCTGAACTATTCAAATGATGTTAAAATAGAGGAAAAGTTTCAATTAAAATTAAAATTTGTTTTTTAACCTTGCCTGGATAATAATGTTATTGAAATGTGTAATGATTACCTATATAGAATAAATTGGGGTCAATTCTTAAAAATATTTGATAAGTGACTAAGATAATAGTAAAATGGCATCAAAGATAATATCAATGAATCATTACCAGTATCAAAACAACACAAAAGAAAATATGAAGGTACTTTCAAATAAGTAATCAAATCCTGATACAACTACATGAAGAATCTGATACACAATTCAAATTTCTGCACAAATGTCCTGATTCTCTGAAATCTAAGATGCTTTCTACATTGTCAAAGAGCTGTCAAAAATAATGGCTAAATCACAAATTCACATGGATTCACCAATTCCTAAAGTCCTAAAATTAGTAATTTCCAAGTGTCTACAAGGAATGTGGCATGTTGTGGGCAATTACTCCTTTTTTACATTTGGCTTTGTGTGGTCACGCCATGAACAGATGTTGGTGGGTTTTATCAGTGGGTGGGAGGGTGTGTGCATGCACACTTTTCATGTGGTAGTTAACTAAAATCAAAAGCAAAGCACCAAAGCACCAATTTCATCTCCTGAACAAATTTCTAAAGGAACACTGCAAAAAAAAAAAAATTAAAGGAGTCTAGAGAGACAGCTCAGCAGCTAAGAGCACTTGCTGAACAGTCTTGAGGACAAGGATCCAGATCGCAGCATCCATATTTGCCAGTTCAAAACTACCTGTATCTCCAGTTCCAAGGGGTCTGATGCTCTCTCTTGGGTCTCCATGTTATGTGTATGCACATAAACACACACTCTCTCTCTCTCACACACACACACACAAAACATAAAATAATTTAAAGAAGAAAATGGAAAATTAATGTATATAACTTTTACCCAGTTGTTCTGCTTTGAAATCTTGATAAACACAACTTTAAACATCATTTATATTCATACCTCAGGAGATCCACAGTCGCAGTCTTCCCCTGTTTCCAGAACTCGGTTCCCACATGTCGATTTTATGAAGTTTTTAGGATTAGGAGCCTGTAGCAGACACCTTCCACCTCTAGAGGAAAGGAACCCTTTAAAAAGTGAGCGACTGGCAGTACTGAAATCCTTGGGGAATTTTGAACTGTAACAGAAAAAAATAGATCAGCGTTACGCACAGTACAAAATCTTATGGGTGATAAATAAATAGAAAAATGTACTATATCTCACTGTGGGACCAAGTTCAGTGGAAACACCAAATGCAGCCACTGTCTAGAACATCTCTATGCTGACTATGGTGGCTATTGAAGTATGTGTAATATTCTAATTGAATGTTTTCTCTTAGTACTCGAAGTTGTAGCTAGAACAATAAGACAACCAAAGAAGATTAAAGGGATACAAATTGGAAAGGAAGAAGTCAAACTTTTGCTATTTGCACATGATATAATAGTATGCATTAAGTCACCCCAAAATTTCTACCAGGGAACTCCTACAGCAGATAAACACCTTCAGTAATGTGGCAGATTACAAGATCAACTTAAAAAAAGATCAGTAGCCTTCCTATACACAAATGATAAATGGCCTGAGATAGAAATCAGAGAAACATCACCATTTACAATAGCCACCAATAACATAAAATATCTTGGGGTAACATTAACCAAAGAACTGAAACACCTGTACAACAAGAATTTTAAGTCTTTGAAAAAAGAAATTGTTGAAAATATCAGAAAAGGGATATCTTTTGGATAGGTAGGATTAACACAGTAAAAGTGGCAATCCTACGAAAAGCAATCTACAGATTCAGTACAATCTCCATCAAAATCCCAGTGCAATTCTTTACAGACCTTGAAAGAACAATATTCAACTTCATATGGAAAAAAACTAAGAATAGCCAAAACAGTACTCTACAATAAAAGAACTTCTGAAAGCATTGGCATCCCTAACATAAAACTCTGTTATACAGATACAGTAATAAAAAATGCTTGATATTGGCACAAAAACAAACAGGTGGACAAATGGAATCGAATTGAAAACCCTGGTATTAATCCATACATCTGTGAACACCTGAATTTTGACAGAGAAGCTAAAATTATACAATGGAAAAAAGAAAGTGTCTTCAACAAATGGTACCAGTATAACTGAATGCCAACATGTAGAAGAATGCAAACAGACCCATATCTATCTCTGTGCACAAAACTCAAGTCCAGATGGATCAAAGACCTCAACATAAATTGAGCCACACTGAACCTTATTGAAGAGAAAGTGGGAAGTAGCTTTGAATGCATGGGCACAGGAGACCACTTCCTAAATATAACCCCAGTAGTGCAGACACTGAGAGCAACAATAATAAATGGGATCTCCTGAAACTGAGAAGTTTTGTAAGGCAAAGGACACAGTCACTAAGACAAAACAGTAGTCTACAAAATGGGAAAAGATCTTCAGTGACCCCACATCATACAGAGGACTGATCTCCAAAATATGTAAAGAACTCAAGAAACTAGACATCAAATTACCAAATAATCCAATCAAAAATGGGGTGCAGATCTAAACAAAGAATTCTCAACAGAAGGATTGAAAGTGGCTGAAAGACACTTAAGGAATTGCTGAACATCCTTAGCCATCAGGGAAATGCAAATCAAAATGACTCTGAGATACCATCTTATACCAGTCAGAATGACTAAGATAAAAAAGACCAAAGAGAACTTATGCTTTAGAGGATGTGGAGTAAGGGGAACACTCCTCCATTTTTGGTAGAGTCATACTTGTACAGCCCACTTTGGAAATCAGTGTGACGGTTTCTCCGAAAATTGGGAATCAGTCTACCTCAAGACACAGCAATAACACTCTTGGGCATATACCCAAAGGATGCACACTCATACCACAAGGACATTTGCTCAGCTGTGTTCATAGTAGTGTTATTTGTAATATCCAGAACCTGGAAACAACCTAGGTGCCTCTCAGCCAAAGAATGGATAAAGAAAATGTGGTACATTTATACAACAGAGTACTACTCAGCAGTAAAAACCAATGACATCTTCACATTTCTTGAAGTCTTGGGAAAGTAACTGGCAATATGAAATAATAAATGAATATGTTAAAATAGAAGCTCAATTGGTGATGGGGATGGAGATATGTTTATCTTGGCTGTTTTAGACTAAAACTAACATCTTAACCAGGATAGTCTTTTGGGAAAATAAGATACCAATTCGAATTAAAAGAACCTTAAGTTAAAATGATGTCATTGTCATACTAATAAATTCTATGATGGTATATTTAGAAATCTTAATGAATTTGGTAAAATGCATGAATGAAGAAGTTGCAGGTTAAAAGACTAGAACAGCCAGTCTTTGTGAAAAGGTGCTCCTACACACAGTACATTTATTTGGGAATGGAAACTTTTTCTCTTTACTTTGGGACAATATCATCTTACCTCAGGTACTGATTCATCACACAGCTGCCAGAGGGACACTTGGTACTATAGACAACGTCCTTCATACCAAGGGCATGGCCCAACTCATGTGACATCACTGCTGCGAGAGTCACGCTATTCTTTCGTTTAGCCTGGACAAATAGAAACACCTGTTACTTCTTGTTTTGTTCAGTTATTTCTCAGTCTGTGTCTCTGCGTAATGTCTAATATGAGTAGTTGGGAAAGGAAGAATAGTGTATCCTTAAGCTCATTTTCCAACTATGGGTTTTAGCTTAGTATATCTGAAATGGTTGGCTCCTAAGAATACTCAGTGCTCTAGCTCAATTGGTGAATACTGAACTATATTATACCCTGAATTCTCAGTAAATGAGGGTTAGATTAATTGCATTCTTTATGCAAGTACTATTAGGTGCTATGGTATGGCCACATCTATAAAACTGAGGTTGTAATTCTTATGCGATTGGTAGCAATGGCCACATGAAGGCCTTACATGAGGTTTTTCCTTGTCTGACCTCTGAACAGCTATAGCAAAGGATTCATTTAGGGCTCTCTGAGGCCAGAGAAGGACCCTAACTCCCCTTTTGGTCTCAACCTTGTGAGCCTCATTCTTTGATATAAACTGAAGTAGAGGCCTTTGGCAAAGCTAACATTTTATCATCCAAGGACTCTACAGTGCAATGGTCAAAACTGGTTTAATGTCTAACTTAATTTATCAATTCAGCTGATGCCATGGTGATTCCTCTGGTACAGGGCATGACACTCATCTTCACAGCGATGGAATCACAGGGTGTCTTAGTAGAAGTATACAAACCTCAATAACGGACACTGATGATGTAGAACACAAGGAATTTGAAGCTGCCATTCCTACACGCCCTTGGAGGAAGCCAGATCCACTGTGTAAAAGTAGAGAGGTACTATCACAATCTGACTCTGGAAACCAGAAGCTTTGGGTAATGATATTCTAAACATCCCTTGGTGTCCCCTAGCCTTCTGTATGTTAATGAGGGTCCAGCAGAGATTCTACCATACCACAGGCCCACAATTACAGGGGAATATTTTGCATCCAAGAATGTGCTTTATTGATCTGATAATGACCTTCACATAATTCGTGGGTCTATTGCTAATGGTCGTAAGTAGTGATCAAGCCACTTACAACTTATTCAAGAGATATGACTGAGCAGAAATTCTTGTCAAGCAACTTCGGAGATAACCACCCACTCTGCCTTTGTATCCCTGCCCTGGCAAGAAGAAATTCACCTGAGAAGCTGGGCATGGTTATGGAACTTCTTTTTTCCCACAACAGAGTAATGCCATCTCATGAAGCTTCGGAATGTGGTACCAATCCCAGGTACCACCTTTATCTTATCACTGTCAGACCAGATTTCCATATCCACCAAAGACACTTGAGTATCAATGGTTCTGAAAATCTGTGGAAAGAACATTTTTTTATGAAAACATTCAGGCTTAGTTTTAGCACCCTTGGGGACCACAGGCGATGATAAAGGGATGCAATAAATATCATAAATTTCCATCATGAAAACAGAAATTCTAGAAGGTGCCTTTGTTACTGTGTATGATTTTCACCTTGCTGAGCTCTCACCCTTAGGTGACTCTTAGCCCCATCCAGTGTCCGTCACAGGGGAAGCCCCATGCACAGGTGTAGAAACACACATACATGACAAATGCCTTACCACATTGAGCAAGTTCAGCACCTCAAACACAAAGCTTCTTATCCGAGTCACATTCCCATTATGCATCTTATACTGAAAAATACAAAATTAAAATAGAACATTCAAGTGAGAAGGCTGGTGGTAACAGAATTAAATAGAAATTTTACATGTTTTAACATAGTTACCATCTCATCAATTCATGGCTACCTTATATTAGATTCTATTTCAACAAATTCTACTTCAAATATAGAGGTTTTGATAAGATAAAAGTTATGCGTTCATAATAATGTCTTTCATCTTTCTCTTTGTCTGTTTGGCTTGGTTTGGCATGAGGCAGATTTTCACTATGCAGTCAAGAGTTCATTAAATTTATGATCTTCCTGCTTCAGCATTCCAAATTTGGACTATAGGATCAGAACTGGGTTTTCTTATTTATTTTTAATTTGACTACATCAAATTAATAGTTTAAATATCTTGCATTCACTAAATATTAATTCAGGCCTGATTATGAGACAACATAAAGTCTAGCTTCATTATATTTATATTTTTGTAAATTGTGTATAGCTTTGGGTTTATATTTGAATAATACCTATTAAACTGACATCTACATTTTATAGTAAACTATTAAAACAATCTAATACTTTAGTAAAATATTTTTCTTTGATGTTTTTATGGTTCTTTGCTTATAGGCACGTGCTGGTTAGTTTTTGTCGACTTTCCTCTTACAGGAATCACCTAAGAAGAAGAACATCAATTGAAGAATAGCCTTTGTCAGACTGTGGGCATCTCTGTGGAGGATTTTCTTGATTGCTTTTTGATGTGGGAAGCCGCAGCTCACTGTGGCCTGTGTAACCCCAAGCAGGTGGACCTGGGCTGTATACGAAAGGTAACTGAGCAGGCCAGGACAGCATGCCAGTAGCTGTTCCTCCATGGTCTCTGATTCAGGTCTTGTCTTAAGACGAGTTTCTACCTTGGCTTCCCTTGACAATGGACTATTAACTTGTAAGGCACATAAGCCTTCCCCTCCCCAAGGTGCTTTTGGCCATGGTGTTCACCACAGCAACAGAAAGCAAACTGGAACATAGGTCTATAGTACTAAGTCTATTACCTGCAGATAAATATTTGGTGACCGATTCATAATAAGTGGCATGGGATGTGTGAAAATTGTTGTCAACAAAGCAGCCAAAAAGTCTAGGTCAACAGAAAACAAACAAGTCTAACGGCTTCTTTTAATCTGACTCATCAGTTGGGAGAACTAGGAAAGCGGCACCCATCCGTAGTACTCACAAAGGCGTTATCCAGCACCAAGAAGAGGTTAAGGTATTTCTGCACTTGAAGGGGGTCTTCCTGTTTTACAGATAACAAGAGAACCTCATTAATAATCATCTCTACTGATTCAGGTACCTACATTTTCTTCCCCAAAATAAATTTAAAAAGATGTAAACAGAGACTTTACATATACCAGTTGTTTCTGAATAAACCTGTGCACCTTATGTCCTTGCTTAGACAGCCAAAATACATAGGCTTTAAAGCTATACTCACATTTGGGCTTTTTAATGACCTGGAGATTCGAAGATGGCTTCGTTTCCTGCCAACACGCTCATCAGCATGCTTGTATTTAGCTGTGCCTGCTTCCCCCTGGCTGTATGGAAGGACGGCATGTTCCCCCTCATCTGTGCCTTGCAGAGGCTTTATCTGATATCTTTGATCGTGATGTGTGAAGTACCCTCTGTGGGATATAAGATTGTGTTTTAGGTAATGAAGTGACTGTACCAGGATAGCTTGTTCATCAGCTTAGCTACACAATCCAGTGGGTTAGGGATTAGTATGAACAATCCAAACAGTATGCAGACACAGGGACTGCAAAAGTCTGCACCTGATTGGGTCCTAGAGCTTAAAGAAGAAGAGGCCACACGTGCCCATCTCTATCTCAGAAGCCATCTCTTTTGATAACCACTTGCAAATGAAAATTTAGCTTTCTCCATGGGAGTCTCACTGGGGAAACAAACTATAGAAAAGGAACTCATCTTTATCACTGGAGATTCTTACTTCGTAATGCCATGTTAGGGATATATATATATATATATATATATATATATATATTCATTATAATTTGACTCATTTTTCTCTCTTTTTACCGTACATGTACTTTGCCTATATATATTTATAGTTTCCAGCTTAGTGGTTTTTTTTTAAAACAGGATTCCTGAGGGTGAGAATGAGTGGGTACCCACTGGTCTGGGTATTCGGATGAATGTATCTGATTCTTGTGCCTCTTCTTGGACTTCTTTCCTTCTTTTTTTTTTGTTGTTGTTTCTGTTTCGTTTTGCTTTTTAAAATCCTATCCCTAAGTATTAGTTTTTGTTTTATTATAGTGTAGTATAGTATAATTATTCTTTAGAATCCTGTTTATTTTCTAATGAGAGAAAGAAAGGAGGGAGAACTGGATGGATGGAGATGGTGGAAGAATTGGGAGGAGTTAAGTGAGGAAAGCCACAATCAGGACACAGTATGTGAGAGAAAAAAAAAAGGCTATTTTCAATTAAAAAGAAAAAAAGGAAAAAAGAAAGGAAATCCATGTCATTTTCCAGAGTAGCCGCAAGAATTACTAAATGAAGCAATTCCAGAGTAATTGGAGTTCACACTTTGAGTCTATTAAATATTCTCCTGTTGTTTGTTTCTTTATTTATCCACTATTCCTTGGCAGTTCCTATGGACAGAGTGGAGAAAGCAGTAAATGACTATTTAGACACCCAGAACCCTAGAGAGAACACCAAGAGGTTCATTCAGAACAGCTGCATAACAAATCGGGACCAAGAATAACTAAAGACTCTTTTCCTATGAAGATAATCAGCTTAGAAACAGGAAGTTGTTCCATATGTTGACATTTTGTAAAGCCAATGTAAAGGCCAATAAAACTATGTCCTTGGAGGGATTTTTATAATATAGAAGAAGTGATGTCATGTTCAGTATGAACCATGCTAGGAATCAATTACATGATTTATTTCACATTTTAATCACATGAGACATTAAAAAACTACACATACGGCATGTTAGTTAAGAAAACATGACACAATACATTCCAGGAGTGAGGTAGAAGCACTTGGTAATGGACACAGATGTCACTGAGGTCCAGTGTTCTGCTTTTACAGAGCTGGGGCTGACTCCTGGAACAACAGATAATGAAGTGACTGTACCAGGATAGCTTGTTCATCAGCTTAGCCACGCAATCCAGTGGGTTAGGGATTAGTATGAACAATCCAAACAGTATGCAGACAAGAGAAGACACAGGGAAGTCTCAAGACTGTGTGACAGACTCACTTAGTAATTAATATGTTCTATGACAGTTCTCACCTCAACCCATCACATGTACTGATACTGGCAAGAGAATCTTTTGCATTCAGGATGTGGCCTTCGTAGTAGCAGGGCTTCTAGAATAGAAAATATATCATACTGTATAAATGTAGACATTTCACATACACGTGCACAATAAGCAAATAAAAAACAAATATTTTTGAAGAACTTTGGTTAAGTATGTAGGGATGTCTAGTTGAGTGTGTAGGTACATTAGCATTGTGTGTACGAGTGTTAGTATGTTCGCTCCTCTCTTTGAAAAGCTGTCTCCCTGGCCATGGATAATCCCTCTCTTTCAAGTCACTTGCTGCATTTAAAGGCTATCCTCAGAACTATGTATTTTACAAGATAAATGGCAGATCCCAGGGTGGATTCAGAGCCTACCACATCCTGAGAGCGTCTGGTCCCTTCTTCTCCTTTGGGTGAGTAAGATGTTTCAGTGTCCTCTGGCCCCAGAAGACGCCTGTGGAGAGTAGAAAGATACACAGTGCACACCTGATTCCAGCAAATACTGATTTCTGTGCATTCTCTTCTGTACTATGAGAATTACTGTGGCACTGAGTTGACTTTTGACCACTGACCTTTTTCCAACATTGGGACTTCCCTACTAAAATAAATCAAAGCATGTAGTCACATTTATTAACCTCAAAGGGGGAAATTCACTCAATTACTTTTCCCTTGGAGATTCCTCCTCCACCATGAGTGGGTAGAGGGCTGATGGGATTCTTTAGAGCAAGGACACTGTCTTTGGAGGGGGCTGAATCACAGGTGTGGATAAGAGACCAACTAAGGAGGCTTACTGACTGTTAGAAAATTGGGAGAGGTTTGAAGGGGGGAGGGGAGAGGCAGGGAGGGGAGCAGAGAAAAATGTAGCACTCAATAAAAATCAATTAAAAAATCAATTAAAAAAAAGAAAACGTGATGCCCCTTCCTTCTTCCCCTAGAATTTATCGCTAGGTTGTGTACCCTGATTCAGGATTAGGGATAATTCTTGCTTATGTGTGGGTTAGAGGGTATCTCTATACATGTGTACTTGTGTGCAATTTCATATGTTGCAACACACACGGAGATCAGAAAACAAACCCATCTGTGAGCCCTCGCCTCCCACCTCTTTTGATACAGGACAGCCTGATGCTTGTCTCTTGTCTCATTGTGTAAGATAGGCTAGCTTCTGGAGGTGTTACTGTTTCTGCCTCTTATTGGGCATCAAACCCCTGTGGACATATGGGAGATTTCCTGGGTGCCTTATTTTACGTGGAAAGACCAAGCCTGAAGTGAACCTCAAGACACACCATTCCTGGATATGCGGCCTTGGAGGGCATAAGAGTAGGCAAAGTTAGCTGAGCAGGAAACATGTTTGCATTCCTCCTGCAGTGAGGAACTGCAGCCTAGAGTTGTAAGCCAAAGCAACCCCTCTCTCCCCCAGTGTGATTTTGCCACAGAAATGAAGCTACAGCAAAGGAGAAGTTTCCCAATATTCTGAGAATATAAGGAGTGGCTAGGTTTTCAGGAAGTAATTGTCCTTACTTGGTTCTCTTTAGGTGAAAGACAATTTCTTCTCCATTTAGTATGATCTGATACTGAACTTCAGGCGCATATCTTTCCTGAAAATATTTAATAATACAGTTATAAGCACATAATTCTCTGTCAATATAAAAATTATAAATATTACAACATGTCAATTATGTACACTATACATCACAATAGCAAATATACAAAAATTTAAAGTGTTTCTCCTTCATTTTATCTCTTTCTTATATCTTAAAATGTAATCTGCACATAAAAGGACTTCCTAAAATATAATCACCTGACAGCTACACACATAAATCCATCTCTAATTTGTTACACAGATGCTTGCCATTAGCTTCAACATATAATAATATAATAATAATATAATAATGTCCTGTGTACCATAATAAATTACCAACAGGACACGAAATCATCATCTCTTGCAATGCATTTCCACTGAAATATATTTTAAAATGGTTTTAAAAATCCACTAAGAATTAAATAAAAAATATTATGAAGAGGGAATATTGGCAACGTGGTAGAACACCTACATTGTAGAAAAGTGTAGTCACTGGGGAATTGGTGGGTAAAGAGAAGGCAGAACTCTGAAAACTGAAAGTCTCCTTCTAGAACAGAGTTGAGGGCATGTCTAAGATGTTTTGTCTTTATCGTCAAGTCAGGCAGTTACTTCTCTAATGTTAAATTATAGCCAAATCCTAAAAAGCCGCATGATGTCTCTCCTCTGCAGTGTTAAGATGGGACTACTGTGCAGGCCACAGCGCCTGCAGCAGCCCCTCCCCTCTCACAGACACTGGCAACCCCTCCATCCTTCCCAGAGCACTGTCTGTGAAGCTCTAGCTAACAGACTTCCAGGTGCCCAGATTCCCCAACTAAGGAAGTAAGCTTACAGCCTGCGACACTTTAAAGGGCTACCACTGGCCGAGCATGCTGTTCCCCAGCCTCCTTGCTCTCTGAGAATCAAAGAGAGTTGGCTGTAGACTCCTGTTGCAGAAATCCTGACTTCCTCAGAAATCTATAAAAGGGAACCCCAAACTTCCCTCTTGAGCCAGATTGCATTTCAGAGACCTGTCTGCCATGCTGTCTGTCTTTGGTGCTGGTTCATGGACCCTCCTAGCACACCTAACCATGCTCTTGTCTCCCTATTTGTTTGCCTGTGGGTTTCATGATGTTTCTAATAAGCTTCATACCCCAATAATCCTTCTGTGCCCCCCTTGAGCACTGCACCCTAGAATCTTCAACAACAGAGCTCATAGAAGGACTGCGTGACGAAGCTGCTGGAAGGTGACTGTGACGTCACACTACTCCCCAAAGCCCTTCATTTCTGTCTTCAGATGATGGTGAAACACGACTTACCTCTTTGCCATATCTCTCTGTCTGGTTGTTCTCAGTTCCACTTCTGGGTGAAATGTTTAGTTTTTTAGGATGGACTATTTCGTGGAGCTTTAACTCCGGGCTTGACTTTGTATCTATCACTAGAGAAAGCCAGAAAACACTGATAAGAAAGGCTGACAGGGTTTGGGTTTGTTTGGCTGATTGCTTTGTCCTATGGATGTGAATTAACCATTCAAAACAGATAGCTCCCTTGCTTCAGCTTTAATGACAAAGGATTGTTTCCTGTCCCCCTAACTTCTAGCACACCATGGAAAACTGTGCACCTCTTTGTACAGAAGTAGCTCATAAGAACATTGATTGGTAAATCTGGACTCTGCCTGTCGTAAATGAGTGCATTCCTTTGAGGTCTTTTTCAATTGCAATTTCTCTGACTACTCTCTCTCTCTGAATATGAATATACCCACGTGCAAGTAATACTTTACTTAGGAAAGACCCTATTCCCAGTGATTTCATGCCTCTGTGAACAATAAGCCAAGCTCAATTTCTTTACAGTTTTATCCTCAAAACTGTAGGTTTCACAGGCTATAAAGCTCTTATTAACCCTTCCTCAGAGAAAATTTAAAGGAACAGAGAGCACGTGGGGAAATTTTTTATAGTAAAAGTATCTTATTCTTCTTGTAACTTTAAATTGTGCAAGGTAGACAGTTTCTCTTGTTTGCATATGATAAGGAAAGAAAGGATTCAGCGTCAGAAGACCCAACTTGCTGTCCTAGGTAAAAGGCTTAATGACAGTCACTTTGCCTTACTATCCTTTGTCGTCTACATAGATTAGTATAAAAGCTGTACACAAAAACTGTGTGAAAATCTAAAGCATTGTTGTACAAAAACACAGACACACCTTTTCTGCTTTTTTGGAATTCTGCTTTTTGGAATTCTGCAATTTTTTTTTACAGAGGTCAATCATACCATTGAGTGCTTGTGTTTCCACAGCTTTCATAAAGATTCTTACTTAGGACATTGATCAGAGTTCATTAGAGGTGTGACACTTAACTATTATTATGCAAATTGCAGCCATAACTGCAACCACAAAGTTCACAAGGGCTGACTAAATGGACTTAAAAAGATTTCATTAATATGCCTGTTTCTCTGACACAAGTATTGCCAATGTTGTTCTACTTTACAATCTCTTTGGGAACCTCCCTAGGGATTAACAATGTAAGAAACATAGAAGGCACACAAGCCAGCCCTGTACTGAACAAGTAAGGAGTGTTTTAAGCTTAGGTAAACCCCTAGCTGTAGTCTTCTGCTGTTTCAGCAGGAGATTTACTATGTACGTGTTTATGAATGAAAATATGCAGGCACTCAGTGTTTGACTTTTTAACACTATTGCAAAGCCAGCCCTAGAAAGAAAACCAGCAATGGCATCTGTGCACTTAGAATATACATGGTGTAGCAAAAGAGTTTCTAGTTAATGGTTATCAAGTTGTTAATCTCTCAATAATCAGCTTCAAACGGAGAAAGAGTTACAGTTCCATGACTTCTCTTTTGACTATGTTCTACTAATGAGAATCTTTTCCTACTACTGAGAAATATCCCAAAGAACCAACTCATAAATAGCCTTGATTAATGACTATATTTATACAGTTTCACTTCCTAGTATAAAATGTAAATCGAGCAATAATCAACCTTTGTTTCATCTATTTGGAAAAATGTCACATCATATATAAACATGATTTTTATTGAGTGAAGTATATAAAATTTGAAAACGTATACAGTGGCCTTTAGAATACATGTTTCATATGTGACCTAAAAAGTACCATCACCCATACATACGTATGTATAAACTATTGTGAATATATGTAAGTATATAGCATACTTCACTAGAGAAAGACATAAGAAACATACTGTGCAAATGGTACTGATTTTTGCATTATGAGTGGAAAGGTCATTTTTTTTTACTCATGAGTATAGGTATACTCATTAAATAATCTAATTTTTTTCTACAAGATATCCATATTTACCTTGGGTTTGAATGATGAGCCACATGACAGAAAGCAGGACCCATGACATGCTGGCTTCTGTGGGTAGCTGGAAGGTCCCGAGCAGCACAGTTATGCTCTCTCCAGTGGCCAGTTTGATCTCCCTCTAGTTCTCTTTAGATGGTGAAAAGGAACATAAAGTCTCGAGAATTTAACTTGTGAGATTAAGGGATGTTTCCTAATTGTGTTGCAGACTGGCCAATGAACTGCAACATCAAAATCCCGAGAATGTTCCTCCTTTGAGAAGAATGTTTACATCTGTTGGGAGGCTCAGTAAGGGTTCACAGCTGGGCAGCTGCTTGCCTTGAGTTCTGCCCTAATTAGCAGTGTGAAGATGAGACTCAGGGGCACTTAGTTACATAATTACTTAATTATGCAAGCATTTGCAAATGTATAAAATGTCACTATTGTGCCCATATTTTAAGAAACTAGCAAAAAAATCATACCGTCTTTTAATGTTTTTCTCTTATTTTATAAGTGTGGGTACCTTTGTCTCCCTGTATTTCTGTGCACCACAAGCATATGTGGTGCCTACTGGGGTCCAAAAAGGGTGGTCTTGGAACTGGAGGCCCAGATGTTTATGAGTCGCTATGTGGGTGGTGGGAATCATTGAACTTAGGTTTTCTGGTAGAGCAGCCAGTGCTCATAACCACTAAGCCATCTCCCCAGTTCCAAGTCTGTTGTCTTAAAAACATAGCACCAAGCAAAATCTTGCAAATGTTAATGATATAAATCTCTGTTTTTAAATGCAAAAGGAGATTCTGGTAATATCACCTACAAAGTTTCTTTCAAAGTTCATATGAGGTTACACAAACTCGTAGGCATAAACACACATGCAGAACTGCAAAGAAGCCTACATACGTAAATAGTCTGAACAGTGTTAGCTAACCCATCCACGTGCATATGAATCTAATTCGAGAATACAATGAGTTCCTCTTTAGCCAAAATAATGTCTTTCTGAGTACCTGAATTTATATTTTCATTCCTTAAACAGAAGCGTAGAGAAGGATAACAGTAGATAGCCCAACAGCAGGAGATGAGCTCTGTTGACATCTGCACAGCTCACTTTTATTCACCTTTTATGCAGTGATATAAGGAAGAGACTAGATTGTCAATCCCACTGCATAAAGGTTTTAAGGTACTTGTTATTTTTGTATAGCATTATACAGTAAGAACCTTCATGACGTTGAATAGCAACATGACACTTGAAGGACCTTTGCATATCGCCTTGTGTACAAGCATTACTTGTAGTTATGTGCATTGCTTTGACTCTTAGGATTAATTCCTAAAGATGACAATACACAGTTGAAAAGGAAAGGAAGATCAACTGGAAGTTATTGCTCTAAAATGACTCAGTGCCTTTAGGCAGTTGGCCTCACGTTGAACTTCCACTTAGAAGACTTCCCAGCCTGCAAAGCTATGTCTTCTAACCGCTGGCCATACCCTGTGTTGTCACACTTGAATCTGTCTATCCTTGTGCATCTTCTTCCTCCTCTTGAACTGATGCTGTGCAGCCCTATATTTCCTTTTATTGGTCCAAAAGATAAGCATTCCACTTTGAATCCTTCTCACTTCTTTTTTTTCCTTTTTTTCCCTTCTCACTTCTAATTAAAATATTACTAATGTACAATAATTTGTCTTTTAGCATAAAATGCAAACATGTTCCTGGAATGTCTTAATGCTTATCCGTTTTCTATCTTGCATGATATTCCCAAGTGTTTTAGTATCAAGGAGGTTGAGAGAAGAAGCAAGAGAGTACATGGGAGATGCTGGATGGAGGGAAGAGAAAGGAGGAAATAATGTTTTAATTTCAGAAGTTAAAAAATAAAAATACAACAGTAACAAAGATACTTCAAGTTAAAAAAAAATAAGAAGAAAACCAAGATGTAAATCTGAGAAACATTTATCTAATAAAACTGTCACATTTGCTGACTGATTAGCTGAAGCAGCTAAGGGACACAGAGTTCTGGAATGGGCTCCAGCCCTCAGCTTGACAACTGCTTGTGTTTTGTAGCTGACAACTTCCTATTTGGTGCATTGGTAAGAGCTGCAGTCTGTCAACCCATCAAAGACAGGAGCTGTATCTCTTGGCATGCCGTTGAGAGACACCATTTTGAAGATCACAGCTTAACAACATTCATTGAACAGACCCTCCATGCAAAGACTCTGAAAACAACTCTTTCATCGATCCTGTCGATGTTTACTAGAGGGCTGAATATCAGTCTATAAATTAAAACTGTGGAAATAACAGTGAAGAAATTGTTTACTAAATGCATCTGGAGGGGATGAGAAATGGCATATGTGTAAAATTTTTGTTGAATCTGATTTTCAATAATCAGCTAAACATAGACCTTAACTTATGACCATAAAATTAAGGAATTTTAACCAGCATCCTGATTACAGAGAATTTTGTTCCAATAAAGCTTGCGACATTTCCAAAAATTTCATAATAAACTGTTTGGGTGGTTTGGGGTTGATGTCTAAATATTGTCAATGAAGAAATTGAAACAGAATTTTTACACCCACAAAATTATAATAATCTCTTTTATATATAAAGACTTTCACATATTTTTTTAAATTTTCTCACTTTAACAACAGCTATGGAGTATAAATTCAAAGATTATTATTTTCATTGTATATATTACCAAAAAAAAATAAGAGATATGCTCCAGTCTTTATGGACTATCTTAAATATATGTCTCTTAAGTCATTAAGGTGCGAGAAAGGGCAATTGATATCAAAACCAAAGGACTGCAAATATTTGATTGGTAGACAGTTTTCACAATGGTTTCAGTTGTCTCTAAGATAAAGTCTATACCAATGCTATTTGAGTGGGCAGGAGTTACTGGAATGGCTGACAGGTTTAAGGCGGGAAGGATCATCCTTCCTCTGAAGTAACTGCTAAGGAATTTATTTGCTCTTGACTGGTGTTAGGATAAAGACAGACCCATTGCCTCAGCTGATAAAACAGGACATTAGAGTTACTCGATAAATTTTTCCAAGCTGAACTTGTCAAACACCGAGGGATCCATAAGATAGTTGTGTCAATGATGGTCATAGCCAGTTACTGGACAGCTGGGTGCAAAGATTACTGTAATAAACTTGAAAATGCGTGCATTTCTCAAGAATGCTCACTTCCTTTTCTTCAGACATGCTGTCAGAAGTGGGACAGTTTGATAACACAGTAGGCCTAATTTTAGCTTTGCGAGCAGTTTCCATAGTTCTCTAGCCCGCAAAGAATGAAGAAACTCTTGTTCGCAAAGGCTTACTAATGTACATCCCCATCAGCCAACACAAAATGTACCTCCACATTCTCCAGCTTTTGTTATTCTAGTAATGCCTATTCCAAATGGGGCAAAGTGATATCCCAGTATAACAGTCTTGGTTTTCATTTCCATGTAGCTAGCTGTACTGAACATAAGTACCTATCTGTTGGCCACTTGCCTTGCTTCTTTTGAGAAGAATCTATTTGGATCAGTTGTTCATTTTAATGAGGTTGCTGGCTCTTTTGATTAATTTTGAGCTCTTTTTATATATTTAATATCAATCCTTTGTCAGATAAGTAGTAGCCAAGTATGGCCTCCCAGGCTGGAAGTTGTTTCTCATTCTGCTGACTGTTTCCTTCACTCTGTAGATTTTTGAGTTGGGTGTGATCCCACTTGGCTCTGTTGCCTGTGCTGTCGGAACCATATGTTCTAAAAAGAAACCATTGCTTGTTCCAGTGTCTTAAGTATTTTACCTACATTTCCTTCTAGTAGTTTCAGAGTTTTGAGTGTTCTATTTAGGTCTTTTTTCAGCTACAGGATGAGAGGAAGAGGTCAAATACTAACATTCTGCCCATGAGTAATTTTCCCAGCACCATTTAAGGTCATCTTTCCTGCGGTTTAGTTCTATTCTTACTTTTTATGAGTCAGTTCACTATGGATGTGTGGGTTTGTTTCTTGGATCTCTATGTTGTTTCCAATGATCTGAGTAATCTTCTGAACCCAGTACCTTGCTGCTTTGGTTATACGTCTCTGTGGTGTGTTTTGAAATCACGTATTGTGATGTCTCCAGTTCTGTTTTTTCATTTTTTTTAAATTTCCTTTGGCTTCTTTGGGTTCCTTTGTGCTCCAATATATATTTTAGGTTCCTCACCAACATCATCAGAGTCTGTGAAGAATTTCATTGCTGTTTTAATGGAGATCACATGGAATTTGTAAATTGTTTAGTTGGTAAAGATAGTTTAACAAAATTGTGTCATCCAACACAAGGATGTGTATGTGTGTGTGTTTATTCCATTTTTTGTTGTTTCAATGTATTTCACTTTTAAAGAAGATTAATTTCTTTTATGTGTGTGTATGGGCGTTTGTCTGAAAGTAATCACACCGTATGAGTCCAGTTCTCGTGGAGTCCAGAAGAGGGGTGGTTGTTAGCCACTTTGTTATTACTGAGAATCGAAACCCAAAGAACAGCAAATGCTCTTAACTGCTGAGCTATCTGTTCAGTCCCATCATTTCTACTTATTAATATATAGCCTTCATTTCTTTTCCTTTCCTAATTTCTCTGACCAAGATTTTCCTACCGTATTGAGTAAGTGAGCTAAGGGTTGACATCCTTGTCTTATTCTTGATGTTAGAGAAAATGGTTTTCTCCATTCAGCATGGTATGGGTGATGGGTTTGCCATGTATTTTTTGTTATATATGTCATATACAGGTTTTAGTATACTGAGGTACAATCCTTTTATATAGGACTCAGAGTTTAAAATGAAGGAAATTTCGTCTAAAGCTTTTCTATGCCTATTTAGATAACACAAAGTTTTGCCTTCATTTCTGCTTATAAGGTATGCTAATTTAGTTTGTGTATGTGTATTCTTTTAATCACACTTGGTCATGATGATTAATCCTTTAAATGTACTACAAGATTCAGTTTGTGAGTATTTTGTTGGGGATTTTGCATCTGTTTCTTTGAGGATGTTTATCTGTAGTTTGTTGTTTTATTTTCTGGTTTGGCAGGAGTAGAAAAGTTGTTTAGAAGTTTTATGGGGTGCTGGCTCTCCCTTTCTCTTCTGATCCTTTGCCTAGGTTGGGTAGACTTTCTCTGGAGAGTGTTTTGTTTTGTTTTATTGATATTTCTAGGTTAATGACTTCTTCAAATCCAGTCTGGGCCAACAGAAAATTCAAAAAACTCACCACCCTATGTTCTTTGAACTCCGAGGTTCCAGAAGGCCTGCCTTCTGCACTTCATTGTCCACAGTCTTACAGCTTTGTAAATTCTGTCTGGGTGGGGTTTTAGCTGTACTTTTTTTGGGAGTAAGATGATATAGGAGATTTTTTCCATCTATCAAATGCAATTGTTTTTAGGGACTTTTTTCTATCTTGTTTATGATGTGTGGGGTTTTTTTTATATATATACTTTATTGTTTTTAGTTGAGCTATATATTTTCCCCCACTTCCCCCACTCTTTTTCCTTCCTCTCCTCACCTTGTCCACCTCCCAGTCCCCCATGCTCCCAATTTACTCAAGAGATCTCGTCCTTCCTAAGTGTATTCATGTATTTCTCTCTTAGGGTCTTCTTTATTGTCTAGGTTCTCTGGGGGTGTGGATTGTAGGCCAGTTAATTTTTGCTTTATGTCTAATATCCATTTATGAGAGAGTACATATTATATTTGCCTTTCTGGGTCTGGATTACCTCACTCAGTATGTTTTTTATCTAGTTCTGCCCATTTGGCCGCAAATTTCAAGATGTCATTATTTTTTACTGCTGAGTAGTAGTACTCCTTTGTGTAAATATACCACATTTTCCTTATCTATTCTTCAGTTGAGGGGCATCTAGGTTGTTTTCAGGTTCTGGCTATTATGAATAATGCTGCTATGAATATGGTTGAGCAAATGTCCTTGTGGCACGATTATGAAGAACTCAAGAAACTTGACATCAAAAGAATAAATAATCCAAATAAAAATTGTGTACAGACCTAAACAGAGACCTCAACAGAGGACTCTCAAATGGCCAAAAGACACTTAAGGAGATTACATCAGTATTGAATATGTATATTTGTCTGTTTTATTCCTTCAATGTTGTATTTATATAATATTTAGTATTAGCACTTTTAAATAAAGCTATATAAAACAACAGTCTTCGAAGTAAATTAATGAGTAAAAATAATAAATCCATATTTTACTGTAAAAGGCACATGAAACAAGATATTTAGATGCTTTCATAAACTTCATGTGTCCTAAAATAAAATTCTGAAATCAAATATCAAGTAAAAGCAGAAGTTATATCCATAATTACAGTGATTCAAAAGCCTGGGTTAGATGTCTGTACCAGAATTTCCCATGATGCCAAGTATGTACACATTCTCCATCTCCACTGTGCCGCACACTAGCTACCAATCAATGGCTTCTGAGCATTAAACTAATGGTTTCTATAACTTCCAATGTTTTCAGGACATCTTGTCTTTTTCCCCTTCCCAGGGGGGATCCATGTATAACCCCAGCTAAGACTCTAAGCAACAGTGGAGAGGGTGCCTTAACTGGCCTTCCCCTGTAATCAGATTGATGGTTACCTTAATTGTCATCATAGAACCTTCAACCAGCAATTGATGGAAGCAGATACAGAGATCCACAGTGAAGCTCTGGGCCGAGATACTGGAGACCAGTCCGAAAGAGTCAGGAATAATAATATGAGCAAAGGGGTCAAGACCATGATGATGATACACACAGAAACAGCTGACCTGAGCTACCAAAAGTTTACTGACTCTGGACTGATAGCAGGAGACCCTGTATAGGACCAAACTAGACCCTCTGAATGTGAGCAACAGTTGTGAGGCTGGGGTAGTCTGTGGGGCCATGGGCAGTGAGACCAGGATTTATCCCTATGTTTGAACTGGCATCTTGGAGCACACTCTCTTTGGAGGGACACCTTGTTCAGCCTAGATATAGGGGGAGGGTCTTGGTCTTGCCTTGAAATGAAGTGTCAGACTTTGTTGACTCCCCATGAGGAAGCCTTACTCTTTCTGAGGAGTGGATGGAGGTGGGGGAAGGGTGGGACAGGAGGAAGGGAAGGAGAGGGAACAGGGATAGCTATGTAAAATGAGAAAAGATTGTATATATACCATCTCTGGATGCCTCCCAAATTTGCTGGTTCCTCACACTCACACTTGATTACACTTAAACAGATATTTTTAACTCTTTGGAGCAAGGATCTATGTGTGTGTGTGTGTGTGTGTGTGAGAGAGAGAGAGAGAGAGAGAGAGAGGGAGAGAGAGGGAGAGAGAGAGAAAGTGAGAGAGAGAGAGAGAGAGAGAGAGAGAGAGAGAGAGAACTCAGTATTTGCCTTTCTGAGCCCAGGATCTCTGACTTAATGTAAAGAAACTTTAAGCTTTGGTAAAGTCAAATTTCTTTGGCCTTTAGTTGCCCCCAAGTACTTTTCACGCAACCTGCATTTTCTCATGAGTTTGATTAGATACAAAATCCTAACCATTAAATTCCTTTCCTATCTGACCTTAATTAACTTTCTGTTAGTCACCCAGCAGAACTAGTCACTTCTTAATTAATATTTATATTTCCACCAGCCATGTTTCCCTAAATACTCTTTTTTAATAATCTTTATTTTATTTCAATTTTATGATTACAGAATTTAAATTGACTTGGTGGCAATAATATCCTGCATATTGACACAGTCTTTTAATAATATGCTTTTACTTAAGAACTAATAGTCATGTCTTTCAAAACTAGTTATTATACTTTTAATATGCTTCATGATTTACATTCCATATTAAACAAACATAAAAATGTCTTTCAGACTAATTAGTAGTAGATAAGGAGCCCTCATACAAATTAGTAAAAGTATTCAGCATTGTAACAAGCATTCTCCTTGTCAAGAAACTCACGCCAGGCTCCTGAGTATCTCCTTAAACCATCTCTGATTAATTATTTATTTATTTTTTTAATGATTCCTCACCATTGTTCTTTAGCAAGCAAACATCAATACCCGAGGTCAATAAAAACAACCCCTATGTTTAATAAATATCTCCTCATCTTGCACCAGCTCCTGAATAAGGTTTGCAACAATGAGGCCAATTCAGAATAAAATGTCTATATAAAAATGTCTGCTCAAAAATAAAATGATTGCTCATAGGACCATGCCCTCCAGTCATGTGTCCTTCATTCTTTGCACAAAGTCCAGTGGCTATATTCTCCTACTTGTCCATGCTCAGAATAAAGTTTGATTGTCTTCTCAGTTGTTATAATCACATTACAGTATTTCCTATACACATCACAGTCATTCTGAATACGGTCTGAGTAACCATATTTTTATTAGTCTCATCAAGTATGTTTGATTTTTAATAGATTTATCATATATCTATATGTATATATATATATATATGTATATATATATAATACATGCGTGTGTGTGTGTGTGTGTGTGTGTGTGCATGCAAAGATTAAGATTAACTCTTTTGGTTATCGAGTCTGAATATAAATGCCATTCTAAATTCTTCCAAGATTTTTTTTCTCCTCTACAATAAATTTGCAGTAAATCAGCTAAATTACTAACACTGTCACAGAAACAGTGCAATTAAAATTAGACTGCAAAATGTCTGTTCTGTGAAAAAAAAGAGTGATCCCTGAAAACATAGTCTTCCTATACTTTAAAAGAACTTAAACATTCATATATTAAATACAGGTTCACAGTGTTTACAGGCTATCTACACATAATCTAAATATGTAAAGGTGAAACCTGAATATTTGCTATAGACACATTTATTACTGCATCTCCTTCTTGAACTGACTGCTTTTGAAGACTAAGCTTGGTTTGGTCCTGGCTTTTTCTCTGTGTTATATACTTCATCCTCCTAGAGGCTGGCTTGTTTGTTTCCTCTGTTTCATATAATTTTCCTAAATTTGTCTTAATGTTTCTTAAAGACGAAATATTTTATTTCATGTTTGATTTTCTATCTCCTTTGGTTTTCCATGGTATTTTCTTCTTTCCTTTTGCATTTATTTTTCATAAGTTTAGACAATTCATCTTTCATGTTTCCTTAAGTTCATTTTTGACATCTCTCTTTTTCAGGGTCTCCTATTACTTTCATTTCAGCATTTGTATCCTATATAAACTGTGTTCTTCTAAAATTTGTTTGCATTTTTGTTTCCTTCTCTGTTTGCTAACTTGTTCCTCAATTTTATCTGCCCACCTGTGCTTTCCACATACTTTATTGTATATTTTTTTGTCATTTAAATTCCAAGAACTAATCTTTTTTCTGTTTTGAAGTTTTCTTGTTATTTCACTTTTTGAACACACTCCCTTGTGACCATAATGCTCTGTTATCGTCATCACCATCATCACCACCACTGGTGTAGATGTCAGAATCTCTCATTTGGTCATCATCACCATCATCACCACCACTGGTGTAGACGTTAGACTCTCTCATTTGGTGCAAAATCTTTCCTTTCAGTTTTCACTTTTCTGTTATTTGTTGCTTTCCTAGTGTGATATCTAATTTTTATATGAGATTATTTCCACTTCTTTTTAGCAGTGGGTGTAAGAAGGCCTCACACCTCAGCAAGAAAACCTTAGTCTATAAGGAAAACATAGATAAACTCTCCCCAGTGTGTATGGAAACTCTGGACCACTAGAACCCTATTGGTCACTTCCTACCACAGAGAGACCTCAAGTCATCTCCTTACCGCTTAACCTCAGAGTGGTGGCATTATCAACATAAACTCTTAGTGTGACTTGTATTGAGTGCCACTTATTATTATTATTATTATTATTGTATTGAGTGTATTTAGTGTCACTTGTATTGAGTGTTACCTCGCTTTAGGGGGGTTGGGTACCAAGCCACCTTGTATGGGTGTGTTTGACACATTTCCCTAGGCATTAAACTGCAGTTGTTTCTCTATCACACTGTTTCTCCTGAGCGCACCAAGCACATTCCCTATTGCAGAAGTTGAAACACACAGTAGATGTGCTCGAGGCAGAGTCACTAAGCTTCCAGGGAAGAATCTGGGTGCTTTCCATGTCTCCTATGTCCTCTCAAAGAGCTGTCCAGCTGCTCTTGTTCTAAGCCAAGAGCCCAGGAAGGTACCAACAGCATACCCTATATTTTTAGGGTGTCTTGGATTTGGGACAAGAATAAACTTGAATTACATGATATTGGCAATTTGCTGTGACCATTGATGCAGTTTCCTGTGTTTTCTTCACAGCCAAATTTACTTTGATCTTTCTGTGGAGTGTATCCTTAAGACAACCATGTTTGGTAAAAGCTTACTCATGTCATCTGAGCTAGACGTTTTCCTTTGTATTTCTCCATTTACATTCGGAGAAGAAAGTCTAGACCACACAGCTCACATGGCTTCTGTGGTGAGACCCTGTTGCATGCAACCTCACCGATTGCTGAAGCTGAGGTCTTCTGAGCCAGTCCTTAGGGAAAGAGGCACAGTCTGCAGAGAAACTGAAGAACTCAAAATGTCTTTTTGTCTATTATCTCCAATTGCAACAAAGGAAAACGTGGCTGGATCAGTTCAAGAGGCCATCTGACAAATATGCACATGAAAAACACCTTACTGTAGTGCATGACCTTGGGAATTCCATATTGAAAGCACATGATCCTCTCAAGATGGTCCAGAACACCAATAATGTGAATGCTAGTGCTTTAACATTACAGAAAATTTTGATGCCTTTATTTGGTCAGGAACCATCATTATAGGATAAATACTTCCAAAGTTGACTGTTTTGGAATATGAAGAAATTTTTATATTATTTCAATATTTAATATCACTCCATACAGAATTGACAAACAAGTCATTGTAAGGATGGGAACATAAGCATTCTTATACCCTCAATAAGTATAAATTATCAAAAAAATCCAATAAGTCTAAGGATGAATGAACAAAATAATAGACTTAGGCCTTTCAAGTATTTCTTTAATTTGTTAAATTTACTTGTTTTTTGGGGGGAGGGGGAATATCATGATTTATTGATATTCCTATTATCTAGATTTCAGAATTTCTACTTCTGCTGTTTGTAATTTCAGGAACCAGAGTACAGATGTTTAAGATGTTGAAAATAATGACTGTGCAGTGATACAAAATGTAGCTACAATCACTAAAATCGTCATGATTAAGCTTTACAGACAAGAGAAAATAAAATACCTCTTTTGATTCGCTCAGTGCTATGGATATGGAAGCTCCTGTTTGGGTTCTCAACCCATGAAACTCAGCTCAGTGGGAAACATTTGCTCATGTGCCTGTAATCCCAGCACTGTAGTGGAGGCAGGGAGACTGTGAGTCATTGTAGCCTGGACTCTCTCAACAAAGAGAGAAGAGACATGAAGGGAAGATGAATGGCAAGGGTCTTTATTCCTAGCTAATGATGAGAGGGATGGATGATGGATGCTCTGTTGGAGCATCATTTCAAATGGGTGTGACCCGTTATCTGAGCATAGACCATGTAAGCAGCCACTGACTGTGTTTACAGAGTGTCCCTAGACCTCCAAGTGAGAATCTAGGCAAAGGATATAGACAGTTCTTCTAGCTATACCCAACATGAGGACATGATGGAACGTTTCAGGTCTCAGAGTAGAAAGAGCCAGGCTCCTTCTGCTGTACTGTATGTTCCTGCTTGCTGGCCCTGCTTGGCTTCTGTGGTTTTCCTGTCTTTCATCACAGCTTTTTTTCTCTCTCTCTCACTTGATGGGCACTGTGAGTCTTGCATTGGCCACTTCTACTTCTCCTTCCTGTTTAATTAATACTTGTTTTGGAGGAGTTCTGGATAGCGAGTGTTGCTCATAAACATGTAGCGCTGTGTTTTGATACCTCAAGCGTCTCATTTGGCTTGCTTTACAATTTCTGAAGATTCCTTAATTTGTTTAATGTGTAATGTGTGTGTGTACATTTAAAGAGTGCCATTTGCAAATACAGAAAAGCTGCTCTGAACAAAACTCTTTGGTTCTCTAGTAATCTTAATGACCTTCATGCAGTGTCCTGAACTTGCCATACCTTTGCGAGGAGTGTGACAATTATTAATCCTACTATCTCTCTGGAAGTCTGTTTTCCTTTAAAAGTATGTGATAAAATGTAATTCACGATCTCACATGATAACTCCACCAGTTAGTTTCTTTTGCCCTTTTCTGGTAAACATCCCCTCTGGGCTTCCTTGTAGCCGCTTATCCTTACTACAGCAACTATTTCATCTTTATGTTTATTTACATAAAGCTTAAGAACCAGGCTGGACAGCATGAAAAGAGGCCCAGCATTTTGCCCCTAATATCAACATGGTAAATGGAGGTTTTGTAAATATTTATGTTGGAAAAAAAGGCAAACAACCCGATAAGCATAAACCATGCAACATGGTAAGCTTTAAGGAAGCCTTTCGGGAGTTGACACAGTGAATATTAGTAATGGAACATATATAAATATTGTTGTTAGAGATAAAATAGTAGAATCTGCATAACAAACATTATAGTATTATACAGGTTTTCTGTGCAAAATAGTTTTGCAATTGGCAACATGGTGGTGCGGAGAGTAAATTTGGGTTGAGGTGTGAAGGGTGTGGCTCAATGGTAGAGTTCTTTCCTAGTATGCATGACTTTCTGGGTTTGATCTTTGGTGCTGAAAGAAAAAGTATGGAGAAGGATAGTTAAGTTTGTGTGCTGTTCCAATACATGAGGTGGGAGAAAATTACCTACTTTTGAAAAAGTATGAACTTTATCTCATTTTATAGATAAATAAATCTGACGGTGCGCAGAAAGTTTAAATGATCTGCATCAGGCTATCAGCTGGCTGTTGGCAGAAGGCAGACTGCTGTTCCTTCCTGAGTGTGGTGTGCAGTCTGCCAGGAATGTTTGCTTTTTCTGTCTCTCTCTACTTCTTCCCATCATCATTCTAACACATTTTCCTCTCAAGTTCCCTTTGCTGCCCATGATATGCTTCTGCTTTTTGGTGGCTCTGCTCAGTTTTACTAAGAGCATGAAAGATTAAAGAAGTCCTGCTTGAAGCTGGATTCCAAAGGCCCCATACCAATTATAGGCACAAAAGACACATGTCTCAGCAAGTTACCATGGCAGCCGAAGAGTTTAGGTCAATTTAGTGGGATGTATTGACTTACATGGGGGCAGGGAGGGGCAGTCTCTCTGTTGAGTCATAACACTTAGCTTGAAACCCTCGCAGGCCAGTGACTGTAGTCTCCATTTAAGAATGTTATGGGACATCAACAGGAAACTGACAGCCATACTCATTTTTTCTGTTTATTTTTTTTCACTTAAATGAATTTGTGAACTTCCTTAAACTGTCTTTCCCATGAGAGCTACAGAACTGAGATGTCAACACAGGAACGAAGACAGGTGCTTGATCAATGTTTCCCAAACAACCTCGGATGTGGTTCTTGTTAAAAAAGAGGATGTCATGAACTCAAATTTAAAATGACATTTGTACAACACTAGAATAGAAAGGATAAAATCATCAGCTTAGGTTTGTCTACACAGAAGTATAAGTAAATATGAAAATTAAAAAGCGTTCTCTTGGCTTAAAAGTGAGCACTAATGAGAGTGGTGTTGATGTGTTTGAGCTCATAGAGGCATGTCTATAATCTTAAGTCTGAAGTATGAAATAAATACATTAAGAGGTATTAGTTTGATTAAGCTTAAAAATGATGTAATCCAAGTAAATACTGCAACAATGGGGGAAACATGAAAGCATTGTGCTAAGAGAAATGATCCAGGCATGTAAATACACACACACACACACACATACACACACACAACCTTACTTACACAAAGTATTTGGTGTGGTAAATTCACAAAAATAGAAACTAAAATAGGGGTTACTGTGGACTGGGAAAGTGGGTAATGAGAAGGAACTGTTTGATGGATAAAGACACCCTGAGAAGATAGACAAGGACTAGGGACTGGCAAGACATCACAGCTGCACGGTATTGTGAATGTAGGTAAAGCCACTGAATCATATTATCATGTTATGTGTAGATATTTCATGGAATTAAAACCTAGTAGGAAATTAACTTAGATATCTGAAGCAAGAGTGTAGAGAAGGAGACTTGGTGGCTATGCAACCAAAATTTTCAGATCACTTCATATAGAGTGGTACCCATCTCATCTCTGCCTCTGTCATGATGATATTGTTTGCACTAAACCAAACTTGAACCAGCATCTAGCCCCACTGCCAGGGTTTTCTGAGGCCCCACTGCCAGGGTACTCAAACTCAACATCCCGTTCTCTACCACTGCTGTTTTATCTCTAGAGGGGTGCATCTGGAGAGCAGATCCTCAGACCCATTAATCCATACAATGAGGCTGGGGAAGAGCCTATGGAATACGGTGTAAGTGCTGTAATTGCAGAAATGCTTCATCTCAACCAAGACGTTCAATGTGTCTCTCCTCCAAGCATGGATATTAAGAAGGAAAATAGACACTGTTGTGATGTGGTTTTTTGCAGTGTTTTGGCTTTTGTGAAAGCTGGCCATTATGATGAACTGTGCTTAGGTAAAACTAGCCCTATCTGAGGTTTGCTCTTGTGACATAAGCCATGAGTGAACCAAGTAGCTAGCTGATGGTCATCCCTGACTACTGCTTGACAGCCACATTGAAAAGTATTCATCAAAATGCAAATCAGACACCATGAAGTTCACTGAAACTGAGATAACATGTCTCTCAGGACTCCAAATGCCAGTCCCTTCAGGCTGGGCATTTAGCACTAACTTCCCTGCGACCCTACTGTTTGTTAGTCCTCAGTCTGAAAGCAATCAGTTCTGGGGGCCCTGTTAAATGTGAACATTCCTTTGATTTATTGCTAAATCATTCTGGATCCAAGTGAGAATCACCATGTTCCAAGCCATTTGGATAATTTCTCTTAGAGGTGCAGTGGTTTATCTGTCACTAGCATTTTGAAATCAACCAATTTTCACCTACTGGTATCTTCATCTATTCCCTTTTGCTGTTTTTACTTTTTCTTCCTTTGTGTGAGTTGTGATAAACTGGGCCATTTGGACACCATCTTTGCTTTGCTTGTCATTTTGTTAGCTTCTATGTGAGGCAGACCTTGGGATGTAAACTTCTATAGTAACTCACCTTCAAAGGTATCCTTACCTTTTTCTCAGCAAAACTCTAGGGACAGCTGAGAATATACAGATATATTCCCATTGGTCATCTTTGTAGATGTTACCTGAGTAGGTTTAGAGCCATTTTGAATGCCATCTTTATGAGTTGAGCCAAGTATGTTCAATGAAATAAATAGAAATAATAGACCTTGCCAGCATGTGCCAAGGTACCCACTCAGCATCATAAAGTCCCCCAGCGGTTGCCAGTATTGCCTGCAAAGAGCCTTCGGGCTTTCTTAAAAGTTACTGCCAATCCCAAAGTCATTCCCAAAACCTTATCTCTGCTGGGGACCACCGGTACTTGTGATTGATTGACATTAGAGAAGAAAGACCTTTTCTTTTGTCTTCTGACCTTGTACTGTTCTAAGAATAACTCCATGGTCAGAGCTGGAGTATGGCCTGTTAAAGCCTTCACGGAGGTATATGAAGACTTCTTCCTCACACTGCTTGGTCTTACTTCCTCAGCTCCCATCACACCAATGGAAGCATGAACACAGCTGTAACCAATTTTCTAGCAATCCTTCTCAAACAAAGCCTGCTCCTCCAGTAACCCCAATTTCAATAGTCGGAACCTCTAGAAGATGATGTCTGTCTGATTGGCATGTGAAGTTTTTGCCCTTAATCTTACACAAGAGGCTGAGAGGCAATACTGCATTCATTTTAGCACTAAACATTTCTGGAAAGGATTGTTACTGCTGAAAAAGCAAATATGGTGAACAATGGCAAAACAAATTAAAATTAAGGAAGAAGACTGACAACATAAAAATCAGTAATATGAAAACAAACTGAAGTTCTCCCAACCCACCAAGGAATCATACAGACAACAGTGAGAGAAAGAGTGTGTGTGAGAGAAATTAATCAGATCGACCATGCCACTAAATTTTCAGAAAGAGAAAAATAAAGGACAGAGAAAGAGAGATGATAAAAGAGGTCCCATGTGATTAGAGCCCACTAGATGTATTAGGAACTTTTGAGCTATTTGATTGATCAAGGAGAAAATAACATCATTTAGAAAATCACAGCATGTTCAAACACTGCTCTTTGTGAGTATATGGCTTATTTCAAGCTCCAGGTATGACAAGGGGCTACTTGAGACTTCTAAGTTCAAGACTTTACATTAACATTATAAAAGATAAAGTGAGCGCTGGTGAGAGGGTTCAGGAGGTAAAGGTGCTTGCAGAAGAAGCCTGGAGACCTGACTTCACTCCCTGGAGCCCACATAAAGATGACTAGGAAGACCTGGCTTTACTAAATTGTCCTCTGAGCTCCACATGCACGCAGGCATGGGTGTGTGAACACATACACAAACACACACATATCACATCACACATGCACTCACTACATAACGTGGGAGTCAGCAAAATGACTCAGTAGGTAAAGGACCCACGTGGTGAATGGTAGATGGAGACAGCTAACTCTGGCAAGTTGTTCTCTGATGAGCACACACATACATAGCAAATAAATGCTGTTGTTTGAAAGGATAAAGTAAATCTGTGGCTGGGAAGAGTTATTAATTCAAGGAAATAAGCAAATAAACAAAAACAATGGGGTTGGGGCACAATCAAATTAAGACTTCATAGGAAATAGGGATGTATTTCCAGGTTAGAATAAGGTGTTCTAAGTTTATAGTCTTATCCCCAAGACTCAACCAAACTTAAGTAGTTCCATACTTAAGAAACTCCTACATGGAAAGAAGGGTTCCAATGAGAATTGTTTGGCAGGTGGGCTCTAGAATCACTGGATGTTGAACTGTGCTCTTGAGATACAGTCTGAAAGGACTGGCAGGGACAAGTGATGTTGGCAATGAATGTAACAGCACAAATATAATAAAGGGAAATGCGGCCATGACCATAGGAGAGTAACGGCAAAGCTGCTTCACTCTTTAGGGTGACTGCAACTTCACATGAGAGAAAACCCAACTCGACATGTTTTGCACAACAAGGAAAATTTATTGATTGTACAAAAAGTCCCAGCAAAAAGTGGAGCCAGTTCAACAGTTGTTAATCTACCAGCTCAATAACATCTTAGGAAAGTTCAGCTGAATTCTGTTTATCTTTCTGCTCTATCTTGTCCACACCATCCTTGTCTTCAGATCCCAAAACAGCTGCAGCAAGACCAGATGCCAACAAGCAGAAGAAAGGATGGATGGGGAAACATTCCTCAGAAGTTTTCCAACATAACCTCCTCCCTCATCTCAGAGGGACAAAGCAGGGAGTAACCCATTCACTTAACGAATCAGAAGCAAGGACATTCTGATTGTCATGAGTGGTTAACATAATGTGTATGCAGTTACATCAACTGTTCTAAAAAACAAATGGATAGCTAGGTAAAAGCAGGGTTCTTAAAACAAGGCAGGGGAGTGTTTGGTACCCAGCCAACCATGTTCATTTTAGCATCTGTCAATGAAGATGAAGATGTTATGGGAAGTGTGATTCTGTTGTTGACAGACCCATCTGATTGTTACAATCCAGGAATCTGGATGTTTATGCAAGATCTCGCAATTTAAAAATTATTTCTTATAAACTCAAAACAATCTTGTTTTTTTTTTTTTAAATAGTGCTGTGTGGCCAGGATCTTTGATTTAGAGCACATAAAACACATCTGCAATCCAAACCCTGCCCATAGGTCACCAGTTTGCAACTCCTGGTTCATGTTCATTTCTTTAACTGAACATTCTCTGTTTAAAAGGGAAGCTCACTTTAGTCATGCCAGCAGTCAGCACACAAATAATCGGTGACTAAATTAGTTCATAAAAATATTTTACTCTATTGTAGGAAACTCCCCAAATAGCAAAGTTAATAAAAACTTCAGAAGAAAGGATATTGAAGACATATAGAAAAGGAGGTGCTTACATAATTCTATTTTTAAATTGATGTTCTAATTTGACAAGTAGATAGAATCAAGACATTGCTACTTATTTAATAATGAATGCACCCTCCTCCAGTTTCTTATGATTTTGTTTTGTTTTGTTTGTATTGTTGTGTTTTCATTAGAGAGCACATCAATCCCTTCCAAAGGCGGAAGAAAATTCAGGTCGTCAAAAATATTTAAGCAGTCACCATCATAGTAAACCAAGGCGTTGGAACCAACTAATTAGAGTATTATAGTTTATATATTTCCTTTGCCATCTTCCTATGAGTATGGAAAGGAGATTATTTAAGTTAGCACAAAGGTTCTCAAAAGTATCTTTCTTGCAAGTTTTAGTCTCTTCAAAATACAGCATCAACTAGGCAATGTTGACCTCTGAGTGCCAAGAGCAATAGTAATAAAGAAGTGAACACATCTCTTTTCCATCCAAAACATCCAGGCTTCCAATCTGATCATGTGATCATCAACCCTGGCTTAGCTGTTGCTTCAGACTTTTGCATTTGAATCCCTTAAAGAAAGAAAAACTTCTTAGATGATCAAAGCAACCTAAAAATTTATCAAAGTTCATAGAGATGTAACATGAAGCTAATAAAAAAATTAAAAGAATTCCTTAAAACCCAGCTCTCTACATTATAAATTATTTAATACACCAGCCATGAAGAACTAGGAACAGCAGAAGGTCAGAGTAGAAGGAGAGACAGCTCTTTCTCTGGGATTTAAATGTTCCTGTGGACAGTTAGCAGAAGGAGGACAGAGGTGGGAGGAGTTGTGGGCATAGGAAAGTAGACCATGGCAAGTAGACTCCTAAGATGAGGAGATGCAGAGAGAGTTAAGGAGCTAGGTGAGCATTTCTGTGGATGCTGCATCTACTCACGCAGTTCTTGTTCACTAGTATGAGAAAATAAAGAACTGGGTCACCACAGCTACGTAGCTGTGCATTTTTCAGTCTCCCTTTTCTTGTTTATTGAAAAAAAAAACCTCATCATCAAGACACTAATATCAGGCCTTGCCCTAGAGTAAAAACCTTAGAAGACACGATAGAGGCTTTTCTCCTTGGCACTAGGGGTGATAAAAGACAATCATAATTTCATTATAGATCTCTTAAGTGGGTGAAGAAGTGAGCCTATTTTGGAAATAGAAAAATGATTTTGTGTTACTAGGAAAAAATGGAAAAATAAGTCAGTTAGTAGAGATGGCATGTTTTCCCCCTCTTAGCCAAGCTTAGTTCCTTCATGGAATTACTGCCTACCCCCTCACTATTCACTTCGGTGCTACCCAAGTGTCTGGGGCCAATTCCAAATACAAGGTCAATGGCCTTCTGCTTCACCAGCTCCATTCACAGGGACACCACAATGATTTCTCATTAGTACTGCACACTTTGAAACTAATAGTATTTGAGGAATTAGGCACACCAGGCATGTGTGCATTGTTTGCTCACTAACACTGCGAAACATCTTGATAAAAGGAACTTTGACTCTTTCTCTTTTACACACAATAGAGGGTTAGGAATGAGAACTACTCATGAGTAGCTGGATTCTGCCTTTTACTTAAAGAAGGCTTGCCTTTTATTCTAGCTTGCCTTCATGGATTTACTTTTCATCCTCTATCTCTTAAAGAAATAACAATCATTTCATGAATATCTAATCTTAAGTCCTCTATAATGAGCATCCAGAAACAATTTCTTGGAAGACATTTACCTTATTCAATAAATTTATCCATTATTTCTCAACATTTATGAACTGAAAGGACTACTGTGTCGTCATAAAGATTCAGTAGCCTTGTGAAATCACTATGGAAGGAGCCCTTGCCTTTCCAGGTTCTCCAGAGCAAATGTGCTGTGATGAGGTTAGGTGAGCCGAAGAAGGACTGGCAAAGAGCCTGTGGATTAAAGCCAGTTGACAGAAAATCCATCAGTGACCATCTGATACTTACGAGGAAACAGGAATTGGTGGTGGTGGGAAATTTGGCTTTGTGGATAGCTAGGAAGAAGATAAAAAGGGAGAGTCAGCTCGAAATAGGCTCTTCAAAATGTGTGTGCATACTGAAAATGTTTAACTCATTCTTAAGAACAGAGACTTTGGAAACTTAACCACATGAATAATTCTAAACCCATGAGTGTGACACTTTCATTTAGTTATGATCCAGACATAAGCACAGGGTCCACAGCTATGTGATGAGACTGGTTAGTGTGGACTTAATTTTTGCATCCACACAAATCATATGCTGATGCCATAATCCCCAGTGTGGTGGTTAGGTTTGGGGGCTTTCACCTCTTGGAGGTGGAGTTCTCAGAATTGGATCGATGAAGATACAAAAAGATAGTTGTATCTCTCCTTTCCCTAATCTTTCTCCCCTACCACCATTTCCTTTCCATTATCCTCAAATGATGGACCAGGACTCAATTCTCACCAGACACCAAGAAATTCCAGATCTTCAATCTTAGAATTCCCAGTCTCAAGAATGAACATAAATAAATGTTTAATCTATGTATTCTATGCTACTCTTTATTGCATCAACCTAGGCTAAAAATGGGTTCTGTGGAGCCAATGAATTGCACGGATTGTTTTTTTCCAACTTCATACAAAGCTAGATGTATCTGGGAAGAAGAAAATCTCAAACAAGAACTGACTCTTTAGAATTGGACTGTATGTAGATCTCTGGACTATCATCTTGATTAATGATTAATGAGGGAGTGGGAGGGGCCAAGCCATTGTGGGTGGTGCCATTCATGAGCAGATAGTCTTGAGTTGTATAAGACAGCAGGTTGAGCAAGTCAGAGATAGCAATCTGAATAGCAGCATCCCTCCATGGCTTCTGCTCCAATTCCTGCCCTGGCTTTCCCCAGTGATGGATATATATAAGCTATAAGCTTAAATAAATCCTTTCTTCCAACTTCTTTTTGTTCACGATGTTTTAACTCAGCAACAGAAACCCCAGTTGAGACATGAATATTCCGCATTACCAACTTCCACCTCTATGCTCTTAATTTAAGGGATAAACTCAGAAATAAAAATGTAGAGGCATATATTCCCACATTTTGCATTTTAAAGTTTTGCAGAAGAATTTATATTTTACATTAATATGCACACAAATCTCAACATTCTTCTGAATCAACAGTTGAGCACTATGGGTTATGTCTTTCGGGAGCATTTCCTTGAGGTTGGACAGGATGATAGAGAAGAGCAGTTGCTAACTCACAACATTGGGGGGAGGCTCATTCTCTTCAGTGGGCGGAGCTTCTTCAGACATGTGGAGCTTCTTCATCTGACTCATCTAAAATGAAGAAATTAAAGTTTACAATGAAACCACCAGGTGCTGAAGTACAATCAGCAGAGAAGTTACCCTTTCCCAGCCTATATGATAAGGGCAAAGCTGAAACTTAGAAATAAGCAAGACAGGAGGGATCCCAGTAGCCCAGTTGTAGCATTATAGGAGGATTTCTCCAGATCTTCCAGGGATAACTTCTATAACAACCATTACCACTGATGCTGCGCTATTGATCTATTTCAGCTCAAAGTCCTAAACATCTAAGACATAGCAAGAGCTGTAAGTGTCATGCACGTTACATGCTACATGGTTGACTGTACAAATATACACATCGCTTTATGTAGAGAGGAGTCTACCAGGAGTAATAATGAACTTTGAGTCAAAGTGGACAGAATGAGAGTGAGCTGGAGGGGAGGGCAGAATAGGTGAAGAAGGGGGAAAGGGAGGGAAAGGGGTAGGAAGGGGAGGGAGAAGCTGTCAACGTTTCTCCCCTCTATTCTCTTTGAGTTTCACAAGCCCTTTCTTCAAGGGCTTTTTAAAGATTCTTTTGTGTGTTAACAAGACACTAGGGGAAGTTGACTGTGTGTGTGTGGGCACAGAGTCCACCGTCCTTACTATCTGCTGATGTGGGGTAGTTTTCTAGGCATTTCTGTGCACAAATGACAGACGTGCGGTCAGAATAATATAAGAAAGGGGTAAATCATAACCTCGGGTGTCACAAAAAGAAAACCAGTTCAAACTTGAATTCACCTCCTGGGGTTGAACTGTCTTTGCCTTTGGAGGTTTACTCTTCTGTTTGTGCAGCTTGGCATCCTTGGTGGGCAGTGGCCTAAAAGTAAAACCATGTCCTGTGAATTGCACAGCATCTTCAGCATGCCAGGAAAACTCAACAGAGGATGAACAACTTCCTTTGCCCACTGTGCCCTGCTCCACTACCAGGGTTCTGTATGCTTCCAGAACATCCCTCAGTCTTTAATTGCAAGTTATCTACCATTATTATCCTGTGGCTAATAACTGGGTTCTTGGCAGAACCCTTATCCCAAAGATGATGATGATGATAAGTCAACTTTTATCTTAGTCATGACATTTATTTTTAACTCCTTAAATATTTCCCTAAGAGTCATTTTGTGTGAAATAAGTTCCACCAAAATAATTCAGTCTCGGAAAGTGATGGAAAATAATCTTGTTAAGATGGTTTGCAAGAGAAAGAATCTGCATGCCAATCAAGCCTCAATTTTTCACTTTTGAAGGATGTAGAGGCTTTTGTTAACCTTCCTGTCTCCCCTACATTTATTAAAAGCAAATTCCATTATCTTAAGAGACATAGAAGTCTCACTTCATCCAGAGAATGAGAATACTGCAGCTGTTTCATGAAGTCTTCTCGACGATTGAAAGAGATGATAGGAAATTCTCAGCACAATGTCTACCAGACAACTGTCAGACAATTAATATGCTCTCTTCTATTCTAATAATAAACGCAGAAATATTTAATAACGAGGCCCAATGTCACTGCTATTATTAATTACAAAAATAGCCACTCCAAGGAGAAAAGAATTGTATCTGGGTGCAAAAGATTGCCCAGTCGAAGGGACACCAAGTCTCTGGTCAGTGCAAACCATACCTGTGTGGTTTTCTTAATATATGAAGTAAAATAAAATTAAACCAGAAGGATTAAGTCATAGAATCCAATGTCAAATGAAGTAGAGATTAAAGGGTCTCCAAAGCACACGAAGGCTTACCTCTGAACTCTCTTCTGATTCCTTCTGGCACTTTGATGCCGGATCACTATAGCAACCACCACAAATATGACTGCCAGAGGGAAGAGCACACCAACCACGATGGAGAAATCTACAACAGAGAGCACAGAAATCCTACTGAGGACCAAGAAGCTTTATCACTCTAGATTTCCTCCTTTTTATCTTTCTTTCTTTCTTTCTTTCTTTCTTTCTTTCTTTCTTTCTTTCTTTCCTTCCTTCCTTCCTTCCTTCCTTCCTTCCTTCCTTCTCTTTTTGATTTTCTCTCTCCATCCCTTCTTTTCTTCTTTTCCCCTCCCTCCCTTTCTTCTTTACTTTTCAAAAAGAATCTGGCCATGTAGGCTAGGCTGGCCTTGAACTCATTGTGTAGCCCAGGCTGGTCTCAAACTTGCCGTGATCCTCCAGTCTCAAACTCCCATGTAACAGAATTACAATAGAATGTCATTGCATCTGGCCTGACTTATTTGCTACAAATTTATCTAGTTTTTACAAAATGAATCTGTCTTCCTGGAGAGTTATATGTGCTGATTAACTATCATCTTGTCTGTGGAAGGAGAGGAGGGAAGACTCACTCTAGACATGGACTGGCTTTCCAGTCTGCACTGAAGAGGGGAATGAGCCAAAAGACCTCTGGGTACTACATTCATCTTTTTCTCTCTGCTTCCTGACTGCAGGTACCATGTGACCTGTCAGCTCTCTGTTCTCCCACTACTATGTCTTCCCTACGATAATGGACTGTAACCACAAAACTAAACCAAAGCAAGCCCTTCCTTCCTTAAGACACATTTATCAAGTATTCTGTCAAAAAAAAAAAAAACAAGAAAGAGAAGGAAAAGAAATCTAATAGAGTTGGTAAAATGCAACTGGTATTGATCATGATCACAGTGCTAATGTCTATAAAAAGCAAGTAAAAGTATACAGGAGTGGGTTAAATAACTTCTTACTGAAAATTCTTTAAATGGAAGAAGATTGGCAGCAGTAATAGGAGAGTGAAGGCTGGGAGACTACAGGAGGATATGGAATAACAAGGGTGGCAGAGCAGGGAAAACGTATTTTAAATCCAGCCTGGGAATGAAACAAGAAAGAGATGGTATTGTCCCCTTGGCAAATAAAGAGCAGGGTAATGAGTAAAAAAAAAAAAGACAGGACATAATTCATAAATTGTCTTTGTTTTTACGCCCTAGTCTAAGTAATACATTCAGCCTGGATCCTGGACAATCTCAAGGTTTTGTTTCTCTTCTAATCATTAGAAATCAACAGAAACCAGAAAGCACACACATCTGAAGAGCATGGGAGCTGCTGCTCTTAGCCCATCGTCCAGTAGCAAGACTGACAGTTCCAAAAATAGAGGAAAAGCTGGCAAGTGTGAAGACAAAATACTCAGGTAAAGGTAGACACCCCAGAAAGTAGAATTCAACATAAGAAAATGGCATTGGTTCAAATACCTAATTCTTTTCAGCTTCCATAAAATTCTTGCTCAAGGAAATCAAAGAAAAATCAAATGCTGTGGCATTTCTGCAAGACAGGGCTTAGCTTAAGAATGGGGAAGAGTGGACACATTAGAACTAATGTCAGAATAATATGTATTTTAAAAAATCATCATATCAGAGTATTTGGAATACTGTCAGTGCTAACAAACATGCCAAATCTGAGAGGACAAAGTTGTGGCTTGGGGTAAAAGAAAAAAATAATATTGTTAACAGACAGTAAGTGGGCAGTTGAAGAGAGAAATAATTGAACAGCAAATCTAGCTTCTTCTATTGCTAGCAATGGTGGTCTTGATCAGCATAAAGTTTTTACAAAACTCCTAAATCCATGAAAGTTCTAAAAAAATAGATTTTTTGTAGATATTAATGAGGTAGTAAGAATTTAGAAAAAATATAAATGAAAGAGAGTCAGTTTCTTTAATGGCATGACCCCTAGCAGGTCAGCACACTCCAGGGCACCAATAGTGGACTAGATGAGGAAGAAGAACAGAAGATGATGTCAATGACTCGCAGTTGGATGGATAGGGCAGGTAAGAGGATTGAATCTTGGGGGAGTGGCAGAGAGGAGTAAATACTATCGGAATACTTTGTAAGGGATTCTCAACATACTAACAAAAATATAATTTAAAAAAGACAGAGAGGAAGAGGAAAATGATCCCAGAAAGAAGGTTCAGATGTAACTCGGTGGGAGAGCCTAGCATGCATGAGTTCCTAGATGCCGTCTTGAGAACTGACAACCAAAAATGAGAAGCTGGAAGAAGAGGAGGAGGAATGTTTAGAAACACGGGAAATGAGAAAGAGCAAATGAATCAAGAGCAAACGCTGACAGGAGCTGTGCTTTGAATGACAATGGTATCTCAATATATGCTTATTGGCGGTCACTAATGTACCACTGTACAGTGGGGGTACAGGGGTGCAAGTGAACCCCTGCACACTGCGTTCAGTGTTGCTATGTATCTACAATCACTCTAAAATCTTGTTGAACAAATAAAGAGATATGGAAATTTTTAGGGCAACTAATAGAATGAAAAACTTCATACCCTCAAAATTCATAAAAAGAGCAAAATGGTGAAAAAATGGCCAACTGGTTTGTAAGACAGCACAAAATATAAATAAAAATAGCAAAAAGAAGAAGCTTAGATGAGACAAGACACATAGAAACTGCCCAATATAACTGATGATTTGTGTCCCAGCACTCCAGTAATTTGTTCTCCAAGTAAATTTTGAAAAATAAATCCAAACCCAAAGGTAGGTGAGATAACAAAGATTTTTTAAATGCATAATTTTCTTAACTTCATAATTTAAATGTATAATATTCAAGTTTCAAGAGGATTAAAAAGGATCAATGTAAATGTGAGGATGTTATAAGGATGAATGTAAATGTGAAGATATTATAGCAACTCAAACAGATGCAGAATTATGCTTCAGCAGTCTTGGTCTCCAGGAACTGCAGGCTTTAAAAGGCAAGCAGCAATAGAGACATGCACAGCAGCAGTTCACAATGAAGGCAGTGTTTATCCACTGAGGAGATATGGCTATTCTAAATATGCGTGTGAATAATACAATGACTTTTAATCAGATAGTCATTGACAGTACCAAGTTATAATATCAAAATTAAGTCAAAGATTTATTTATTCCTTTTTATGTATGCGTGTTTAATTGCATGTATGTGTGTGTATCCTGTGAAAGAGGCAGAAGAGGGTGACGAATCCACTAGAGCTGGAGTTAGTGCTGGGAATGAAGCCAGCATCCTCCGTAAAAGAGCAAGTGCTCCTCACTACTGAACCATCTCACCACCCCCAAAATATATCTTCAGAATGGTTATTTTTAAGCTTTCTACATGGTAACTGGTAGAATAAAGGAAACAAACTAGTAGCTGGGATTGTATATGAGCAATGGTATAGACTAACTTGGCACACAGAACACATGTAGGCACAGGAGGACACAAGTGTGAACTTTATGTTACCGTGTTTTCTGTTCATACACAGAAAACCTGCACACATGACTGTGTGCTAAGCCATAAAGTTAGCTTAAATTAATTTCAGAATACATTCCATATAATATATTCTATGATTACTATGTAATTGTTGTCCTAAGTATTAACTAAATAATAACAAGGAAACGCCCATTTTCCTGCATGTTAGGAAGCAGATGGTGGTAGGGCACTGGTGAGGAGACCCAGGGAGGGCTTCGTGGGATACATAATAGTCAGTTACTCATGAACTCTGGTGTATTACACACATGGGGTAGCATAGATAGAAATTCACTGCAGTTGACAGATCTGGAACAAGAATTTACGAGGGCCTTTTACCATAGAGAAATGATGGATGTTCTTCACTGTAGTTTATTTGATAACATATGTATGCAGCAGGTTTACTTTTTTACACAAATATTATGGCTCTTTTGATGTGTAGAAGAAGTTAGTTCTGCTCATGCTTCTAGAGTCTACAATAAGTCCCTAGGTAGTAATGTTGTAACATGACAACCGTGTTTATAGAAGAACTAGAGTCTATCCAGAGATAAGGCTGACCCTGACTTTGCTACGATGAGAGTCCAATTAAAAACAGTGATTTGCCTAATATATGTCTAACTTTTAAACACTATATATCAGGGCGAAAAATTAATGATATGTTTATGTCTGCAAAGCACACTGCTTCCTACTTCTGCACATGAGATAATACAGTAGATTAACGTGTATGTGGTATATGACTTTACAGACTTCACCAGGTAAATTTTAATTATTTCAGTCTAAACCAGAAAAAGTAACAGCAGATTATAAAATAAAACAATTATCTCAGTCAAAATAAAAGAAATGATAAATGTCTCAAGAAGCAGTTGTGTTTAAATTGACCTCAAGATTACATAACGTAAACATGTGACAAAATACCACATGGTATTTCATAAGTACATACACTCTTATGTTTTTCCCTGTCATTTAAACAGGACAAAATAAAGCAGTGTATATTCCAATATAGTTATGAAAGAAGACCTGACTTAAAAGCCTAATCTTATTTCTATGGATCCCTTGAAAATATTTCTATTTAGCTCTATATAAACAGAAATATTTGGAAATAAACACTCTTAAATACAATCTAGAAAGTTGAATGAATACAAACTTCCTGAAAGATTACGCATAAGTTTGTGTTCTTAAATTATTTATTGGGCATGAATTTTGCTACAAGCATTGCTTATATTAATGGTGACAGTGGAGCCAGAGAATGCTGTGTCTTCTCCAGGCTGAATGATAGGAACCCCCGACTGAATGGTGGACCTCGTGGCCCCTTTCCAAGGCCATAGACCTTGCAGCCTGCAGAGGTCAGCCCACCCATCTCTCTGTGCTTGTGGACTGGTTGGGTGATCCAATGGGTGTCAGTATTTCTTCTGAGCTTTATAGATTGGATCAATGAGGATAATGTCAAATTTTTATGTGGAACCTTCACCAACCCAATAAGAGTTCAAAACTCCCACAGTTGAATAGATGAATAAAAATAAAGTCTTCAAAGAGAGAAAAATCACACTTTAAGGTTATTTTAGTGAAAATTGGAATCATCAAAGAACTTTCTAATTAAGTAGTTGATTCTGTGACTCTGTTCTGAGTTACCCTGCAACCCCACCCCAAACATGATAAATTCAGTTAATAATATATTGTATAATAACATCTTATAATGTGAAAAGGTAATGGAGTTTAGAATCTTCAGGAAGATAGGAAGTAAAGGAATTGGGTAAACAAAAGAAGTAAGTTGAAGCATAAACATTAAAATTAAATGTTATTCTTTTGTTTAAAATGCCTAAAAAGTATTTGAACTTGGGACAAACAGTTTATTCAGGCCCATCCTAAGCACACCTCCATTCCCATCCTCTGTGTACACAGAATGATATAGTTTCACAAACCCTGGGACAAAACTCCAGGAATTTCTCTCTGGAGACATTGGTGCTTGGTACAGGAGTACCCAAAGGTGGCTGAATCTGACTCCAGACACCCACCACGAGCCATGTAAAGAAAGGCGTTCAAGGAAGGTGCTCAAGAAAAAAAAGGGGGGGGCAGGCAGTGGTGGCGCACGCCTTTAATCCCAGCACTCGGCAGGCAGAGGCAGGTGGATCTTTGTGAGTTCGAGGCCAGCCTGGTCTACAAGAGCTAGTTCTAGGACAGGCTCCAAAACTACAGAGAAACCCTGTCTTGAAAAAAACAAACAAACAAACAAAAAAAAAAAGAAAAGAAAAGAAAAGGAATTCATAGAGCTCTCTCTCAGCTTTGAGTATTCGTGATGATGACAACTGAAAGTCAAGGTTCCCTCGTGGCTCATTCCCGACTTGACGACCTATAGGGTGTCCTGCCTCCTACTTTGAGTACTATCTTCTACCCAAAGAAATGTCAGTAGGAGCAACAAACACTCCAAATGCAAGGAAGACCCATTGGACCAGTTTGAGTCAGCTTATCCCCTGGTCTAACAAAGATCACACATGCCAAAGGAGAAGAGTCAAATGAAATGTGGGAAGCATGTGGATGAGCTGGAGAGCATCTGTAAGCAGTATGTGGGTGAATAAGACAGCAAACCTGGAGGCAGCATTTGAATGAATAAGACAGCACACCTCAAAATAAAGAAAACTAACTCAGAAAGCAGAATCTAGACCTACCACCATAATCCAAGTCATGTTCTCAGAGAGTCTCATGAGTTAATATTAGCTAACAATTGTGTAGCATTGTGAAAATAGATAAAACATAAAGCAAGCAAGAAAACAAGATATAGTAAAGTAATATTACAAATTAATTTATCTTTTTGTATGAAGTTATCTTTTTGTATGAAGTTTGACAATGTAAGAGTGTTGAAAACCTTATTTGAATATTGCTAAAGAAAATTTGGGGGTGAATAGCATGTGTTCAATAGCTACAGAACAGAACTTTGATGAGGAAAGAAAAAAGACAATAAACCCTATATCGTAGGGTAAAAGACAATACTGTCAAGGTGAAGGAACTAGGATCATCCAGAAGACAAACTCCAGGACTATCTGTGAGTAAGTTTCCAGATTAAATGAGGTAGGAAGATCTACCCTAAAAGTTGGTGGAACCATTCCTTGGGCCAGAGGCAGAGATCAGTACTAAATGAGCTGTCTTTATCAACCTTTCACCTCAAGGCTCAGGGATCTATGCAGAAGAGGACACAAAAAGACTGTAAGAGCTAGAGGTGATGGATAACTCCCAGGATTGGAACCATTTAGACACAACTGGATTAATACAGATGGACTCACAGAGACTGTGACAGCATGCACAGGACCTGCACAGGTTCAAACCAGGCATACTCCCAGCAGAACGAAGAGGAAGTAGACACAACATCCCACCCCTAAACAAAAAATTATCTACAATTGATAATCACTAGGAAAGCCGAAGTCAGTTTTCTCGGTGAGATCTCACTGTGTATATTAATCTCACTCCAGGAAAAGTCCCATGTCTGGGAGTAGTTGGCCAACACAAGATGGACTCCATGTATTTCTGAGCAGCTTTTGTTTTGTTTTGGTATTTTTTTGTCTTATTTTTGTTTTTCTATATTTTTTTCAGTTTTGATCTTTTATTTGAAAGAGAGAGGAACAACATGAAGCTGTCTGAGGAGGAATGTAGAGAGAATCTGGGAGAAGTTAGGGAAGGAGAAAAGATATATTCAAAATACATTCTATGAAGCAGATTTTAATAAAATAATATTTTTTAAAAAAGAAGAGGCGGAGAGGTGCCCACCAGCAGCCATCTTTTTGTTTCCTGATTCTGGAAGCAATGTACCCAGCTGCCTCATGCTTCCTCAGCTACCAGGACTTTCCACCATAATAGAGGACATCCTTAAACAAGCCTACCTCTTCTCACGTCGCTTTTGTTGGGCATTTTTATCACAGCAGCAGGAAAGTGACTAATACAAAAACAGAGGAAGAGCTTGGCCAAAGGGGACAGGTTTTCAGGCCAGAGATGCAGAGTTACCTACGGAAGACTGTGGCAGAATCCTCACAGTCAGGAGGAGCCCATCCTTCCGTGCACTGACACTGCAGCTCATGGTCACACACCTAGTGGAAGAAGGATGCTGTGTCACCATGAGACTTAGTGTAGCATCCAAGGTCCCATTCTTTCATAATGAAGTGGATTTTGACATGAGAAGGACCCCTGCACTGAAGTATTAATGACAAGCAAAGATTTCAATAATGGTCTCTCAGAAGCAGTGTCCCATGCTATATACTCCGGAGTGTCAGATAAACATGGTAACTGTGGTCACTGAGCGCTGAGCATATGAGTTCAGCTTTATAGCAACAGAACTGAAATGGCATAAAGCTTATCAAACTGGGGATACCTGCGTTCCAAACTTACTGCATGCCCCTTGCACTTCAAGGAGCAGTTGGTTGACTTGTATGTCTTCTCCATGTCCACACACTCTGCATTAATGCACACCTGAAACGACATGGAAATATGAACTCAATGGAGCGCTTCCAGCGGTTCCACTTCTGTCAATGACTGGCAGGAATTAAGTCTGAAAATTTTCATCAGTTCTATGTCGTTAAACTCATCTTTTTAAAAGAATTTTTTATTACTTCCCTGTTCCTTGAGAATTTCCAATATGTTCTGATCGTATTTTCTCCCCCAACTTTTTCCAAGTCCAGGCCCAACCCACCCATATGATGTCTTTAAAACAAAAAATCAGAATCAATTTACACTGTCAAAATATTCTTGAAGGTGTGGCCTTCCACAAGAGTGTCATCGGCTTTCCAGGGAATATAATTTTAGAGAAAATCATCTCTTCCATTAGCCATCAGATGCCAATAATAGCTCAGCTAGAGGTGGAGCTTTGTGCCCACCTCCCAGCTATTTGTGAGGATTTTGTCTGGTTGAGCTCACACTAGTCTTGTTCATGCTGTCACAGCAGCTTTGAGTTCATATGTGCAGATGGCCTGTTGTGTCTACTTAAGATTTCTTACTATTATTTTCATCCATGTGTCTGTGAGTGAATGTCATATGAATGCCAGTGGCTGCAGAGGCCAGAAAGGAGTTTGAGATCCCCTAGAATTGCAGTTTTGTGCAGTTGTGAGCTCTATGGGTTTGGGGAATTAGGAAATGGCAGCAAGAGCTGTTGACCAATGAATTAACAGCAACTAAACTCAACATTTTATTAGGCAAACACTAGCAGGTTTTCAGACAGACCAACCTCTATAATTTTTAGTATATAATAAAATATTTAGAAAGCCATCTTAAGATGACCTTTGCTTCCTTCCTAATAGGTTATTTCTTTTCACCTAACAGCTCCTCACATTTGGACCTATTACTAACCACAGAACTATGGTCATCACTGATGAACTATGAACTATGTTCATCACTGATGTAATGAACATCTGGAAGGGAGTGCTGGAATCCCATTACATATGATGCTACTACAGTAACTACTGTGAGTAGAAAGTAAATGCCATACTTCTTCTTCTCTGTACCATTATTAGAAACGCTGTCATTGACTGGGCACCTGCCAGTTTTGAAGCACCAAAATTGACAAAGTTTGTCTTTATGAGCCTGAATCACCTCACTCACAATAATTTGTTTCATTTATACCCATCTATGTGCAAGTTTGGTGCTTTCAATTTTCCTTGCCACTAATATTCCATTTTGTATAGATACTGCATCTCTGTTGATGGACACCTAAGTTGATTCTATTTTCTAACTATTGTGTAGAAAGTTATAATTAGCATGGGGATTTAAGTATCTCTATAGTAGGATATAAATTGCCTTTGTGTTTATGCCCAGGAGTGCTAAAGTTGTTTCAGTTTCCTGCACAAGGTCTACATAAGATCAAGCCAACCAACATTTCTGAATGGATGTAGTAGATGATCTTCAGTCCCAACCTTTTTATTAGGGAGCTATTGGCAATTAACAGCTTCTGGAGAAGAGAGTTGTTTTTCTATGAGTGTGTGACAACTGGTGGATTTTATGTTCCAGTGTATGGTATGGCCCCATATCCTTGCACATATGAGCAGCACTAATAATACTTAGTGAGCTATTAAAAGGAGAAGGAGGAGTAAGATGACGAGGGCAGGGGAATAACACCGAAGTCATAAGGGGAAGTGTTGGAGAGGATACTGGGAGAGTTGGAGGGAGAAATGGAGGTGTATCTGGTCGTATTTCACTCCATACACGTCTGAAATTCTCAAAAACTAAAAAAAGAAAGATGTAAATACTAAAATATGTACCAAATTTGATAACATGATATAAGCATATCATGGGCACTAATTAAACACTATCAGAGAGATGGGTGCAGGCACACATAAATCAAAGCACAAACACGTGAGCATGAAACTCTGTGGAAGACAGGAGGGGCCACAGGTGTTGGCTGTGGCTCTGTTCTCATCTTTTCTCACATTTCAATTTCCTGTATGATTACATTTGAATAAAATGCTCTGTCAAAAGCAAATGGGAAACTTTCAACCGTAAATATCCAAATGTATTGAAGTAGAGTTCAAGGGTCATTACTAATCTGAATTGTTTGGCACACAAGGAAGATGGCTGTGGACACCTGACTTTATTAATACACTGGGTATCTATTTGCTTCCTTGTATGACAAATGCTTTCCGGTGTCCTGTGGGTGAGTTTAAACAAACATAGGCCACGTGGTACTTCCCTGTCCTTTGTCAGGTACACTGCAAGCGATTGGATGGTAAAACTTTGGGCAATGAAAGCTCACGACACCTCGGTGTTCATAACTATGTCTCAGTGAAATTTCCTTTTCTTAAGAAAAGATGCACATGGGACAGCCATGTGCTGCCTGCGCCTGCAGTGCTGGATGGTGAGCACCGCGTGTGAACACGTGGAGCATGGAGACGACAGGAGGCAAGGAGAGACACTTTCGGTCCTTGGTAGTGGCATTGCATCACTGGGTTTACCATGCAGGCTGTTGTTTCTCTGAACTTACCACTGTGTGAGATAATAATTGTCCTATTTATTTCAGCCTCTGTTAGTTTTTCCTCTGTTCCTCTACATCCTATATCATCCTAGCAGTGTGTGTACTGTGATTACAGAAATTGTAATAAACAGTACTAAGCTAAAAATCCAGGTACGCGTGTGGGTGTGGGATAATGAATTGTGGAAGCACAATTTCAACTTGCCTTGTTCTGTCCACACTTGGTTCCATTAGCCACCATGCCTATTCCTTGACTGGTGTCTTCAGGAGCAAATAATTTACATGTCAGAAAAGATACTGTCAGTCCTTTCCACGGCAGATTATGTGACCCACCTTCACAGAACAACTTCCCACACATGGCATCTCTACAAACAACAGCAACAACAACAAAATCAAAAACTTTACCCCAGGATTTAAATTTCAGTCTTATACAAGCGCAAATCAACCTTTCCTTATTAATATTTAAAAAATATTTCCCTAACAGCAGTGACTTCTAGCTGTCCTATGTACAATGTCCTTATTCTGCACTCATAGGACCCTCAGATATTAGCAAAATGTGTTGCTTCTCAAATACAGATCCCATTACAACTAATTTTTGCTAATTATCTAAGTTATGGCTAATAGGGGTAGGGGAAAAATCTTGGGCCTAAATTCTAGAAGGTGGCCTTGAATAAGGGAACACGCCCCATTTATGGGCATTTTTCCCCTCAGTTTAGATGATGGAAAGTGTATTGGTTAGTTTTCATCAACTTGACACAAACTGCAGTCACCTAGGAAGAGAACATCTTAATTAAGGAATTGTCCCCATCACACTGGTTTATGGGCATGTCTGGGGGAAAGTTTCTTGATTAATTCTTGATGCAGGAGGATCCAGCATCACAGTGCTGTTTCTGGGCAGGTAGTATTGGGGTGTGTAAGAGAGCAAACTGAGCAAGCCATGGGGAGTGGAGACAGTAATTAAAACTCCCCCATGGCCTCTTCATCAGCTTCTGCCTCCAGGTTCCTGCGTTCAATTCCTGCTCTGACTTCCCTCAGTGATGGACTGGAGCCTGGAAGTGTAAGTCATACAAATCCTTCCTTCCAAAAGTAGCTTTGGGTCAGAGTGTTTCATCACAGAAATAGAAGGCAAACTGGGGCTGGCTGTGATAGGTGGAGATGGTGAAGCAACCATTGACCATAGCTTGCGGGCAGAGCTAGAGGATACACAAAGGATAGGTCCCTGACCTTACACAGGGGCCTAGGCAGTCATTTATTTGTACTATTTTACTTTCCTCAGATAAACTCTAAAAGATAAAAGCCTCAGTTTTCCACAACCCCAGAGATCTCTTGACACATCAAAGCAGTCCATGTGGCCCTCAGAGCTCTCCCTCTGGATCTGCAGGCTAAACTGCTCAGGGAAGCCATTCACTGATCACCAGAAAATCCAAGAAAAGCCAAAATGGTCAGAGTTAAGTGATGTATGTGAAATTTGGAGGACGCCTGTGAGCAAGTTGTCTAGAAGTGGGAGAACAGGGAGAACGGGCTTTTCTGTTACTGCCTGCGGTTGGAGAAAATAGGGTTGGTAAACTTAGGGAGTCACAGCTTCTCCAAACTCCACTGGGTGTTCTTCAATAGTCAGAGGCTGATTCGTGACAAGCCTGTAAGGATGGTGCTGGGCACAGGAAGTGTGGAGATAGCTGCCCAACACAGGCCATGACTATTAAGGGACTAAATGGTGTCTGGAAGAGAGTGAAATGTCTGAGTTTCTTATTATTCTCATTATTTTCTGTTAACACAACTATCAAGGCAAAGAAAATACTCGCAGGCTATAGAGGAATGATGAAGCAGCCCTGCTCCCTTCCCACCCTATGAACCACTTTGCTGAGCCTGTGTATGGCCTTTTCCATAGCTGTTTCATTTTGAATCTGCTCTGCGTTCCTATAAAGGAAAAGTCATACGACAAAATTTGCCCTTTAGGCCCAGATCCCCTCAACGGGTCTCTACCACCCAACTAATTTGTTAATATTAATTATCTAACAATGTCAGTGTTCAGTAGGAAAGCTTTGAAAATTGCTCCTGCTGTTCAACCTTTTGTTACAAATTCTGTCTACAAAATTTGGACCAGGCATGAAACATTTGATGCACTATTAAACACCTTAGGGGGCAGGAGAGACACTTATTTGTCCATAGAAAGCCAACTAGGGCTTCTCTTTCACAGGATGAGAGTTCTGTTTCCAGATGCACCCTTGTAACTCTGGCTCCAGGGGATATGATGCCCTCTTCTGGCCTCTGTGGGCACCTGCACACATGTGGCATACACATACACAAACACATCTTAATGCCTATATTTAAAACTGAATCAAAAAACAAAATATTTGAGTTGAATTTGAATTTTAGATTGGCAGAACATATATGTAAAAAAAATTATCAAGTTTATCTCGTATAATTTTGTACCTTTCTTTCAGGATACCGATACTGAAATTAAAATGAATACTTCAGGTGACTTGTTAGCCACATTACTTAGTATAGTCTTTCTCATGCAAATGTCATGACAAATTTAAACTACATATATATAGTATATATTATATATAATATATATTATATATATAATATATATATTAGTGGTTGTTTCTTTGGTTAGATAAAAATTTCTACCCAGAAACTCATAATGAAAAGCACCTGATTGAAATAGCATTTTTTAAAATATTGTTCTAGATATATTTATATTGTGTCTGTGTGTGAGAGAGAGAGAGAGACAGAGAAACAGAGAGGCCATTTGGCCTGCACGTATGTATGTGTATCATTTGAATGAGGAAGTCAGAAAAGGGTTCTGGTTCCCCTGGAACTGTAGCCACAGGTGTTTGGAAGCCTCCATGTAGGGGCTGGAATTGAATCCAGGTCTTCTGTGCTAGCAGCAAGTGCTCTTAACCTGTGAACTATCTCTCTAGACCAGACATCATTTTCTCTTGAACTAGAATTAGCCAAGATACGTGGGAGGAAATGTGCCATTGTAACAGAGGGGACTGTGGGGGAAAGATTCAAATAATACCGTCACTTACTTTGCTTTGCAGGGCACATGCGTGCCGTTCTCTATGTGACAGTATCCGTACTTTGAGCCACCTTCATTGTGCTGGAAACATGACTGATTTGCCACCTTGGTTCCTGGAATCAGGTGCAGATGAATGTGACATATGTAAAGAGAAAATAGGTAGGAAATGGGGTACTATATAATACGACCAAAATATAAAGATAGCATTAAGAGTACAGACTGAATAGACCTTATACAAAATCCTTGAGATTGGAAATGTTCTGGATTGCAATTTTTTATACTTTGAGGTATTTTCATATATACCTTGAGAAAGCTACAGAATAGGACCCACCCCAAAAGTAAAATTCATTTACTGTTTCATGAATACTTTAAAAACATAGCTGTTGGTCATTTTACTCATTTTTAGAGTGCCTGAACTTTAACCTGTTACATGAGTGTCATAGATAAATGCTGACATTCAGATTAATTTTGTATTTTAGAACATGGAGTATTTAGCTTTTTGAGATCAAGGATAAAGGTTTGTGCTATTTGGGCATACTTCTATTGAGAATTTGCAGACACAAGCCTCAATAATTTAGTATCAGAGGAGTTAAGTGGAATTTAAAATGGTCTTTTAAATATTCTGTTATAATTGCTCTTTGGGTATTTGAAAATATCTGTATGAGTTGCTGAGGGTTGAAAAAAATTTCATCCAAATAAATGATGTAGCCAGAAGGATGTTGTCATTGCATCAATATTTTAAAGGCCTACAAGCATTAATAATCAGATACAAAATGCAGCCACAACAACTAGCAGTTAGGTTTAACCAAATGCCTCCTGTGTGAAAAGCATGCTGCCAAGAAGCACTCCCTCCACTTCCCATGGAATCAGCCTCAGATAGCTATCAGATGGGCACAAAGCTCAGCAGTTAAAAGTTTGGGTTTTAAGCACAACTTAGCTACTAACTTGACCTACTTTGAACTTAACCACCGAGCTTGCTCATCTATAAAATGAGGGTGTGTGATGTGATGTAGTCCATAACTCATAGGCTTGATGAGATGATATGTTAAGCCACTGAGAACAGGGCCCGTTCAGTAGTGTATGAGTTCTTATTACCATCCTCAGTAAGGTATCAGTAAGGAAATGGAGACTCACCCCAAGTCACACAGGAAGATAAGAAGCCAACTTCACCCACCTCTCCCCAAGCCACAGCCACAGCCTCAGCCCCCGACTCATTAGTCCACTTAATGAACAACATCTCTTAAACTCTAGCAAGCTGGATATAAACCTCTGAGGGACAATTAACAAAAGTAAAAAAACAAGCAAAAACTTATGAAGAGTTTCCTCTATTTTCAAGAAAAAAAAATATGATGTTGATTTATATACTTGAAACACTTTGAACAAATTTCATGTTTTACTCATTTAAGGTGATATAAAAAACCTTTGTGACTATTTCTGGGATTATTTGTGTCTTAGCAACATATTGATTTCTTATTAAAACAATATAGATATATTTCTGGAACAAGTAATTTCATGTACAAATAAAGGAAACGTCATAATCAAAATCCCTAACTTCTGAGTTACAGATTCTAATATATTTGAAAGTATCATTCATGTACCCACCATCAAGTACCTTCACATCTACCTTTCCCCAACCAGTAACACTGTGCTTTCCCTAGACTTTAAACTTTCTACAGTACAAGAGAAGCACAGGGCTGGAGAGATGGCTCAGTGGTTAAGAGCACTGGGTCTTCAGTGCCCCACAACCATCTATAGTGGGATTTGATCCTCTCTCCTGCAGTCATACAGATAGAGCACTCATGTGCAATAAATAAATAAATAAATAAATAAATAAATAAATAAATAAATCTTAGAACAAAAGAAGAAGCAGGACTAGTGTTAGATTAATGTATTATTGTTTGTTTGATCCATCTTTATTCTTGGGTTTTAAATTCCTCTTCAAATACTCATTGCCATAAAAACAGTCTTGGAGGAAAAACTTCACTGATAAGTATTTCAGAGTTCACCTGCTAGAGGAAAGGAGGGCAAAACAGTGTCTTCGGCTGTGTGTCAGTTTTCCAAATCTTCATTTCTGTAAACATTTTACTAATCCACATTTTCCCAGAAGTGTGTGGGATTAGGTGAACGGTGAACATTCTGTGCCATCTTTCCTAACACCTGCAGCCAGTCTTTGCAGGCTCATAACTGCAGAAGGTCAAAGGTTAACTAATGCTCATTAATGCTCTTTATAGGGCTGTGAAGTCGGCTTTAGTTCATATTGGTTGGACATTTTCATTTCCTCACTATAACGAAGTGCCTGTTTATAGCATAATCACATTTCCAGTACTTTGAGGTTTGATTTGCAGGAATATCTTGAACCCAAAAGTGTGATTTTTTCTTATGAATGCATCTTACAACCTTTTGCAGATTAATTTAAAATAAATATGATGTTGTACAAATCAAAAAATTGGAATTTGAAAACAAATCTACTTTTCTAGTATTTTATGGTGACTGCCTTTGAATGATCAATTTAATAATGGTCTTCTCTATTCAATACCTAATAAATATTTTTAATATCAATTCTATGGATAATTTTGACCTCAACTAAAGTCAGGCACTGAAAAAAATAAACTGTGGAGAAAATGTACTGGGTCCCTGAATGAGGAGATAACAAGATTTGGGATCGAGCCAGATAAGACTTGGGATGGAGTCAGACAGAAGTCAATACTCAACATAACTACACTCATGTATAACTAGGTAATAAAGAAGACATGTTGCGCTTCACTTAAGCATGTGGGATTTTCTTTCTTCAATTTTTTGTCATCTGAGGAAGCTAGACAAGGCTACCTGAGAGTAACGAGCAGGACCAGTTTTCTTGATTCCTTTAGTTTAGAAACCCAGCACCCAGGAAGTAAAAGCAGAATTGCTAAGGTCATTCTCCAGCACACTGAGCACCTCTCAATGGCTTAGAGGCATTGCTTCTCAGATTGCTTGTTAGTCTATCCTTGCCAGGTAGAGAGGGGCTTATGTAGGATTCTTGGAAGCTCTTGATTTTCTGGGTATTTTGTAGATATTTTTATAGTCTCAGTTTTAATTGAAGTTTATTTTCAGAAATTATGAGGATTTTCTAGCATGCAGTAACACTATTGAAATTGTATTAAGAATATGTAGCTTCATCTCTTTTTGAATAAATATTCCCTGTGTCACTTAAGTGAGAATCTGGAAGCATGCAGGCTATGACAATCCAATACATGGCAGTATACACATGTCATCCAGGAAGTACAAATACGTGTTTTCTTTTTAAATGTTGCTTTTCTTTCATTTTGTAGAGTTTTGTAAACTTTGACCAGTGGCTCCCTGTTTCCTCCCTATACCTCATAAGCAGTATGCAATTTCTTTCCAGGAGTTCAACATCTTTATAGACTTTTCATAGAAGTGAGCACACTCTGATTAGAAAGTTGAATTTACAATCAAAAATACAGTTTAAATTTGGGCTTAATGTTTATAGATATCTTTACATTACATGTTATTTTATTTTTTATTATTCATCATTTTTTAAAATTTATTTTACACACCAACCACAATCTCTCCTCTCTCTTCTCCTTTGGTTCCCTCCCCTCTACCTCCCTTCTACCCACCCCATCTACTCCCTCTCATCTCTATTCATATGGAAAAAGCCTCCCATGGGAATCAGCAAAGCATGGCATATCAAGCTGAGGCAGGACCAAGCTCCATCTTCTTGCATCGAGACTAGTCAAAGCATCCCACCATAGAGAATAAGTTCCAAAGAGCTAGCTCATGCAACAGGGACAGGTCTTGGTCCCACTGCTAGAGGCCCTACAAAGGCCCAAGCTACACAACTGTCACCCAGATGCAGAGGCTTAGGTCAGTCCCATGTTGGCTCCCTAGCTGTCTGTCCAGAGTCCTTGAGTTCCCACAAGCTCAGGTCAGCTGTTCCTCTGATTTCTCCATCATGATCTTGACCTCCTCCTCTTGCTCATCCACCCTCCCTTCCAACTCTACACCATGAGCTTGGCCCAGTGCTTAGCTGTAGATCTCTGCATCCACTTCCATCATGTACAGGATGAAGGCTCCATGACAACAGTTAGGGTAGTCACCAATCTGATTACAGGGGAAGGCCAGCCATCATAGAGCCTTCAGCCAGTGCATTTTATTTTAAAGCCTGTGTTATGATTTCCTTAGTGTGACCACTAAACTTTGAGTGGACAAAAATGGTCTTTGAAATGTTCGTGTACTCCCTCTCTGCTCTTCTGCCTTCCATAGGTCTTCATTTACTTGTTTCCTACTTGAGCTCATGGCCTATCCACCAGCACCACTGACCTGCCTGTGTGCACAGGTGAATTCAAACCTGAGATAAAAATGACTTTTGAAAAGCTTGACTCAAACACTGTATGGTCAGAAAGATAGTAAAACAAAAAATGTCAATCTAAAAGTAAAATTTCACTAGAGCAGCCTTTTTTATTTGCTATCTTTAAACTTTTGGTCTTAAAAATATGCCCGCATCAAGCTTGATTCCTCTGCTTTCCTGGATCTGAAGTGTGTGGTGTCCTCAGCAAAATGTCTTACCTTCAAGTGCTGGGAGACAACCAAGGGTAGTGGAAAAACATGTGATATTTAAGGGGGAGTTGTCTATGGGATACCCCATGAGCTACAACTCCAAGGGAGGGCATTGCCTGTCAGTAGGGTGCTTATTAGATAGTCTATGGCTCCTGGGGACAAGTGTCATCATTCATTGTGATACAATTACACACACACACACACACACGATATTTTAGGTTAGATTATACAACATTTGTGTCTACAATCTAAAATCCTTTTCTCAGAAGTATCCGAAGGTACCTTGCATGCTGCCAGGGCAGACTAGTTTTGCACAGCTGTTCTGCCTTTGACTACAACAATGACCAGCCCAACAAGATTTTCCCAGTGATGCAATAGTGGCACTTATATCTTGGAGTTAACTAACAGCTATCCAGATAGATTTAATAGTTAGTTCAATACGAGGAAATTCATGCCTGGTACTACCAATAACCCATGGCTGGAGAGGTCATAGACACTAAAGGAGAAATTATTTTTACCACTTTTCCTAATCAATACAGTTGCTACTTTTATTTTAAACATTTATCCTTATACCCATAAACAACTGCTCTCACTCCCTCATCAATGAAGCTTTTTAAAGTTTATTTTATTTTTTGCAGCACGCAGAGGCTACTAAAGAGATACAAATATGACCAAAATGCAGGGAATACATGACTATGGGGTCCCCATCCCTAGTTAACACATCTACAGTACAATCCCTACATCTCAGGCTCTGGCAACATAATGGAAAAGAGAGCCGAAAGACTGTAAGAGCCAGAGGACCAAGATGTCGGCCGCAACATAGCATCTTCTAGATATGACCCCATGAAATCTCAATAATGCCATTGCCTAAACAAGACATGTATAATAATCACACCAGTCAACACACAAAAGGAATAAGAGAACCCACCAGGCCATGCCCCTAGATAAAAATTTTCAGGAAGCAATGGTTGGGGAGAGAGGGAGGGAGAATCAGTTTTCTTCACCTATAAACACCCTGTATACCATCCCAAATGGTCAGCTCTAAACACATGTGTATGTATGACCATCACTAAATGGAGTCAATGATGTGTGTGTGTGTGTGTGTGTGTGTTATCAATAATGGTTGTAAAAGAAGAAAGAGGTCATGAGTCTGAGAGCAAGCTGGGTGAGTGAGGAGCTAAGGAATGGGGTGAGATTGACGTAAGCACAGTGTACTTGTGTATAAAACTCTCCAATTAAAATTTTAAAATAGACGTATTTCTGATTTTGAGAAGTGACACCGTTTCTTGGAAGAATGGGACTGCTTGGTCCTTTGGCCAAGGCCAAACATCATCACTGGGGTGATGTAGACATGGAAAGGAACTTGCGCTGTGATACTAATCTTCATTGCCAACCTGATATGTGTTAGATTCACCATGGAAACAAACTTCTAGGTATATCTCTGAACCTCTTTCCAGAAATGCTTAACTAAGGAGGGAAAGCCCACCGTGGGTGGCATCATCCCATGAGCTGTAGTCCTAGACTGCATAAAAAAGAAAAACTAAAGGGAGCATAGGCATTCTTCTGTTTCCCAACAGGGGATACAGTATAACCAACTGGGCATACAGTATAATCACCTGCCTCAAACTCCTGCAGCCTGTGATTCCCCGCCATGAAGGATTTCAGTTGGAACTAAGAGACAAAAATCAACTGTCCTTTCCTTAAGTGTTCTTCTTTGCTTTATTGTCACAGTAGCAAGAAAAGTAACAAATACAGTGTCTTACCTGGGCCCCACATCTCCATGCACTGCTGCTGCAGGGTGGGACAGTTGCCCTTCAAGCAATAGCCATGCCCATTTTGGCAAGGAAAGCCATTGACTCTAAATCTGTCGACTGGGCAGTGGCTGGATTTACCGTCACACATTTCAGGCAGATCGCATTCATCTTTTGCTGCTCTGCATACAACCCCAGCCTTTTTAAGCTGCAAGAGAAGAAAAATAGAAAATATGTGTCACCTTGCCCCTTGCAAGCCCTGACATTCAAAAGTAACATAAGCAAATCCATTTGGTCTTCTGGGCTATGACATTCTTTTATTACTGTAATTTATTTTTGCATTACATCCTTGTCATGTAATTAGTGTTGATATTGACCAATGCTCTGAGTTTTTAAGCAATTAATATTTTGAATTTACAATACAAACACTAAAGAAACATAAAGTAAAATAATAAGCATGCCAGGCAATGTCCTCAGAGTATGAGCAGAGAGTTGCCACTCTTGTTTTGTTGAATGCTTCTTTTTGTCATGATTTATGAGTTTTAAGTTGGCAACTTCAGGGTTTGCTTGTTAAGTGAACCTTCTGCTGGAAAAGGAGACAGCTTTCCAAGTGCCAGATTCGCATACCTCAAGACTTTCCCAGGCATCAAGTTTCCTCAATTCTTTTCATTCTAGATTCGGGTATTTCTTGTCAACTCTTGTTATGGAATGTTGCATTGCGAAGAAAGAAATAACCAAGGACGCTCTTGTTACGTGAACTCTGTTGCAATGGTACTGTAAATTTTGCCCTTATTTCCGCAGAGAAACTTTGATTAAAAAACAAACTTTTCTGTCACTTCAGCAAATCAGAGGAGGCTTATCCTTTGCCGGCTGTGTGTGTAGGCACTGTTCATCTCATGAACCAAACAACTTCCACTGTTTTAATACCAGTTACAGAGCCAGACCAAAACTAGTCAGAGTTTACCGACCTTCTGAATGTAATTCCCACTGCTCCAATCAGCCTGGTTCTCTTATACCAAACCACACCAAGTCACTTCTCCTTCCTTTCTTATCAGTTAGACATTCTGTCTTTTGATGCCTAAATCTAAACCTAAAATCAATTCCTTTCTGTTTCCCAGTCATTGGAAATACTGCTTTCAGGTGAACTGTTCTCTGGTCTTTCCAGTATAAATTTCTGCTCTTTCTCTGCTCGATATAGTGAGGGTGAGTCCTTGAATTTAGATTTAAATAATGTGATTTTGAATTTGGGTGCTGATTTAAGATATGAGAAGCCCCACTAAGTTCAAAACACTTTATTAACAGAGCTATCAGTTCCATCCATTGATATTATGCTGTCTAAAGGAAAGCCCTGAAGTTGTGGGTACCCATAAGAAGAAGCAGAAGGGGAAACTCCCAATGGCCTTGGAGCTGGTCATATTTGCCCATGTTGATTTGTCTACTAAATAATGACCACGTTTTGTATTTCACACTGTATGAATTCAAGATGAACAATGTGGCATTTCAGTGTGTGTGTGTGTGTGTGTGTGTGTGTGTGTGTGTGTGTGTGTGAGAGAGAGAGAGAGAGAGAGAGAGAGAGAGAGAGAGAGAGAGAGAGAGAGATCCAGGCTGACCTTGACTCCTTTATGTAGCCAATGATAATTCTGAACTTCTGATCCTGCTTCCTCTACCTTTTGAATGCTGAGATTAAAGGCATGAATGACCATACCTGGCTCATGTTGCATTGAGGATTGAACCCGGGGCTTCATGCATGCTAGGCAAGCACTCTGCCAGCTGAACCACATGCTGAGTCCTAAAGTCAGCTCTTTTAGAGTCTGCATTTACAAGAGATCGCACAGCCTTTGTCTCTCTGAGTCTATTTTCTTTCACTTGCTATAATGCCCTCATGGACTATTCTGATTGTTACAAATGGGAGACATACTATTTTTTTCACATTTTCTCCTATAAGACTCCTTTCAACCATAAGAAAAATGAGATAATATCTCCTTTGCATTGTTGGGAGACTGGTTGAGTTGGAAAAATACCCAATGAGTGATTGAGTCATTATTTTCTAGGGAGAAAAACACTGCTGTGCTTGTGCCACTTAACATAGTCACTGCAGCATTAGTACAGAAAAAGAATCACAGTTATAAAAGCGGCACGAATGACCCTTACTTGGCACTTCTCACAGCACTCCCCCAGGGCACACTGGAAACCTGCTTTGATTTTACAGCTCTTCGCATCACAGCATCTGTTGGTACATTCCTAGGAAATGTCAGGCAGACGAAAGTGACATATTATTTCAGGACAATTCAATATGTAGCTTGTTTGCTACATGTACACATCACTTAGCATCTTTTAAAATTTTCCTATAGTGAAATAGAGATATGCCCAGACATTAGAAAGAGTCTGAGCGGCTGGTGGCTTATGTGTACCTGACTTTTCTTACATATTTTTTAATCGTTTTCCTTACCAACTCCAGTTGCCCCTCCCTACCCTTTTCTCACCCCCTGCCTTCCCCCACCCCCATCCACTCTCCAGAAAGGGTAAGGTCTCCCATATGTTTTAATGGACATATGCTTTCTATTCTTTTGAACAAATAAATTCCCCACAAGTCTTAACAGGACTATTCATAAGTTCTATTTTTCTTGATAAAATATAAAGGAAAACAAAAGGAAAAGCATAGGTTTTTAGAAAAAACAACATAAATAATCTTACTCATTAGTTGTGGCTCTATCTCATCTTCAATTTTAATTCCATTTTCAATATAGATATTAAGTATTATTAAGCTAGTCACCAACATACATACTTTGGCCATTAATTTAACTCTAGTACTTGTCCCAGAATAACTTCTAATGTGACTCACCATATCTGTAAATGACATCATATTGCAATGTCAAATGGTTGGACACACACAAAAGCATCATACTTTCTTTCGCTCTTGGGTTGTTTTTTTTTTTTTTTGAAAGATCCAAACCCTTTTTCTACAGGTGTTGGAGAAACTAGAATCTCAGGCAATTTCCCTGTACCTGTCAAGACTCCTACTGAAAAGCGAGACTTCAAGAGTTACAATGCTTTTCGAGTTAAAACTACTTCCCTAAATTTAAATAAAGACATCATCAGAGGAAGATTAACCTTGAGAATAGAAGGAATAAATCTTTAATCTTATTCTGAAGTCATTGCAATGCCAGTTCCCAGAGGGAATCACACATTACTCCTGTTAAGTGCTAAAAAAATGGGGGTAGGGTAGAACCCTATTTAGAGTTCTGGCCCACCTGTGAATAGGATGAGAGTAGGGTCGGGTTTGGATTGTGATGCCAACAAGTTCTGAGTCTTGACAGATGTGAGACTTGTGATATGGCTGTGAGAGTCAAAAAGCAAGACCTGGGTCTAGATATTGACTCTTGCTCTGGCCAGGTCTGTGGGCATGGGGAAGCAAACGATTCACTCTCTAAATTCTGCTGTAGTGCTGCCCCCAAGGTGATGCTCACTGGTCCACAGTTGTTTAAGCTACCTGAAGAATTTCAACCAGAATTCTAGGGATGAAGACATTGGTGAAGGGTGCTACAAAGTCAGGACAGAAAGGGATCTAGTGGAAAAAATAAAGATATATTAAGATCCACACACTCCTTGGCAGACTAGCCTGAAAAATACCCACCAATCGAAAGTCTGAAGAACCATTCAGTTTTATGATATAATCTTGTACGCTTTATGTTCTCAGCAACTGATAAATGAACTAGGTGGTTTTAGAAAGGGCTAGAAGTACCTGGGGGGAGCCACAGTCACATTCCTCGTTCATCTCTAGTAATTGGTTGCCACACACTGGGATGGATATGATATCGGAAGGCAATGGGGTATTATAGAGGCAATTAGATAATTTGTCTTCAAGAAATTGCCCGTAGTTGACATGGCTGCAGGAACTGAAGTCTGTGGGCATATGGAACCTATGTAGATAAAGAGAAAAAGCAGTACCACCATGCTTTAATTGTGGGAAGTAACAGCTGGTGTTAGCAATAATGATACTGACAAATCACTGCAGAGATCAAATCTAATGCATTGACTCAGATATGAGAACATCTAAATTTATAAATTCACCCACTTGTGTGGACAGCTTAGTGGGCAAATATGACCATTCTCAAAGTATAGCATGCTGACCACTTTTAATGAAAACAAAAATGCTTCTTGGCCAGCTCATGTCATCTCTCTTGTTCCTGGATCATTATGGAAAACGGTCCAATTTTATGCAGAAATCATGTTCCGTTAGATAAGTACCACTGATATTCTCTTCATTTTATAAATGAAGGTGAGCCTTACCCATGCATAATATCTGGGAGGAATGATACTAAATGTGTAACTGCAGGGAATCCAGGTTCCTTTGGGGGAAAGAGTATAAAAATAATCTAATAATAGAGTTGACAGAAAGATAAGAACAAAAAAGTGAATATATATATATATATATGCATGTATGTATATTCATATATAAATACACAAATGAAGATAGGTACTTAGGTTGATAGACATACAGACAGACAGACAGATAGACAGATAGAGAATTAGAATAAGATTGCCTGGAAATTTTTCCAGAAAGATAGGGATATAAATATCTTTCCCATTTTTTTTTTACAATATATACACAGAGGACCTGGTGCAGACCTTTGTAGACCCTAGGAATGTTGCCTCAGTCTCTGTGAGTTCATATGAGCTTTGCTCTGGTTGATTTACAAGGATTTTTTTCTTGGTGTCCTCCATCCCCTCTTGCTCTAACACTTTTCTACCCCATCTTCTGCAAAGTTCCCTGGGTTCTGAAAGGGGGAATAGAATGGAGGAGACATCCCATTTAAGACTGAATGTTCCAAGCTTTCTCAGTCTCTGTATAATGTTGGCCTATGTGCCCATCTGCAATAAGAACCTTCTCTGATGATGGCAGATTATATTTGTCTCTCTAGGTCTGGGTTGCCTTGCACAGGCTGATATTTTCCAGTTCCATCGATTTGCCTGAAAATTTGATGATGACATTTTTTAACAACTGAGAAATACTCCATTATGTAAATGTGCCACATCTTCCTTATTTACTCTTCTGTTGTTGAAGGACATCAGATTTTTCTTCAAAAACTCTGTACTATAATCACTCTTTCTAATTTTATGGAAAATTTGACAACAAATGTAAACTTCATGATTTTGTTAAAATTCTTCCAATTCTAAGACATAAAGTCTTGAACAAGTTGTTGACTCTTACCTTGAGGATAGCACCAACCATAGTACATCAAAACCAGGGACAGATAGCGTGTCCCAACACCCTCACCTTAGTGACTGCTCCATCACACAGACTTCAGATGGGCACTTGCAACTCAAGTAGTCATGGATCATACCGAGGTTGTGCCCCATTTCATGGGCCATTGTCCCTGCAACTCGAAGATGGTAGTTACTGTGATCCTAAGGGTAATAACAGCGGAGAATGACATGTACTTCTCATGGTGACATACTCTTGGTGTTGAGTTCAGCTGAATCTCTCTCTCTCTTCCTCTCCCTCTCTCTATATTTATTATTCAAACATTTCAGCATTATACAAAGTAGACACCAAAACAATCAGCACTTCGAGAATGAACATTTGTGAGGATTGTGAGATACTAAAAGTTAGCCTTCAGGGAAACAGTGATTACACTTATGTAAACACCTGACCACAGAGCTTCAAAACCCATGAAGCAAAAACATACAGTTGGAAGATAAAAAGAAAAAAAAACCCAGTAACTATGTTTAGGTATTTCAATGCCTACTTTTCATTAAGACTGAACAAATCTCAACAATACTAAAATTACCTGGATGTTATTAACAACTATAGAAAGTATCACAGATGATACTTTCATGTCAGTTTATATGGAGCCATTAACTAAAGACAAATATAAAAAAAATCAAAATTCTACGGACTGCACTCCAGTGCATAAAAATAACAAATTTTACATAACACTTATAGGTAATATAAGAGTTAAGTCTAAAAAGAAAAATTATGAATTATTTAAGGTGAAAAAATCTCAGTGTACTGATGCAGCTAAAACAATATACAGTGAGGCAGTGATTGAATTAAAGAAGAACAAATAAAATGCAATATAAGTAAAGGAAAGAGAATTAGTAAGACAAGGCCAGAAATTAAGGATATTTAGAGGAAAAACCATTGAAAGGATCAATGATTTTTGCATAGAGTGAAGAAATTGATAGACACCTACTGAAACTGGCCACAATAACAACAAAAAAGTCACTTACAATCAATATCATAAATAAAAAAGAGTATATGCTTGTAAGTTAGCTCTATATAGAAAAGATTGTAGTGAATATAGTCAGTCAATGGGCATCTTTCCCCAGAAAGATGAAACTAATGAGGTTGCTCAAATAAAGATAATCTGAACAGTCCCAAAGTTGACTGAACCAATAAAATCTGACTTCAAAATTCTTTCTAAAACAAAACTACAGTACCACACAGTTTTACTGGTGTATTGTGATAAACATTTTGGTAGAAAAAGTAGCAAGTCTACCCAACAGTGCAGAAAATCAGAGTTGGAAATATATTCCAAGACCTTTAGTGTGGTCAAATTCACTATAACAACCAAACCTTTAATAATCATGCTATAGTAAAAATCAAACTGTAGATTGATACGACCCTTGAGTCTAGAGCAGGGATCCTGAAGATGTACTAGCATTGTGAATGATGACAACACTTTATGAATACATCAGATTTATCCCAAAATGCAAGATTAGGTCAATGTTTGCCTTTCAGTCACTGTATTTACCCAGAAGCAGCAGAAGGAAAGCCCTAACTCCATAGACAGGGTAGGAAAGTTGGGGGGACGCATAGAACCAATATTTGATTTTCAAACAGACCTGAATGACGCCAACAGAATGATAAGGGGAACACATTGAAGACATGAAAGCGAGGCCCACTGTTGATCCAGAAAAGTCTCTTGAGCTGTAAGGAAGAAAAGATTGAATGTAAAAATGGGGAACCTGTATTTTTATAAACAATTTATTTAGAACTCTAAACAAGTACTGGAGCAACTTAAATTGCCAGCCATCATTTAATCCATTCAAGAAATATCTTCTCAGCATTCCATTAAAATTTACCTACACATTTAAATCCTGCCTATGATTTTCATCTCTCTATGCCATTGCTCTCTAGTATATAAATATACAACAATTTGACTGACTTGGAAAAGTTCAAATCGCTTAGGTTCTCTAGTAACTAAGGTCATAACTTAGGAACTCATTACATTTCTCCTTAAGGAACAGACTCCACCCAAAAGTGTGTCTCAGTCTAGAAGGCACTCTTCCAAGCTAAGGAGTTGTGCTTGTTATTCTCCAACTGTGCCTTTCAATGAGTCATTCCTGTAGCACTTATAGCCCAATGAGCACCTTTATCTTGGAAATAGGTTGGTACTGTGGTATGGGATTTTGTTTAAGACCATATAATTATTGTGGCTAAGAGCATACATCCATTGTGGTTAAGATCATACACTCATTGTGGCTAAGAGCACACATCCATTGCCATTAAGATCATAATCCATCATGGCTAAGAGCACACATCTGTTGTGGTTAAGATCACACATCCGTTGTGGTGCTGTGTAAACTTTAAGGCTAGGTCACAATGAGCCAAGTTTCTCCTGGACTTCAAGGAATGCTGATGTGAGAGAAGCCAAACACTTTTTTAAAATTCTACTGCAATAAGACGACTACAGTGGAGGAAATCTATGCTGACAATATGAAAGACTGTATATAGAGGAATATAGCCTGGCCTGTTCCAGCCATACTAGCCCAAGTGTGTGTGTGTGTGTGTGTGTGTGTGTGTGTGTGTGTGTGTGTGTGTGTGTACATACATATGGGAATTAAGCTTATATTAAACTCATAAGTTTTGAATTAATTTGTTATGATCAGTACAAAATATAAATTAATTCTACAGGTAATAGGCCACCCACTTCCATGTCATGCCCTGTTGCCTGAGGAAGCAGACTCTTTAGTCATTTCAAATCCATGATGGCAGCTTCCTTCTGTCTGAAATGACTGAAACTATGCACTTGTGCAGAGGCACATTCTTGATCTCAGAAGTCAAAGTTCAATGAAACTTTCATTACTTGTATTATTTTATCTCTTGTTTTCAAATGGCCCTTCAGCAGAGTAGTCCCAGTCCGGGGTTTTAATACAACAGTCAATCTTACTTTGATTCTAGAAGTTTCTCCTATCTCGTGGCTAAAGTGAATTGGTTCTTCTAAACACAGTCTAAATCCTTCTTTTCATGGTCTAAATTTGTCCTTCTTCTGTGTAAACACAATAAAACAGAATTCTGAAAAATAATAACTTACCTTATCTTTACTTTTTTTTCAAAAGCCAATATGTGGACACAAAGTAAATCATATTCAACAATGACCCAGTTGAGTATTTTTTAAAACCCTTTCAATTTCCCTTTTTCAATTTTCTCCTTATATCTTACATGTGCCCCAAGATATCACTTCATTGCTGAGGCTCTGACAAGAGAGTCTATGATACATGCCATGCAGAGTACAAAGAAGAAACTATACATACGAGATTAACTGGGCAATATCATGATGCTTCCGCTTTAATAGATCACTTCCTCTCCATCTAGAGAAGTTATCCAGGGTGGTGTTCGCATCTGGGGTTATCTTTATTTTATCCTCATCGGTCCAGATTTCCATTCCAACTAAGGCTACATGGGCATTAAGCTTTTTGTAAAGCTGTCCAAAGAGAATACATAGAAAAGCAATGGGTTATAATAGTGAGATTACTGTTTAATATTTTCAGTGCACTTTATCTTTCAAAAATGTCATGTCCTTTATCATTATGCACATTGCTATAATTTTTCAGATAAAAATGCTCATCTGGAAATTATCTTAAGTAACATTTTGAGGGTTGTTTTCAAGATTGAATGAGCTAATATGGGTAAGAAAGGTACTACAGTTCTAGACTTAATGGGTCTATTTTGTTTTTTGTTTTCTTTTAATTCCCTGGAATAACTCTCTATTGGGATTTGGATATCAGTATTGGGCTAGTTTGAATATATTTGGCCCCATAAGATCATAGGGAGTGGCACCATTAGGAGATATGGCTTGTTGGATGAAGTGTGGTCTTGTTGGAAGAGGCTGAATGAGACACACCTCTAATCCAGACCTTGAGGCTGGAGGGCACACATTTAATCTGAGCCACACCCACTGTTGGAAGTGTATCACTGTGAGGGCAGACTTTAAGGTCTTTTTCTCAAGTTTCACTCAATGCAATAGTCATTTGACTTCCTGTTGCTGCAAGATACAGGACACTTGGCTACATCTCTAGCACCATGCCTGCCTGCATGGCCCCCATGCTCCCACCGTGATGGACTGAACCTCTGAACTGTAAGTGAGCCACCACAATTAAATGTTTTCTTTATAAGAGTTGTTATGGTCATGGTGGGGAAATAGTAAACTCTAACTAAGACAAACAGTTTCTTAAGTGGATTTGGGGGAAAACTCTTACTAAATAAAGTTTTATTTGTTGTTTTTGGTCTTAAGTACAGGGTGGTACTAATATGCCGGTGGGGATATCAGGGATGTCAATGTAACTTATGGAATACAGCCCAGTGGATAGATAGCAAAGTTATGCTGGGTACATTCTGCAGAGGCAAAGTCCCAGGAGGATTGTTTTCAGAGTACCCCTTGCTCTTACTTTTCCTTCTGCTTGCCGCGGCTATGTTCCTGCTGTGTGTGGCATGGTGTGATTACTAAATGAATGGACCCCACTGTATCTAGAAGTATGATTGTTTCTTGAGAAAATAACACTTCTTTCTGGGCAATTAACTTTCAGATCATGATGAAGCTGATTTTTTATAAGGGCTATGGTGATTAATTAGATCTATGATTTAATTGGAAAGTATCAAATACTTTTGAAGTTAATCCAAAAGATACAAGTGGTTAGAACAGTTAATAAAGATGACTAGGGAATCAGTTTAGGTTACTCTGCAAATTGCTCCAATAAGAGATAGAAAAAGGACACAATTAGGCTAGAAGCCACCGCGTTAGATATAAGATTTGCAGAGGATGGAAAATAAGAACAGAGATGTTTTGTGCATTGTGACCCATAAAATCTGCCCATGGAAAGAAAGTATTATGACCACCCAAGGTTGGGCCTGAGTTCCTTGAACATATAGCTTAGAGGATTAATCACAGGACCAGGCATGCACCTTGAAAAAACAAAGTTGTGAAAGAAAATTAAGTGATCCCATTATGTGCAAAGAAAAGTTGATGATCAGCTGGCCACTTGTTTAAAGTTTCTCTAGAGTGAAGAATAGACATCTGCTATACTAAACCTCAAGCAGCTGCCTTTTAGTACAAAAGAACTGGCTGACAAATACTTGGCTTGTTAAAAACTCTGTTAATAGGTAATAAAAGAACCATTGCTTTGGGGGCGAAGATGTTATGTTGGGAAAATTAATACCAAAAAATTATTTAACTACTTATAGGCTTCTAAGGAAAACATGTAGCTTCTGCTTATAATGTGATTTCTTCTTATGTAAAGATTTTAATCTGTTTTTGAAAAATAAGTAGCTTGTGGTGATGAAGTGATCTTTTCTTGCATAGAAATCTTTGTCTTGTGTGGTATAAAAGGGATAAAGGGGAAACATAGAACAGAACAATCTATAGAAAGAAAGCTATAATGAAGAACTAAGCTCTGGCCCTCAGAAGTCTCCTGTGTGCATACAGGTGCGCCATCACTATACTCTTCTCCATTCTCTCTAGCCTGCTGGAAGCTGACCTTTCAGCAATATTAATACCTACTGAAATAGCAAAACCCATCATCATTCCTTGGAGTCCCTTTTAGCATTAGCTTCAGGGGACGCTACTCCCCATGCTGGACTCATGCCCATTCATAAAAACATTCAAGGTCATCTCTTAACAAAGTGTTTAAAGTTACATTTAATAAAATATAACATACCATGTTGACGTAATTGGCCATCTCAAGCACTCTCTTTCTTATTTCAGTAAGATTTTTATTGTACTTCTTAAACTAAAAGGCAAGGAAAAGACAGAAAAAGAAATGGGAGCTGATATTAATTAATATAATTGGAGACAATTTAACTTACTTTACAGTGATTATAAGTAATTATCACTTAATTAATATTTAAAAGATAAAAGTAAATTAATTCATCTTTAATGGAAATTAACATTAAATTTTCTGGGAATAACATATATTTCCTCCCTTGAAATAGCATCAGAGCACATAGCTCTTAAAACTTTAGCCATGCATGGTGGTCCACCTGGTATCTCAACAGTTGGGGACCGAGGCAAGAGGACCATGATAAGGACAGCCTTGGCTGCATACCAAGACTCTGTCTCAAGTAAAACCGTGACACAGTAGAGCGAATGATTTATTCTAAATGTGTTTCAAGTGTCATGATTTCCTAACTGAGTATTATCAGTACAAAGCACAGTTTATCATTAGATGTATCTAATGCAATGAGACCAGAGATTTGGGTTCTGGGCTAACTAATTTTCCCATAATTTTGATCTCCAAGCATTTTTTTTTTTTTGCATTACACACAGAGCGCTTGTTTAGAAACTCACAATTAGAAAATGTGTTCCTAGAAAAGAAATTGTCTTCTGGGATCTATCACCAAAGGTTGCCTTTCTTCAAAGAGCCCATCCACTGGGCTTCTGCACTGATGATTGCCTCCTCCAGAGCATAAATCCTACATTACAAATTAACTGCCTTACCAATGACAACATGATGAAGGAGTTTAAATGGGAACTAAATTTTATCTCTAAAGATAGTAAGAAAAGAGATTTATAGGACCAACAATGATATATTTGTCATTTGCTTATTTCTGAGAAGGAGAAAGATCTGTCAATTTCATTATAAATATCAATTTCATAGACTTAGAATAATTTCTCTGTATGGTTCATATTTTTGAATTCCAAATGGAGCTAGACATTTCTGTTTCACACAATAAGTTTATGCACAAGAGAATTTTGTGAGATGCATTTATCCGATGTAATTACCTCACCATTATCCAGGACCAAATAATATTCAATATATGTCTTAGGTTCGTGAGCCTTCCCATCATTCAGCTTCTGAAATAAAAGGAAGACCATGACTAAGACAACACGTTTCTCTGTGGATCTTTTACTTAGCATCTCTTTTACTTAGAAGAGATTAGATGGCACCTGACAATCAAGACAGACAATATTGCTGTTTGAACTCTACCACCACATTCAGGCTCGCAAGCAGACAGAGTTCAGAAATGCTTGTCTTTCATTTTTCCATCATCAGAAACAAATTACTGAAGGTAGACTCTTGCATACTATCTAGTGAGATGTATATTTATCTCCCATTTTCCATAGCAACAGAATGTTTACCAGCAGTTTCTATGCAGTCACAGCACTCTGGGTACTGGGAGAGATAAGTGCACTTGGTCCATCAGCTTAGTAACTCACAAGAGACAAACACACACTTGCACCTGTACCAGCAGGCACACCCATACTCACACCAAGTGTAATTAGTGCTGTGGGATGGATTCAATGAGTGGTTGAAGCTGGGTGATTAGATGATAATTACAAAGTAGAGAGTTAGAAGATGCATTTTTAAAGACTTGAACTATATGGAATACTCATAAAAACAGGACTCAAGAAATGAAAATAATTGGAATGTAAACCAGAAAATAAAAAAAGAAATGTAATATCCCGATCTCTTTGGCTAGTTGACAGTGATATGTTTTAAAAACAGGAAAAAGAGGGGTTTTTTTTTTCATTAGAATAATGGAATAAAAATTTATAGGAGGGAGACATACAAAGTAGGGATTACTAGAAAGGCTCAGATAGACATCTGTAACTAATGGCAGTGGTTGGAACTGTCTGCTAAATGTGATGTGTGGAAAGCCACCCAGGGGCTTTAGCATGATGCACTTTATAACAAAGCATCACTCATCCTAGGCCAGGGAGAGTAGATTCTGCTGGGATGGAAACAGACGTAGAAAGGATGGATGCAAGTTGTTGTCATGGTGATCTTGGAATGCTCTCCGAGAGCCCAATGCAGAACTGAAATATGTGAAGAGATGGGTAACAAGCATTCTACTAACTGAGCAATGTCCTAGCCCTACAGTGTTCCACTGAAGGAAAGAAGGTGTGGGACAAGATGAGATTACCTGGGAAGAATTCACTGAGAAAGCAAAACGCAGGGAACAGTTTGCCAAGGGTTTCTAATATCAAGTGGCCAACCAGAAGAGGAGTGAAAGAAAGGTGTTCCAGCACACAGCACACAGCAGCAGGTTGGGAAAGCAAGGCCATTTCTACATGATCCCTAAGAATCAAGATGGGAAGAGCAGAGGCTAGTGTCAACCAGAACCAGCATGATACTGAGAGAAACATGTAGCCAGGGCAAATTCTTGTGCTTTGCTAGATAAGGTTGGTGAAAATTCAATCCACCACAAAGAGAATGGCCTCCAATTTTACACAGAAGCAGTCTGCCTGGTGTTCCCAGATTCTGAGAACACTTGAAAGAGATCATCAAGCAATGTAAGTAAACGGACAGGAACACATTAGTGCACACCACACAGCTGGAAACAGCTGGGTTTGTTTCTTCTTCTGTGGTCAGAACAGGATTCCACACAAGAAAGAATATTCTTGGGGATGAAGAGACAGTTTAGCAGATAAGAACACTGGCTGCTCCTCCAGAAATCCTGAGTTCAATTCCCAGAAACCACATGTGACTCACAACCATCTATCATGGGATCTGACTCTTATACACAAAATACATAAGTAAGTCTTTTTAAAAATGGTTCTCCAAAGAAGAGAACATTCTGTATTCCTAAAGATAGACCCTATGTTTATATTGCTTGTTACTGCATTTCTAGCACACTGAATATCTTTGAGTGCAAATCCATCGTATTTCTACCACAACAGAAAAGTCTTTGCACGTGTGTGCTTTGTGGCGAGCTTCAGAGGGCTCTGTGAGTGCTGTCTGCTCCTCGCTGTCCTATATCATAGCTCAGATTTCTTTTTAGCCTTCGCATATGGTTGATGATAACAGTTTGTGCGCAGATTCATATTAAGTGACTTAGTAACATACAACTTTTCCCATCAGTAAAAGTATAAATTATTAGTTTCAGTAGTGGCTATAAAATGTGAGCCAAGCACACTGCTAAGATCAGAATCAAGGGCTGGAAAGGTGGCTGAGCAGATATAACCCTCCCTGTGAAAATGTGAGTGCTGGAAGTCAGATCCCTAAACCCACTGTGAAAGATTCGTGGGTGTGGCAGCCTGCCTTTAATCCAAGTACAGAAAGGGCAGAGTTATTCCTGGAGCCACCTAGCTAGGCAGAGTATCAATAATGGCACAACCTGGGTTCATCAAGAAACCGTGACTCATTATCAAAGCTGTGGATCATTTGAGGAAAACACTTGACATCAACCAGGGGTCTCTACAGACACACATAGGGTCATGTATACACATATGCCTGCACATACAACACACATACATATGAGAAGAAGAAAAGGAAAGGATTAGGACCCAGGTTAGGACACAAAACTAAAATATCAGTAACAATCAAACTCTACATACAATCAGTCTGGTGGCAGATGGGACCACGTTCCCATGCAGCCCTTGTTGCCACCGCACATCATCCACGCCACAGCTGCTGTTAGCCTGGTCTTCGTTGGGGTCGTTCTTGAAGACGGCATGGGCATGCTCATCCAGACTCACAGATCTCAAAGGTTCGATAAAATATCGTTCATCTCCTTGACTGAAGTAGCCCCTGAGGAGCACAAGAATTTAGACTTCTTAACGAAAAGTTTTCTTTGAAGTTACACAGACACAGTGTCTTCAATGTCTTCATGACTTCCTAGCCAAGGCCAAAGAAGTTTAATCTTGTGGTAACAAAGTATCCCAGCTTTCTTGTTTCTGGAGGATGTTTCCTGATTCAAACTTTACTTTTCATCCCGTTCCTACACTACAGGGATGTTGAAAGGGACGGTCGCTTTGGAGTCTTATGAGGGATTAAAATTCTAGGCCTGTTCTGATTAACCAAGAATCCAGACAAACATTAATTAAACAGCCTCACTTTTTAGTCTATAAACTAGAAAATAGAAGGGCCAGGAGGAGGGTGGTAGAGGTGGACAGACGAAGCGGGTGAAGTGTGTGGCCAGGGAAGATTCCCAGCATCTTCACAAGTCTGAGCTGATTCGCGGCTGGCTGCTCACTGCGCTGTTTTTAAGGCTTACTAGCTTTTGTGCAAACGACAAGAAATTCCAGTTGTGTTTTCACTACTTAGTTAATCTAGAGCTCCAATGGCTTAAAATCGGTCTGCATCATATTTAACGAGATTATTAAGCCCTGTACTAAAAGCGGGGAATAAAAGGTCTCCACAGTCTCTTCCTTCATGAAACTTATATTCAAAATGAGGAGAATGAGTGTGGAGAAATAACTTAAAAAGTATATGTGGTTATTTAGCAAAGGGATATATATATATATATATTTAGTATGAAGTAGAAATGCATGAGTATACAGTGTCTAAAACTGGAAGACAGCAAGTGTGTGTGTTTATTTCAGAAGGTTCAGTTGAAGTACATGGTAGTTAAAGTAGGACGTTTCAGTAGAGAGAGACATAGCGAACCAACAGGATGTAACTAGAAGACATAATCACTGGAACTTAATAAAAAAATGAAGACTAGAGAGATGAGGCAGGGAATCTTCAAAGACTTCATGATGCCCGAATGGCTAAGTTATAACTTGATTATCCCATTCATGAGGTCAAGAACACAGGGAAAGTAATAATTTATGAGACAATTGATTAACTTAGTATAGAACACATTAAAACTTGAATTCTTCTTTAAGGTATCCAACTAGAAGTGTGGAAAAGGCAATCTGTCAGATCCCAGCCTGACCATTAGCCATAATATGATTCATCTCAACTCTAGCAGAAACAAACCGAGCCCCATTCGACCTAACAGAAAGAAAGTCAGAATTAGTTTCGGGGTTCAACGTAGAATATGCCACCGGACCTTTTGCCCTGTTTTTCATAGTATTTCTTGGTATTGATGGGGTAGACCGGAACATGGGGAGTCACTAACGAGGCAGAAAGATGCAGATGTTCTTAAGAATAAAACTAGAGATTAATAAAAGTGAGGAGAGGTTAGAGGAACTACTACACTCTCAAAGAGTCTGACTATAAAACTAAGTCTAAAAAATCTTTACTTTTAAATGAGAAAAAGAACAAAAACAAAACGGAAGGCGGTTCAGTCGTATAATTTTCATACTTAAAAAAAAATGGTATGTTGGTGTGAAATTTCAAAATTGTGTGGCCTTTAGGAATCACACTTAACTATATTATGTAATTAGTTATACTTGAGGATCTTTAGACTTTTCAGACATGAACTCTGTGCCAGTGGGATGTGGAAAGATTCCTGAAGTCTCACCGTAGACCGTCACACATGCTGATGCTGGCTTCAGAATCTTCCTCATCTATGATGTGTCCTTGGTAGTAACAGTTAACCTAAGGGAAATGAAAGGCATTTTGTAAATGAAAGTCTTCAGACTTTCAGAGGTTTTAGACACCACAACCAATTGGAATTTGAAATCTTTGCATAGGAACAACTTTCTGCTGCACAGTAGTTATGTTAGAGACTTTTTAAAAAATTAAATACAAGCATTTTATGTATTAAATCATTTATGATAGCTAATGACTCCCAAAATTCTTATATTATACAGTGTGTATTATATATAGTACTGTAAATATAGTATACTATATAACATTATATAGTACAGTCTACATATTATTGTAAGGTATTAGTAATACTGTATTACTAATAATATATTAGTAATAATAAAATAGATGAGTACCATGGATTTAGTTATCTAAGTTTAAAATCTGAGTCTCCAAAAATCTAACTTTTACTTTCCTTCTATAAAAATGTATTACTCTCTGCACTTTTTCCAATCTGGAGTGACCACTCCCCTATCCCATTTTAAACCTATGGGTTATTCGGGTTGTTTGTCCAAAGAATCAAACTAGATTAAAATGAACCTGCACAACAGGCCATGATTCTATTTGGAGCAAGGTTCCAGAGTTATTTCTCCATGTGGCTGTTCCACACCAGAGCCTCCTATCTTGAAAGGAATGTGACTACATAATCCCAGAAGGTTTGAAGGCTTGCAACATCAAAAGATCTGAGGTAGATGCTTTGCCACACAGTTATGGGTTCCATGTGTCAAGCTCCACATGGGGAACTCAGGGGACAGATCAAGAGCAGAATTATTTATGAAAATATAGAGTTCTGCAATTGATGTTGTATAAAAGGTGACTGAGCCTTTGTTTTCTGTTGGGTGTCATTATGTAAATGGAGACTGTTCATTCAGTTTCCAACTGCCAAGACCCGAATAATCACACAGAAACTTTATTAGTTGCAACACAATTAGGCCAATAGCTTAGGTACATTCCTAGTTAGCTCTTACATCTTAAGTTAACCCATTTCTATTAATCTATGTATCACCACAAGGCTGTGGCTTACCAGTAAAGATTCAGAGTCCTTCTCCTTCAACAGCTCCATGGTGTAACCCTGACTCCACCTACTCTCTCTATATATCTCTGTTCGAATTTCCTGCCTGGCTTTATTCTGCCTTGTCACAGGCCAAAGCAGTTTCTTTATTAGCCAATGATAATGAAACATATTCACAGCATACAGAGGGGAATCCCACATCAATGCTAAGTAGTCTTCAGTGTGACAGACCACATAATTTGGAGGTGTGATAACAAATATCTAAAACTATCAGGCATGCGTATCTCTTTGTGTTACAGAGTTCCTTACAGAAAATAAGTCTTTAAAAAAGTATGAGCTCCTACTGCCTGCCTCCCATGAAAACTGGAAAAAGTTCCTGGGGTCACCCTCCATCATTCTTAGGAAAATATAATAATGTGAGAAGTTCAATTAAGTAATTATTGGTATTGGAGAAAAAAGTAACACCAAGATTGCAAAAGCAGTTCCAGCCCTGTTTGCCTGGCAAGGACACTGGAGGTAAGCCTGCAGGGTGCACTCCACTAGTATGGGACTTGGGAGACTGTTTTTACCATGATTTGTGGGCTTGTGGTGACCTCCTTTCCACTGGAATTATAGTATGTTTCCGAGTAGCCTGGTGCTAGGAGCTTGCTGGATGGAGAAAGAAAAAGGAAGAGCGTGGTTACACATGTCAACTGTGAAAGTCCAGCAAACGAATAAGCCTTTCCAGGCTGTGAAGACAAGTGTTAACTCCTCAGCTTCCCCTATGTGCCTGACAAGTCTGCACAGGATAGCACTGCTCACATTGGTCAGGCCGGAGGGCTAGGGGGCGGGGGAGGGGCAGGGACATTCCAGAGGGCTGTGGAAAAAGCCCCTCATCACAGGGGACTTGGTTGCTATTCCCAGGAGAAACTTGAGAAGAAGCAGAACCGAGGTCAAAGGTGGTAGAAAGCAGTTCCTGCAAGGAGTTTGGCACAAAGGCATAGCATTACCCGGCCCCCCCGCCCCAGTCCTTTCTAAAGGACAGTAATGTGAGGCCCTCTCTCAAGCACACAAACGGACAAACAAGCAAAACTCAAAGCAAATTATATTGGAACCACTCCAGTCCTTGGTAAAACAATCTAACCTGTCTTCTTGCACCTCATTGTTGGGTTCTACTTACAAAGTTTCAAAAGCCTAGTAAACTATTAATTTACCTAATGTTTTTCTACGACTCAAGAGAAAAGCTCATTGGCTGGCTCCTTGGGCTCATTGGGAGTGAAGGCTGGAGGGTCAAGAATTGGAGGCACTAAAGCTCATGACAGCCCCTGCTGGTACACGTTCCCACTGTAGCCTGTCGCGAGGGAGGACAGCAGCAGCTGGACACATACTCACTTGTTCTTCTTCAAGTACAGGATCGCCACCTTTCCATTGATTGTCATCTGGTACTTTAGCTCAGTTTCAAATGCTTCCTGCAAAAAATACACCAAGAGTTACTTATGATCAACCAGTGGCAATTTCTATCGATGTAATCCTTGGTAAGTAATGCTTGATTTCTCTAGCAGTGGACTGTGAAACCAACTGTCTATCAAGAAGTGTTCAACCTGTGGGTCATGACCCCTCTGTTGGGGAGTCACACATCAGATATCCCACATATGAAATATTTACAATTCATAACAGTAGCAACATTGTAGTTAGGAAGTAGAAATAAAAATAATTTTTATAGTTGGGGGTCACCACAACCAAAGGAACTGTATGAAAGGGTCACAGCACTAGGAAGGTCGAGAACCACTGGTCTCTACCCTGGTCTCAATCCACCAACTAAACAGACAAATAAGCTCTGTGTGTGCATGTGTGTACACGTATGAGTGTGTGCTGAGAACTGACCCCAGAATCTTGGAAATGCTGGCTAAGGACTCCAATGAGTTCCATTCTAGGCCCCTTATCTGCTATCTTTATATATAGTCTTGATATGCTTGGCAAGGCTTTATTTGGATCACCAAGTGTTTATGGAAACAAATATTTATATTCTGAAACATAGGTTAGAGGATGGGATGAGGGGGTGGGGGTGTAGGGATATGCTAAAGACATAGAAAGTGCCTTTAACTAGGGCCAGCTTAGGTGTGGGTGAAGGGTTGCCTAGCAACCTGAACTCTGTCACTGGTGAATGAAAGCATGAAACAGCTCCTGCCTTTCCACTCTGAATTCCACATAAGCATCATACCATGAGCACCCCACACACATTTGTACTTACATATATATATATATGTATATATATACATATATATGTGTGTGTGTACATACACACATATACATGTACTAAACAAATAAATATATAAATAGATGTAATAAAAATTAAAATACCCAAGCAAATAGCTTCAAACTAGAAGGGAATTTGCATTTACTCTCATAGACACATGCACATATATACACACAGACACATGGCACATATGTATAAATAATTTAAGAACTCATTGACCATCTACTGCATCCAGTAAATAATCTATGGTTTCATATCAAAATACAAATTTCAAATAAAAGCTTTATTTTTGATCATTTCATAGCTGTGATAAACTCACTTTATCTATGTTCAAATTTTCTTAAAACACTTAGACAAAAATGTAGCTGACATTTTTGATATTGAAAGAAGTTATTTAAAGAAAACTTCCTTGAAGAAGACTCTGCTGCAGATGGATTCCATCAGAGTTGGTAGGACATTTTCCTGATAAAGATGCTTTGGGGAAGAGACTTGTGGCAATTACCATGTAAAGTTGTTACATTTTCTTATGCTGCATTTGTTTAATTATGGAAAGACGTGTTGCTGCCTCCACCTTGCCTACCTAAGGCACCTGATTTGACTAATAAAAAGTTGAATAACCAATAGCTAGGCAGAGAAAGGATAGGCGGGATTGGTGGGCAGAGAGAATAAGCAGGAGGAGAAATCTAGGTTTAAGGAAAGGGAGAAGAAGAGAAAGAAGAAAATGAGGGGGAAAGAGAGCCCCCCATCCCAGGGCCAGGAAGCCTAGCAATCACAAGACAGACAGTCACTAGAGAAAACAGGAAAGTAAAACATACAGAAAGAAAGAAAGGTAAAAAACCCCAAGGCAAATGGTAGTCAGAAACAAGCTAATTTACCTTAAAGAGCTAGCCAGAAATGAATCTAAGCTAGGACAAACATTCATAATTAATAAGACATCCCCATGTCATGATTTGGGAGCTGGTTGGTGGCGCCGAAGGAAAAAAGCCTGGTGCACAGACTCTACTAAGAGTTCTGCTAGCACCAATTGGAGTTGGAAGAAACTGAATGAAGAAATTTCTGATAGGGGGTTATACACTCCTGAGTAGTTGCATTTTAGATGTTTTCAATTATCAGTGACATCCCGTCTATCTCTGTGTTTCTGACTCCCATCAAATGTTGCAGAACGTACATAATTAAAATGTTGAATGGAACATCATATTTTACTTTGCAGATAGACCCTCTAAGTATAGCTCAGGATGGCCTACAACTCACTATATGGCCCAGGCTGGTATCCAACTCACAAACATATAGACAACCCCCATGAATTACAAGTGTGCACTGCCATGCCCAGATCTGCATATCATGTTTTAGCTTTCTTCTTGTGACTAATTAAAAATCTGAGCTACTGCTGCCTGACAACGTGTTATTTCATTACAATATAAGAATTATACAAAATTTAATGCTTTCTACATAGAAAAGGTACAAATTTCAGACAAAATGCTAATTTATAGTGTTTTTTAATGTTTTATTTTCTGATTCTGGTTTAGAATCTAGTTTAAGGCAATAATTATGTGTGTGGGTAGATGATAGATAGGTAAATAGTAGAACTTGTAAGTTATATATAATTATTTGGAAGGCTACAGCATAAATTATTGTAAAATATCAAAGTTTGTACTCTGTGACCACACGTATCACTTATCATAATCTTAATGTTTAAAATGAAGTTAGTAGAACTTTGGGCTCTAGTGAAAATTAAAAACTTGGAAAACAAACTAATATAACAGTTAATACCGTTAGTCTCCAAAGAAATAAATATGCATATATGAGTATATAAAAAAATACAAGTGTGTGTGTGTGTGTATTCAAAAGTCATTGAGAAAACCAGAAGAGTTACCTGGGAGATGCTCAGTTGGTAAAGTATTTGATATGTAAGCATTAGGACTTGAGTTCTATGCCCAGAACCCAACTCTTTAAAAAGCCTGGCATGATGGTCCATACTTCTAATCCCAGCCAAAAATACATGGAATGAGGCCAGCCTAATTGTAAATGAGAGTGTTCCAGTTCATTTGTTGAGAGACTCTCAACAAAGTGAATACAATGAAAGACAATGTAAGAATGACTCTGACCCCCCCCCTACATGTATACATATGTGCCCAGACATACACATAGGCTGCATGAACAAGAAAGAAGACAATCACAGACGTACTAACCTTTGCCTCTGGCTCTTTGGTCTCTCTTTTACGCAATGGGTGAAGTCTTATGGGATAAACCACTTCATAATTCTTGGCCTTAGGGAGTTCTTTGGCTGCACTCGCTGGGGGAGAAAGAAGGAAGAGAAGACAAAGCTGTGGGACAGAACCAGCTGTTCAGAAGTGGCCACCATGATTGGTGATTCCACACAGAGCCCTTCAGCGATTTGTGTCCTGACACAGGGAAAGCTGGAGAACACTAGAAACCCATTCCCCACCCCACCCCAATATTTAATCTCTGTCCTTTGGTATTCCTCAGGGAGGTATTTCCAAATATCTCTCTGAGGACAACATTTTTTGTTAATGTTCCCATTTCTTTTTACCCTTTTGGATCTGGGCAGTGACTCTACAGCAGGAGGATGAGACAAGTACAAGCTAAGTAGCATTCCATTCCCGTGGATGCTGGTTACTCCCATGATAAGACAATAGAAATACTCCAAGACCTCACTGCTATGAAAATGAAATCAGATGCACATCCTTTCTGATCAAAATGCATGTTCCTTTGAAGTTTCAATAGTAATATTTAAAACATAGTCCCCGTGAGAAAATGCTCTGATGCTAGGATCATAGAAAGGGCTATCATGAGCAGTCCTGACAAGCCTTCATTTTTGGCATAGAAAAATAAGAAAATTAGAAAAGTAGAGAATCTAAACAGAGGCACTGATCTGGGCAGAGCTGGTGGGAGGTCAGATTCATACTGCGAGGAAAATAGAAAGTCATCTCAAACAACCAATTCCCATCTCAGAGGCTCAGGCCCATGCCTTTTCTAGATACTAGGCTAAAGAGAAATCCAGAGCTTTCCATGTTTTTAATTTTTCTTTTTGTTCTCCACATGGTGTGGTCCCAGCTCTCCGCGGGTACCTCCGGAGGAAATGTGAGTGGTCCCACTCTGGCTGCTGTAGGTGCCTAAAGGCCCACTTGGGAAGAAGACCCAGTGGAGCTCAGAGAACAGAGGCAGGATGCCTGCAGCAGGGTCTAAAAAAAAAGCTTCCTTTTCTTCTCTGTGTCATTATTTGGAGTTTCTCTGAGAGCAAACCTACTCTCAGATCAAGCACTTACGGTTAGTTAAACCAATACTACTGTTGCCCACCCAATAGCAGACATAAATGACAGAGTTCACCAGGCAGGATAGCACTTGACAGCTTAGCGCAATGACTTCTCGGAGAATAAGCATTAATTCCTTTGCATTTTATTTTCAGGAGAATTGAAGCAAAAAGTTAAAAAAAAAAAATCTAGCGATGTCGGTTTGGAATGTTTTTGGTTCATTTGATCGCACAAGAACCATTTAACCCAGGAGATTTAGGAAAGCTCACTAAGCCCCAAAGATGCACTCAGAGTCAAAATAGCAATTAAGATAATGAAGGAAAGCTGCTTTCTCTCCTAGCTTGCTGTTTACTGAACACATTTCAAAAACAAAGCTAAGGCTGAAGAGGCGGCTCCGCAGTTAAGAACTCCGGCTGCTCTGGCAGAGAATCGAGGTACTATTCTCAGCACCCACAGGAGAAAAGCAACTCACAAATGTGGGTAGCTCTAGCCTAGAAAAATCTGAGGTCCTCTTCTGGCCTCCTTGGCCACCAGGCCTGTAAGTGGACTACAGGCCTGCATTTAAGCAAAATATCCACTTACACAAATATGTAAAATATGTAAATAAATAAAAACATTTAAAGTCATATGCAGATACTACAATATCTTAATTTTAGATGTGGGAAATTTTAGCTGCCTGGAAAGTAAGGGAAGATTAAGACATGTCCAAGTAGTCTAGAATATTATGCAAACAAACACAAACCGCTATAATGTATTCAAAAGGACCACGCTCATTAAAATACATTTTCATCAGCTGTGGCAAGTAAGTCTTTATTGTGCTTCTATAGTAATACAAAGGTTTTTTTTCTTTTTTTGTCTTTTTGTTTGTTTTTCATTTTTTCCAGGCCCCACTAGGCTAGCCTCAAATTCAAGAGCCTTCTACTTCCAGATCCCAAAGCTGGGCTTCTCTACCTACATCTCTAATCCCAGTCCACAAGATTCTTGGGTTGCTCGTTTCTTGCAGTCATGAGGTAATCATTGTACTTTTTATTTCTATGAAATGAAATACAAACTTTTATTAAATATATACGCAATTCATTTTAATGCCAGTGAAAAAAGTAATAGTATTGGGCACAAAAATAATATTTTAATGTTCTAAAACATGGGATGGTAATTCTTGCTTGCTAAAATTTTGTGATTACTTCAGAGCAGTGAGATGCCAAGAGGTAAGAAACAGCTCTTGCCAGAAGTGAGCTAATGGCATGGGTATAATTCCCTGCAGCCTCTTAATTCACTGGCACAGAAAAAGCACTCCATACGGTGCCAGTGTGTTGCCTGGTGTATTATGGTGTCTAATCGTCGCAATTAGTCCGGGAATGTTGAGTTATGAAGCCATCTCTCACTAATACTCGAGAAACAATAATTCTTTTCTTTAAACGCCATACCAGGGGAGGGGTGGGGCTGGGGAGATGGCTCAGTAGTTAAGAGCACTTCTTGCCCTTTCAGAGGACCCCAAATTCACTTCCTATCACAACTGCCTGAAACTCCAGTTCTAGGGCCTCTGTTGCTCTTTCAGGGTCTGCACAGATACCTGCATTCTGCACACACACACACACACACACACACAGAGAGAGAGAGAGAGAGAGAGAGAGAGAGAGAGAGAGAGAGAGAGA
>JABTXL010000002.1:42175998-42210485 GCA_025134845.1 Neodon shergylaensis | reverse complement strand
AGAGAGAGAGAGAGAGAGAGAGAGAGAGAGAGAGAGAGAGAGAGAGAGATGCCCTCACAAACTCACAATTACAAAGTAGAAATAACTTTTTAAAATTTTTAAATGCCATATCGGAGGATTGTAGCAATGGCACAGTGTTTAAATTACTCTTCCTAAGGATAAAGCACCCACATACATAAACTTTTTTTTAGTTTTTTTTTTGTTTCTGTTTTTGTTGTTTTTTTAGTGACAAAAAGTCATATCGGTTGGGCTCATTCCCAACATGTGTGGTTCTAACAGGAAACCCTTTGAGTCATAAATTGATGACAATATCCACCTGACCCTCCTATAAAGCGAATGTGACAACAGCCTCACTTCTCTTTGGGGAGAAAGTGAACAGGGAACTAGGTCACCCCATCCAACAGCAAGCCCTTTGGGGTGCCCTATGCATTGAACGCATGCTTCCAGTTAGTTGAAAGCCTAACATTTCACAAAACAGAAAGCCACCAACTCGTTCTTAACTTTGGACTCAACACAGTGTATACTACTCACAAAATTTATTTCCAACCCACTCTTCGGTGAGGAGGCACTTCCAAGCAGAAACCCAAACAAACAAAAGTGTATCTTTTTAAAGTCTTCAGCAACTTCGCTTAGCTATATAAAATAAGCTAAGTTTCCAGTTCATTCCAAACTCTTGTAACACAGTCCGTACTCTAAAGAAAACAGATAGGATTTCTCTTAAAAGGCTCCGGTTCTCCTGAAAGCAAGAAGACCCTAGAAATAGGATGTCTGGGGTGTCGGGATTTCCACAGCGTGGAAAGGAATGGAGTAGACACAGATCTTGTTTGCCTCACGCATCTTTCTCATTTGATGGCGATGAGGCAGCCTCCTCCCAGGTGAATAAAATCAAGTTAATTATTTAGAAGCCGGTGGCACAAACAGAGCTAACTGGCATCCAGGGATTACACAAATCCAAGGCGTAACACAATATGTTTCTATTAAATTTGTCTGAATGCTTGTTTGCTTTCTCTCTCCCACAGAACTCATGTGTTGAATTTGTGTTGACTGGCAAAACTGGATCAAGAGAGAGAAGGCAGCCAGTTTGGCTTGAGTTAGAGGTGCAAGTCTGTGGTTGTGGATCAGACTATTTTCACTGTTCGTTAGTTTAAAACAAGACTCACTAATGAGATTGACATGGATGACCTCATTCTAGAATGCTGTTCTCTCTGCGTCCGTTTGGGGGACCATTTGTGCATAATATTGGCATCTGCATGTTGCTCCAATTCTGTTAGAAGCTGTGTCAGGGTTGTCTTTCCAAATGAGGCATCAAGCCTTTAACGCAAGTTTATGCTACGACATTGACTCTCTGTCCCCCTTAGACTCTTGAACTTGTGAACATTATTCAGGAAAAGTGAGTATAGGAGGAAACTAGAGCCCATATCCTAATGAAGTCTATTATTTGGCTATATAGGTTAAATTGTGAATAATAGCTTACTTTTTCCAGTCACTTTATAAAGGCCAGAAATAACTGCTAGTTAAAATAAATGTATTTTTAAAGCCACTGCATCCCTGGACAAACGAGACAGAGATTTGTCTTTTGTCAATGCACTAATTTATTACCTCTTCCCCTAAACATTTTCCGTGTCTTTTTAAATATGTGTTTTTACTTTTCCTATGATGAAATCCCATGTCACTCTTCTCAGGGAACGGTGAAGTTCATTACAAGCGTCTGGCCCAATTTTACATATTTTTCTTTTATTTTTAGTGGAACCAGGTAAAAGGTAGGGCCAGAAGGCACATGCATGGAGTACGGAGGATGTGGAGGGAGAAATAAAGAGGAAGAGGTAAGAAAACAAATCTTTTGTTTCTTGTATTCTGGCTGGAAAACCCTTGCTAGACTCCCAGTAAGGATTGGTTTTCCAACCAGAATGACGTCACACTTCTAGGGGGGGATTCTAAGACTTTGTATTTCTTGCTGCCATGTTCTGATGTAGAGAGGGAGGAGCAGAAACAGCTTTGTTTCTGGAGATTTCTACCGGATGTCCCTGAAATGACAGAAGCATGCATGCACCCCCATCACCCGTGAGACTGTCACTGGATCTGCTGAATCTTTCTCCCCTTGAGCAGAGCTGACTCCCAAACAGTTCTGTTCCTACTAAGAGTAGTGTCCCCAACAGCACTGGGGACAATGTTTTCAGAAATATGAGGAAGGAATCCCTACAAACACTTCAATTCCTGCAAATCCAAATAGGAATTTTAAGCCAGGAGCTCACATATTTAAGGGTGTTAAGTGCACTTTTTACAAGTCTGAGAAACAAAGGAGAAGCCATTTTTAGTAAGAAGGCACAGAGCGGGTCGGGGAGGAGGACAATCTTTTTGTGCTTGATGCTGTCACTTCTGTTCACCATTCATTCACTACTCCTGGGTCCCAGCAAACATTCCATGATCCAGGAAAACATTTGCCAGCTAGGATGAAGATTCAAACTCCAGACACAGACACAGAGAAGCTAGAGAAATGAGTTGTCAGGTCCCAGGCGTGTGAGCCTAAGTGGAGAATTGTTTAAATGGTGCAACCTACTTGCTAGAACGTGTTATGAAGAAGAATTCACTGCATCCAAATTCTTAGGTGTCTGCTGTAACCACTGTAAGGGAAAGTTATCAACACACCTATCTGAGACTCCTCCTCACCAATAACATCACAACGCTTTCTCACAAAATTGAGTGGTACCCTGCCAATTAACCCTGCTAATTAACGTGCTGTCCAAAGTGTTTTAAGTTGCTGAATTACAAGAGCAGATACTTTCTCAAATCCTTGATGGGCGTAACCACTCAAATTTTGAACTAAAAATTAACACAATTGGTTTTGATAGCTTTGTGGTTTTCTGTTGTTTGTTTTTTTGGTTTTGATTCAAAGATCATATTCATGGTTTAAATGTATAAGAGCTTCCTTTTCTCTTTTAAGGTAACAGCTGAAAATAAATGCTTCACACAAACCTCTATTTACCCTCTTTCACATCCATCACAGCCTTCAAACCACAGCTTAAAACCAGCCCAAAAGGCTAGTAAAACTGGCAAAGGGGAAGAAACAGCTATCCAGTGTATTATATACCTATGACTAGGAGCGGCTGGATAGCATGTGGTCCTGGGACACGTTGAACAGAGCCCAGAGAAGGGTTAACACCTACCTGGAACTGGAGAAAGGAGGAAAGAGACTACCAGAAGACTCCATTGCCACATGCTGCGGTCCCAGGAGCAGTGCCAGCCTCCGCTCACACCTGTAAGGCTGCTTCTGCCCCAGCCTCCTCTTAAGGGAGACAGAGTGAAACTCCCTGCTTCATTGTGTACGCATGAGCAAGTGTTTACTGAAGGTGTTGCACAACTTGGGAGCTGTGGTCCCGCCGCAATGGCATGGCGGGAGGAAGTCCTGACCGCCTCTTGGCTGGCTCTAAAATTTCCTGTATTAGCAGCTATTGTTTCCCTCTCTTTATTCTCTATGAATTTACCCACTCAAGAGTAAAATAGCAAGTTTTCAGTGTATTGTTATAGCTCAGAGGGTCACAAGGAAGTAATTGCCTTGAGGTATTTTGATATATATGCCAGGTTATATACCATATATGTCATTATATTTGGAATATGCACATGCTGTATACATATATACATGCATATTATGCATACATATGTTATATATAATACATTTAAATATATGGATTTATCATTTCCAGCTAAATCAATAAAAAATTATGGATAATATTATTCTTTGTGTATATATTTATTTCATAGCTATTTTCTAATTCTTTTTAATATCTATGTGATATCTTATATCTATAAGATATCTATAACTAATATCTTATTCCAATTACTCTGCCCTGTGCTCTCACACAATGATGTTCACAAGAAGCTTTGACTGTCCTGAAATAAGAAACTTTTGAAGACAGGACTTCATAAATCCTAGGCTAGGCTCCCACATACTGTGTAGCACAGGATGAACTTGAACTCTGCACTCTTCTGTCTCTAGCCCGAGGGCTGGGATTGCAGGACCTTCACACTCGGGGTTTTACATATGGCTGCAGATCAAATGCAGGGTTTCACACATGCCTAGCAAGTCTTTGGCCCACTGAGTTACTCCCCTTCCCCTGAAAATTTTGCCAACACAAGTACAAGACCCTCCAGACCACCACGGTGTTTGCAGCCTCACTAATGACTTGGGTGAGACGGGAATGTCAACTTAAGGAGGGAAGAGGAGAGGTCTCTGGGCCTGACACGTGGATATGTGCAGAAATCATACTCTGAAACGACAAAGGAATGTGTTTAGTTGCTTATTAAATTTTAAGTACCCTCTTAGATTATTATTCTTGTTATATTAGTCCTACAGACACATTTGTCTGTCAAGTACCATTTTACCTCCATGTTGTCTGTGGAAAAATGGAGTTTAAAAACATAAAAGTGTCCACAAGAGTAAGATTCTGTGGTCTCCATTGTGTGGACTAAGAGGATTAGGCTGTTCGCTCACATTGCCCAGGCAGGAATAGAAGAGGTGGAATTTGAACTCCATGCTGTCTAAGCTCATAGTCACACACCTTCATGTTTCTTAGTTCTCTCTCTCTCTCTCTCTCTCTCTCTCTCTCTCTCTCTCTCTCACTCACACACACACACACACACACACATGAACACACACCCTTTTTTCTAATGATAGGATCTCTGTGGGGTAGAAATCACCCTGAGAACAGATTGTGAATGCATAGCCCGTAGCTGGGACACATGCCTTATACACCATCTTAATACAAAGCACATTTTGGAGCTAAAGAGATGTTAGTAAAAAGGACTGTCTGTCAGTGACCATAAAAGTACCACACAACCACAACAGGCTTGTAAATCTGACTGACAGCATTTCAAGATGGAGGGAGCTCGTCTCTTCAACCCACACTCTACAGCTTTTCCTTTTCCAGACAACAGGGAGGCTATATTCACTTTCTTATTTAGTTCTTTGAGAATTTCAGATAATGAGTTTTGGCCATATTCACCCCTCCCCCAACTCTTCCCAGATCCACTCTCCCCATTTTTGTTTTTGTTTTGTTTTTACCCATCAAATCCAGGAAGTGACCATATCATCTTGGATGTGTGATTTTCCTCTAGAGTGTGACTGACTTACCATGGAGCAAAGAAAACTGGTTCCCTCTCCCAGAAGCTATCAACTGCAAATGACTCATCAGCTGGGGGTGAGACTTCCCGTTCACCTCCATTCTCTGTGCTGGAATTTGTCTTGGCTTGAGGTTGTGCATGCTGTCACAATCGCTATGAGTTCATGTACGCCCTGCTGTGTCTGAAGTCTTGAGGACATGGCTTCGTTGCAGTCACCCATTACTTCTGGCTCTTATATGTTCCTCTGCCCCTGCCAAATGGACCTCTGAGCCCAAAGGTATGGGATATGATAAAAATGTCTCATTTAGAGCTAAGAATTCTTCAGTTTCTTATCCTCTGTGCATTGGTCGGTCAGCTGTGGTCTCTATTAATCACAATCTGCTGCAAAAAGAAGCTTATATGATGAAGCATTCATTGCTCTATGGGTATGATAATAAGTCATTAGGAGTTAGCTTAATACTATGTTCATTTTATTTTTTTTTCCTTCATTCATTTTGCTGCACATTAATTAGTGCCTAATTTGTGTCACACAATAAAAAGGCCCAATCACTGTTTGAGATGTTTCCAGTCTGGGTAAGAGAGACAAGACAAATTCCATGGAATTACAGAAAGTGAGGGAACAAGCTGCAAGTCAAAACAAACAAACATAAGCACGGGGGAGTGGGAACTATTGCTTTCTTGGCTCAGTACAAAGACCCCTGATATGAGATTGCAAGCGTCAAGTCATACACAGAAGCAACATTCCCCAGCATCTCTCTGACACAGGACAAACTAGCTCTACTCAGGGCATTGATTAAGTGTTCCACGGTCCCAGTGTAGGATGTCAGAGCAGAGATCCAGACCAAGCTAAACTTGTCATCCTATAAAGATGCAATGATGAATAAAAGTGAGGGGGGAGAATAAGGACAGAAATTGTCAGAGTGGATCTTTGACTCATTTTGGTGAGTTAAGAAGTACCACAGCCCTGCATGGTACAGCAAAGGAGCAGCCTTCTTCACACCATCCCAGGAGCCAGAAGGTTTACAGGAGCAGATGCTGCAGCTGGAGGAGAAGGAGCACATACTCTCTTGAAAGGGAATATGGAGTTCAATTCCTCACTGTATCACTTTCCATGCTTCCCTGAATTACTTTGTCTTAGATCTCAATAGATAATGGTAAGTTTCTAATTTTGCACAATACATACAGTGAGAAGTTGATTCTAAAGACCTTATGGAGAACAATGGCAGTGTATATTGGACAAGTGTTTGTAAAATGACTACATTATTCCCTACAAACACCAACTTCTCTGAATTAAAGGTCATCTGGACAAAGATCCCTCCAAGATGATCAGTTTTCAAGAATCACATTAAAAACAGCGGGATGAAACTTGACATCCATGCAAAGGCCATTGATGCTTTGAATCTCATGCAATTGTACAGCTCCTGTCTACTGTGATTTGTGGAAGGGATTCTGGGAAAGCCACCTCCTTCAAAATGCCTAATACCATTTTGAGTACATTTTTGTAATTACACTAATTCTTTTTTCTTATTTCATTCTTTATTTATAAATGTGTATGTTTGCCAGGTGTGTGCAGTGACCACTGAGGCCAGAAGGGGCCATGCGATGTCCCAGGGGTGGAGTTAAAGGAGGTTGTGTGTGTCCAGATGTAGTTGTTCAGAACTCAACACAGGTCCTTCTGCAAGAACAATGAACATTTTTGACTGCAGAGCTCTCTCTCCAGTCCCATAAGACATGTTTTTGAAAGCTTTATGATATCACAAACCTCAGTGAATATGCGGAAACAGAGGACCAATGGAACTATAGGAGTCTGAGGTACTCACCAGGGGGGTCTATTTAGCTCTTGGCCCCCGCACTGGGGAGGTACAGTTCACTGGGATGTCATCGTGAGACAGTCCTTCAGGGATGCCAGCTAGGAAGTTCTCGCTAGAGAAAATACCCTGCTAACATCAACAAAGATAGAGGAAAATTGAGGCTGTAGATTCATTCTGCCACAGGCCTAATCTAAGAAACTGCATTTTGTTGTCTTTTGAAAAGCAGACTTGGAGCAGTGTCTGCAGTAGGTTATAATGCCCCTTTAGCCCCTCCCTTCCCCGTTCAGGTGCCCATCTCAAAAAATAAATTGCTGGAGAAAAGACCCAGAAAAGTGGAGAAAGCGTATTCAAGATCTTCATGGTTTACTCTTCCTGTTCTGGGGACAAAATCCCCAACAGAAACAACCCAAGGGAGGGATATTTACTGTGGTTCATAGTTTAGAGGGTCTGGTTCTTCCAAGTGGGAATGGCATCGGAACTGGAGTAGCCGTAGCAGTGAGTGACAGGTGTGTGGATTGTTGACATCTTATTAGCTCATGTAGTAAAGGGAATTCAGGCTGGAAGTGGGACTAGGCCATACCCCTCTAATATCCACTTTGGGGACCTATGTCCCAAAATTCCTCCAAATTTCCACAGCAAAGTTACCTTCTTGCATCCACACACACATGAACCTGTAGGGGGCACTTTACATCCAAACCAGAGTTAAATGTATTATACTTGTGACAATTCCCCATACCCAGAAATAGAAAGTGACCCAGTTTGGGTTGACTCCTCAAGACTTATAGATGAGTTCCAGTTCAAGAAACGCATTGCTGTGCTGCGTTCTCTGTATGTTTACCTCATTTAAGAGCTTAAAGATACTTTTTAAAATTAATTACTGAAGTGTTTAGATCAGTGGTTCTCAACCTGTGGATCGCAACCCCTGTGGGGCAAAATGACCTTTTCACAGGGGTTACATGTTAGATATCATACACATCACATGTTAACATCACAATTCATAACAACACTAGTAAAATTACAGTTATGAAGTAGCAACGAAGATAATTTTATGGTTGGGGGGCCATCATCATAACATGAGGAACTGTATTAAAGGGTCTCAGCATTAGGAAGATGGAGAACCACTGGTTTACATGAATGATGTCTGATCAACTGCTTCATGTCCTGAACCAGGGGAGCTGAACCCCTTCTTTTCCCTAAGTCAGATGACAAGCACAGTACAGGATAAATAACATTTACCATATTCTGTGTCCCAGGAGTCCTGTTGGTGAGGATGAGACAACTGAACACATGACATTCTACAGACTGGCAGATGAGATTGACACAGTCCTTGTCCCACAGGCTCCCCTTCTATGGTGAAGGACACCATATGACATGCAGGGCCACCCAGCCTACTTGGAAACGCTGAACAATCAGAACTGTGGGAAGAAGACTTTGGTCATCGGAAAGAGAGGTGAAGCCCTGTTCCTGTGACTGACTTACCTGAGTGGTTCTGTAGCTGGCATGGAACTGGATCCCAGCATCCATGAATGAGCAGGAACTCAAGGAGAGCTCTTTGACCAGAGAGCCACATCTGTGGGAACAGAGTGGAGAGGGAGCACAGCTTGTGGTTAGGCTATCTTGGTCCCTTCCGGATTTAAAAGAACCAACATACCCATAATATTGGGCTTAATTGTCTTTCTACTGTGTAAGAATGGGGGAGGGGGGCACAAAAGTATCACAGCTCTGTGGATGAGCAACGTCTGCCCTCACTCTAGGTAACAGCGTTCTGCCAAGATGTAAGTGATGTTTCAGCTTGATCATGCTCAGAGCATCTCTGCTGATCAGCTATCGAGATTTAACCAATGTGGTATACTGATGGAAGCCATGTCTTACTCCAGGGGACCCAATGGAACGTGGTATAGTTGAACACTTGGCTTTGTAATCTGGTGCTTGAGGGCTTGTTGACCTATCACAGAATAGCGCCTAAGCAAGAAGTATCAGCTTGTGCAAACACAGGTACCTGAAGGCCGATAACACAGTCTCACGGCTTTCTTTTGCAAAAATGTATTTACTAAGCTGGGAATCAAATAGTTTCAGCTTACCACAGGTGGAACCTATATTTGAACAAGAAACAAAACGGCTCTAAGTTGGTTTTGCTAATAAAAGACTCACAGCCTCTTCCCAGCGTTTCTTCTGAGACCCAACAGCTCTTGACTTGTGGCCTTCTGGTTTACTTCTTTTTTCTCTTCCAACTATTCTTCCTTTAATCATAAACCCAGTGTGTGAATATTTATTTTACGTGTACTGCACCCTATTCTTACCTGTGTATGTGTCATGTGTGTCTAGGTAGGTACGGTCAGTAAAACTGAGAAAATTCAGATAGAAGAGTGGGTTATCCCTTCTGATTTGTGTCTCTGCTGTCTCCAAAGTGGTTTACATGTGCCTCCTGTCACTGTATGATATTTATGCAAGCATTATGTATGGATGACAGACATCTACATTTCATAAATTACATTAATTTTGAATTGAGAACAATAAAGCCATTTCTGAAAGTGGTTCAATAACAGAAAAAAATAAATTCAACTGAATATTAAAAATGGAGAGAAGAGTTCAAAAAAAATAAGAAACGAAAAAACCCACATGATACTGTGGTTTTGTCTCATATATCAATTGGATTAAGTCTTGGTAGTCAGATATTTGGTCAAATATTCTTCTGCATATTTCTATGAAGGTGTCTTAAGGTGTGGTTAAGACTTAACTTAGTGGATTAAGAGCAGAATGGATCACTCTCCTCATTGTGAGTGAGCCTTGTAACACAGCAAAACTGACTTTTCTGAGTCAGGACCTCCTGTGGACCTAAACTTCAACCTTTCTTGAGTTTCCAGTCTTCTGCTAACTGAGAAAGATTTTGTATTTAAGTATCTCTAGTTATCATGTATGTGGAGATTCATGTACCCCCCAATAGTTGGTTTTCATTCTTTGAAGTATTTATTGATATAGAGTATATCATGAATATAACCCTCTCCTTATAAGTGGACAGGCTCCTCTTTTTACCACTTAAGATGAAAACCAGAAAAGACGTGCATAATATTTCACTAATATTCTCCCAGCAGCCCCATTCAGAAGTGTGTTGGGTGTGAAAATGAGCATACTCTAACAACACTCATGACAGCACCCAACAACTGCATTCACTCCAAGAGTGCAATGAGGGGAAACTGAGTCTTGAACAAACACCTAAAAAAATAAACAGGTCAACGTGATCAGAAATTAGCTAAAGTGTTTACAGAAGAGATTTCCTACATAAATAACGTGTTCAGCAGCACCATAAATCTCCCAACAAATTAAATATAAAACAAGAAACTGAGCATGAGATGGGTACAGGTGTATTTCTCAAAGACAGTTTCCATGGAGAGGGAAAGGCACACTGAGCAGACTGTCCATGAATTATTATTTATAAAGCTGTGCTCTGAAGAGTGGGAGATATATTAGGCTATTATATCCCTCTAATTAAAAAGAAACGATTACAAGCTGAAAGAATCCAAGAAGGAAAGAGAGAAGAGAAAGAGCATAGAATGAAGGAAGGGAGGAGGGAGAGGAGGAGGATAGGAGGGAGGGAGATTGGTTCTAGAATGGCAGCCTGCAGCTCATCTTACTGGGTGTGAGATGAACTGGGAAAACTTGGGTCATAAATGGGGTATCTTTGTCTAGCTCTCGGAGGAAATTCAAAAAGTTTTTATAGAACAGTTTTTAATAGGTAATGTATACCTATGACATAAAACAGAATATTTTAAAAGTAAGTCTCCCTCCAGCCTTTGCCTAATAGCTCAGCTGCCCCCTGACAATAATTATTCTTGACCTCCCTAAAGATCATTTCAAAGACAATTTATAAAAAATAAGAAAATTAAAATATACTTAGCTGAATTCTTTTCATACAATCATGCTCTTAGTTTTAATTATGGCCATATTAGTCCATATTAAATTTAGTATGTTGTACTTTTCTTTTTACTATATTGTATGTTGTAATTTAAGTTCTAACAAGATATTTACCCAACTTTTCAGGCAGATTTTCAGTAGTGCAAATAGCTAGAAGAATTTTACCTGCCTACTCCAGAGATTTGACCATTAACATTTCTTTACAATTATCTGACCTCACATATCCCCATCCATCCCTCATCAAGATTATATTAAGGTCAAATTCACTTGCCTAATTAATCAGCTATCTACAGTCAAGTTTGTATTATGCATAGTTTAATGTATTATAACGTCATTGATAAAGTTTTTGCTAGCGTAGATTTTCCAAACAGTTTGGAAGAAACTGGCCTTCCTTAGAAAGAAATGTGAAAATGAACATTGGCTTCTGAGAGGAGTTGATAGGTGAAGAGTGATGAGTCCCCTGGTGTCACCCCCAACTCCTGATAGGGGGTCTTGTCCAGTGGGAGGACCCCTCATTGCTGCTGCTGCTGGGTAATGGTTGGGTTCCCTCCTTATCACAGCAGGAACATTTCTCTGATACCGGATGTTCTCTTCTTGTGCTCTACTCCTATCCCTGCTCCCCTGGGGCTGAGATCCTGACCCTGCTTTCTCAGTTCCTATTAATACTGTATTTGCTAACTTCTTCAATGTTTTCCCTGCTCTTGAAGCCTCTGGTGTTTCCTTTCCAGTACCTGAGATCATATCTCTAAAATCACAATGCCCCCTAGACTGATGACCCCGTTTGCTCAGATCCACTGAATAACCTGCTCCATTCTACTGTGTTGTCTACTAAGCTGATCCATACAGACCACAGCGATGGCCTTTGTTCCTGGCTCAGGGGGTTGACTAAGGGAGGCACTGATAGGGACAGAAAGATGGTGCAAGGGTGTGGCCAGGGGATTTTCCATTGCACCTTCCATGCTAGGTCTATAAGCTGACTGCTTCCTTTACTGGGAACTCCACCTCTATGGGAGACATTTCACCACCCTTCTCTGTGGATTCCTGCAGAGAACCCTTCCTTGTTGAGTTTATTAAACATAAAGTTTTCCTATTTTTTTTCAAACTCATGCCTAGACTTTAGTCACCTTAATCTCTGTCCGTGCTTTCTGCTTTAACAAGGGAAGCCTTGTTAAACTCTTCTCATTTCCAAGTGCCATCTGTTGTTTCTTCCCCTAGAACTTTAACAGGCTTATCTGGTTCCTCTGGATCCTCTTTATTTGTAGGTCTGTTTTCACGTGTGCAAAACAAGCCACAGACTTCTTTCTTGTCTCACAATTGTATATAAGGTTGAGGCATAAATACTGGAAGAAACCACACCCTGTTTGCTGTGCTTAACGTTGTTCTCAAGAAGAAGAGGCAAAGAGACAAATGACATGGAGGACATTTTACCCAAGTGGTTTGCCACTGACCTTATCTCTGCAAAGAAGAATACCCAGGGAGGAGAGCACCTCTTGGTTTGCTGCTGACCTTATCTCTGCAGGGAAGAGTACTTAGGGAGGAAGCACCTCTCTCTCAGCTGGGAATGCAGAATTTTAACTGGTTTTTCTTTCTCCTCCAGGTGAGTTCTGAAGAGGATGTTGACAAACTATGATAATAATGAGAATTCAAAATTGAATGGGGTTAAGAAAAAGGACATCATTCACCCAGATAAAAATAGTATCCAGAGACCAGAAAACCAGAAGATGAGACATTGAACTTCAGCTTTCTATAAAGGGCTCAGTTTCCCTTGAGGTCTGGGTAACAGTGAAGTCTCTTTTGGTTCATAGAACACTTAGAAAATGAGAGGAATGCTGTGGCCTAAATGCAAACCTAAAAAATAACAGGCTGTTTCATAAATTCCCATGTGGGGAGTGTTGTGGCCATGAAGACCATCTGTGGACCCATCTCAAAATCAGCATTCCGGGGGCTGGTGATAGATTAGTGGTTAAGAGCACATACTGCTCTTCCTGAGGACCAGAGTTCAATTCTGAGCACCCACATCAGGTGGCTCTCAACTGCCTATAACCCCAGTTCGAGAGGATCTCACACTTCTGACCTCTGTGGGTGTTTACACTTATGTGCACATGCCTCCCCACCCCACACTACACACATATACATAATCAAAATAATAAAATAAAATCGTTTTAAAATGTCGGTGTTTTGGAACACGCCGACTCTGGTATCAAAGGCAAGCTGTAGCACAGGAGGCTGCTGAAACTGGCCTGTAATTAATACCCTCCCCCTGCTAGCCAGCCAGGCAGGACAGAGTGAGGGCTGCCCTCCAAGGAGACTCCTACTCTGTTCCTGTCAGGAGATCTGCTAGGCCGGGGGACTGCTCTCGGATCATTTCACCCATTTCCTAGAACATCCTCTTTCTCAATTGCAGCTCTTCAGTCATTTTTAAAAACCAGGTTGCTCCATACAGAAAGAGGGGAAGAGAAGAAAGTGGGGTCAAATTCTGACTTGAAGATAATGGGGTTCTGCTTCAGGACAGTGACCATATAACATTAGACACTTTACCTAACTTCTTTACCTTAAAAATCTCTCTGGACATCAATACAACCAGATAAAATGATTTTAAATGAGTTTTTTTCAGTTTTTTTAATGTATTTCTTTCATGTGTATGAGTGTTCTGTCTGCATGTATGTCTGTGTACCACATGTATGTCTGGTGTCCACTAAATCTGATGAGGGTATCAGATTATCTAGAACCGGAGCTACACAATTGTGAGTTTCCATGCTGGTGCTCGGGACTGAACCCAGGTCCTCTGCATATCTAACAAGTCATCTTAAATGCTGAGCTGTCTCCAGTCTCAAGATGACTTAAAATTTTCTTTTTTGAATAGTGAATAACTCTAGGAGAGGCCAGTCCTAAGTCTGGAGGGTCTCATAGGATTAACTAACAAGAGAGGTAGCCAAGTGTACTTTTTTGTGAGCTTTTTTTATGTTTCAAAAGTGAATTAAACTGGTCTCGCTGAACACAGCGGACAATGAGGACTACTGAGACCTCAAGAACAATGGCAATGGGTTTTTGATCCTACTGCACCTATTGGCTTTGTGGGAACCTAGGCAGTTTGGATGATCACCTTACTAGACCTGGATGGAGGTGGGTGGTCCTTGGACTTCCCACAGGGCAGGGAACCCTGACTGCTCTTTGGGCTTACGAGGGAGGGGGACTTGATTGGGGGAGGGGGAGGGAAAGGGGAGGCGGAGGTGGGGAAGAGACAGAAATCTTTAATAAAAAAAAATAAAATCTAAAAAAAGTGAATTAGAAGTTGGTATTAAACATTTTGCAAAACAAAAAGAGCAATAAACACACTTACCTGTAGCTACACATATTCTCCATTCTGCTGGTGACCCTGGACAAGTTTCTCTCCACCCATCGGCTCCTGCTCACCAGCTCCTGCAGACGCTTATGAAATAACCATTCTGAGGCTTAATATTAATCACATACTCTTTGGCCTATTAGCTCTGGATTCTTATTAACTAACTTGTACATCTTAAATTAACCCATTTTATGGGTAAAATATTATTTTATATTTTACCACGAGGCTCATGGTCTGTTACCTCTTGCTTGTTGGGTGGCTACATGGTGTCTGCCTGAATCCACTTTCTTTTCTCCTCTATCTCTGCTTGGGTTTTCCCACCTTGCTATATTCTGCTCTACCATGGCCAAAGCAACTTCTTTATTAACCAATGGTAAGAAAACATATTCACAGCATACAGGGGGAAATCCCACATCATTTACCTGTCACTTTTAAGGTGATAACAAACTTAATGGCAGTCCCTTTTCTTTATAAGCTATATGCACACATATATTTTATGCACTTATATATGTATCTAGTATGTATGTATACACACATGCATACACAAATTCACATGTAAGATATGTCAGCTCCACATCTTAGAGCCAGTGGCACAAGGATAAAATATGTTACCTCCTGAAAATGAAACAAAACACCCCTCCAGGCACCAAGATGGTGACTGTCTGTATTAGAATTAACTTATGCCCTGAACTGATCCATATCACCTAACATTTCTGTAAATTACACACATTATGAGGGCCCTAAGATTTACATAGCCATATGCAATATTACAAAGCTTTATTGTCAGTTCTTCAAGTTTGTAGAATGCATCCTTGATAGTGTTGCTCTCCCTATGTAAGCTAAAAGACCATGGCAATCAAAGAAAAGTCCTTATCCCTGGTCACTTTGTTTCTTTGGCTTTATTTCTTGCCTGACAAAGTATTTTATGTGTACTGTGTAAGTCTAAGAAATAAAAACTCTAAGTATCAGTTCACAACTTCTACATGATTTAAATTAAAATGAAGATTTAATTTTTTACATTTATTGATTTCTTGGAAATAAGAGGAAAACCTGGGAGACCTGGTTCTCTCTTTCCACCATGTGGGTCCTGGACATCAAATTCAGGTCATCAACTCTAAGTACACCTGCACACTCGTACTCAGCGAGTTGTAAAAGCCCTTTCCAGTCTGTCTTATTCTCATGGTGAGAGGAGAATGTCTGCATATTGATGGAACAGCTCGTGGTCTTATAACATCACTGTCATGTAAGCAAGAGACTCTGTTTTCAGGACATTTTTAAGCATGTCTCCAGCTAGTGTCAATCAAAGCCATGAAAAACTATAGAAAGCAGACCATGAAAAACCACATGATTCCACATGAACCCAGCTCCAAAATAGAATTGTAAGTACCCGAATTTTCACTTAAAAAATTCGCAGTAGTTAATTCTGGAACCTCATAAGGAAATTTACAAAGTCGGGTATTAGTCTCCCTAAGACTTACTTGGCCTAAATACCTAAAGGGTCTAAAGTCTATTAAACCCAGGCTCTTTCAGTCCCACCTCCCATCACATTCCAAACAACACATGACACCATGGAGCTATCTGACCTGTTTTTATGCCCTCTTGTATTAACTAGTTGTTCTTAGAACCAGTGATAATGGTGGAATAGAATTATTCGAGCTTCAGAAGGAAACTCATCTCATGGTATTTTTGGAAGAAGGAATAATTAAGTCAAAAGTAGGACTTGTCAATCTCTAGGAAAATGGATAGACTACAAGAAATGCATGGTGGAAACACACAGTAGGACTTAAATTCTGCATTAACTTCATTTCCTTCTTGCTAAAGGCATCGGTGTTGTGTCTGAGCTTGGGAATAATGAGTAAGTAAACAAAATCATTTCTGAACTCATTTATTCTGTTAATGATTCTGCCTCCAGCCCTTCAGTTTGGGGAAAATCATTTTTCTCATTCTTTCCCAGTCACTGAATGTCTCTGTAGCATTAGGGGCTGTTTACAATGCTGCTATCCCTGGGCAATACGCGAGAGACTCTAGATGAACTAGAAACTAAAACACCATAGTTCTTATCGAGGCTTCACATTTAAAAAACATCAAAATATACAATAAAGACTGGGTATGATAGTACTATGAAAGAAATGTGTACTATATTAAATATTTTACTTGCTTAGCTCCTTACCAATTGCTTATCAGGCTGTAGTCAAGTCACACCTTTCTTCCTATGAATATAGTGTAAGCAAATGAAATTATTTCTTGTAATTGATATCATACAAATATTCACACCATATTTATATTATTTTCAAACTACTTTTCTATTAAATATACATGTATACACACAGACACACTCACTCTTTTGGTCTGAGGTAGCTTTTAATATGCTGTTGGAAACAACATTGACCCATTTCCTTGTTTAAAAAAAATTACACTCAGCTAATTTCCTAAAGAGGTCAGAGAATAGTGCTATAAAGGTAAGGAGCAAACAGTTATTAAAAGAAAAGTTTGAAAAGTTGAGGCATTAGACCCCAACGTCTCGCTCATCAAACTGAACCAGACAACTCTAATCCTCCTTTTCAACTGCTCCTCGACTCTGCTGTGAACAGACTGATTACCCAAGGCTCTGCAGCCACACCTGGCCCCACCACTTTGAGCTACAGCACTTGCCCATTGCGGAGGACCCACCAGAGCTGCACCTCACCCCACTAGCTTCCTTTCACGGTTCCCGCCACAACTTCATCTTCAAGAAGGAATGAGTAACAGGATGCTGACAGCCTAGTTACAAGAATTGCCAGTTCCTTCCAGTAGACCCCAGTCAGGAATTTGGGCTACTATCTGATTTTTGGAAGAACACCCTTGCGGTCCAATATTTTACCAAAGACCAGTGGTTATTACTGAAATAACTGTTCCCACGTGGGGAATTTGAGCAATGGCCTTTAAAGATCCCCGCTAAGGACCAAATGCTCTGCGTCTATCTAGAGCCCAGAGTTTTATTGTGTTTGTGTATTTAAACGGCATCATTTTCTGGAAATGAAGGAAGTTAAGGAACAATTAATCTGAACTTCCAGTAAAAACTCAAATAAATGGGCAGCGAGAGTATTTCACATGGTTATTTCACATGAGCAAATGAGACAGTTACCAAGGCCAGTAATTCTCACTCCTGACTGCACATTCTATCTGTCTGGAGAGCTCTTAAAAATACCAATCCCCAGACATCACCCCCATCGACAGGATCAGAAATCCCAGAGGTGAGGGCCTGATTTCCGTGTGCATCTAAAGCTCCCCGGAGGAGTTAAACTCGCAGCCCAATTTGGGGGTCCTTAACCTCGGCCTTTTGTCCCATCAGTCTACTTGGCCAAAGTATCCAAAGTATGCAGTTTTGGGGAAATTTGGGATAATGGATTTGCTTCTCTGCTTTGACACATCACTTGATAAACGCCCACTACTTATGACATCCATTGCTCTTGCTTGTCTGATTCACGCTGTCACTCTTTACCGGAGTGTGCTCTGGAATCTACAGAGACATGACTCAGAGGGTGAAATTCAATGAAAGCCTGCCCTTCAAACTTCCCTGGGAAACTCACTCAAGTGGAAACTGAAAATGTACGTGGAAGGGCACCCGTCCTCGAGTACACAAAGGCCAGACTGTTTCACAAGAGACTTTTACTAACATTTTTGAATATTTAGAAAGCCACACGTCCTGCCTTCTCTCACTGATGTGACCACCCAGGTCACCAGACTCGAGGCTATAGAATCAAGGGAGACAAGCACAAATGAGCCAACTAGACATGAGCTTCCTGGTACCTGCAATGCACAACCTACCATGGACCTTCTCACTTTGAGAAATGCCGGTCTTTCTTAAAGGAGTAGAAACAATCATAGATTTGTATATAATCTTACTAAAAATGAAAGAAGCCAAACTAATTTGATTCTTAAACAGCATTCGTTCATATTTATTTCTAGTCTACCCTGCCTCCTGTTCAATGTTTCATGTTTTATCCAAACCCAAGTCTCCCACAAAGATGCGAGAACACACACACTCATAGAAGCACATCCTAGACCTTTCAACCCCAAGAAACTTTCTGCCCCAAGAAGCAAAAGAAGAAAGTGAGAGAGAGAGAGAGAGAGAGAGAGAGAGAGAGAGAGAGAGAACCCTTTAGAAATTTGTTTTAATGATTATTCATCAGCATAGTTCTTAATTATTTACATAAAGTTAGACGTCTTTTAAAAATCAATTGGATGTCTTGGGATCAAAACAAGATCTAACTAAAACTGAACAAAAATCTTCTACCAGATTGAAGTCAATACCTCATTTTCTTCTCTAAGAAGCTTCTAACAAAAGCATATGCATATGTGTGTACATGTGTATGAAGATCAGAAGACGACCTTGATTGCCAGGTCACTGGAGCCTGGAGCCTGACAATTTACTAAGTTGGCCAGTGAGGCCAGGAATCCTCTCTCTGCCTCCCAGTGCGAGGATTACACGGGCATTCCACCACGTCTGACTTTTTATGGATCACGCTGAAGACTGAACTCAGGTGTTTTTTTGACCAAACCATTGACCCAGCACCCAACAAAATATGTTTTACTAGTGATCCAATTAACATCCAGTAGAAATAGAAAGATATTTCTTATATTTGCTTCTGCCTTAGTAAACAGAAACCCCACTCAGAATTTCACAGCATTCAGGCAAGGGCTCAAGAGCAAAGCAAAGACTTCAGCCCCAAGTTCTTGCTTCAGAGGCTAGTCTTTCTTTTTCCTCCAGATGATCGTTGAGTTTGTATTTGTTGTTTTTTTAGTAAAATATGTAAGTGTCTTTCTTCTTTCTATGTTTAAGACTAGAGTTCTGCCAGGCGGTGGTAGCACACACCTTTAAACACAGGACTCAAATCCGGTCTTGAAAAACAGAAAAAAAAAGAATAAAGTTCTGAGAAGGGACCAGTTTAGGTGAATGCCCAGTTGCTCGCTGACAACTAGGAGCAGAAAAGCTAGCTTCATGACTCTTAGAAAAATTACAAAGAGTTGAAAAGTTCCACCTTTGTAATTGTCAAGGAGGTGGAGAGGAGTCCGTGATGGCTTTGTGGTCATTGACTCACAAAGCAGAGTGTCCAGGGTGACTGACTCTGGCACCTTGTGTTATGATAGTTCTGGAAATGTGTGCCAGATTCTTTTCCAGTTTGGAAAGGCAACATTACAGACTAGAGATCTAGTTTTGATGGGAGACAAGAACACAGTTGTGAGTGTAAAGAGATGTGGAAGGAACCACCGCGGTGACAAACCCTGCTCCTGGCCTTTGCTGACCCCACTTGGAGTGCTCACACATTTCCCTATGGACACCTCAGCCTCTTAGCTCACCGACTTGACAAACACATCTCTTTGACTCTTGGCTGTCAGAAAAACAAGCACAACTCTGCTGTGCTTCATCCCAGTTCTGGAAGTGCTTTACTGTTAAACCTTTATCAAAAGACTCCAGGAAAGATAGCGATTTTTTTTCTTCCTTGCAAACTTGAGTCCATAAAGTGTCACAGACACTGAAAGCTAATTTTAGTTTGGACTACCATGTAACACTGTTGTAAAAAGACTGCCAGTTAGTTCCCAGCTGCTCAGCCTCAAATTAATCACTCAGAAACCATATTATTTGCAATACTGTTTGGCCAATAGCTTAAGGGTATTTCTGGCTAACTCATATCCTAAACTAACCCATCTCTAAGCGTATTTCTGGATAACTCCTATCCTAAACTGACCCATCTCTATTAATCTGTTTACTGCCACGTGGCTGTGGCTTACTGGGTAAAGTTTTGCCCTGCATCTATCTCCAATAGGGGCTACAAGGCTTCTCTCGACTCTGCCTTCTTTCTCCCAGCATTTAGTTTAGTTTTCCCTGCCTAGCTCTGTTATGTCCTGCTCTGCTATAGGCTCAAAGCAGTTTCTTTATTAACCAATGGTATTCACAGCATACAGAGAGGAATCCCACATCATAACACCTTTGAAGAGTAGCTGAATAAAACCCCATTATTTATTTTGCCACTTTTTTTACTTTTGAGATTATAATATAATAACATCATTTTCCTCTTCCCATTCCTCACTCCAAACCCCACCATATACCACTTTTTGCTCTCTTTCAAATTTATGGACCCTTTTCTTTAATTGTTGTAACATGTATCAGATAATCAATTGTGTTCTCCCCTGGACAAGACTATTTCTCCCACTCTCAGTATTTCTTAATTGCCTCTAGTTCTTTGAGGAAAGCTCAGGCCTCCGGAGCTTTCCCAGCCCATTCTGTCACGTCTATTATTGCCCTTTTCCTTCTCATGCTTAGGCGGTCATGTTGAAGAGACATCAATGGTGTAGCTTCTGATATCACTAGGCGATAAAATCTCACAACGAACTCCTTAATGCTCTATCTTTTACAATCTTTTTGCCAACTCTTCTGCTGTGCTCCCTGAGCCTGAGATACAGAAACTGCTTTGTATCCATTGGGACGGAGCTCCACAACTCTGCCTTTTGCTTGGTTGTGGTTTTCTGCTATAGTCTCCATCTGTTTCCTGGAGAAGGAGATGATGTTTTCTTAACTGATGGACACCTAGGATGATTCCATACCTTGGATATTACAAATACTCTCTAATATATATGTGTGTGTGTGTGTGTGTGTGTGTGTGTGTAAATATCTCTGTAATGTGTAGACTTGGAGTCATTCAGGTATATACCCTAGAGCTGAGCTTTATGGAAGTTCAAATTTTAGCATTTGTAAGGGACCGCCATACTCCTTCCATAGTGAGAGAATAAGAAAATCATGTCCGTCTAGATCAGCAGTTCTCAACCTGGGGGTCTCGACCGCTCATGGGGGTCGCATATCAGTTATCCTACATATTAGGTAGTTACATTATGATTCATAGCAGGGATTATGATGTAGCAATGAAAATAATTTTATGGTTGGGATCACCATACCTGAGGAACTATATTAAAGGGTCTCAGTCTCAGGAAGGTTGAGAACCTCTGTTCTAGATAAGAGAGGGCTCACAAGCAGACTGGGGTTGGTTAGGCTTGAAAGTGTGAGGACAGAAGACTGTGAAAGTGATTGAGAATAAAATCTCAATGGTTTTCATTATTGCTGCAAAGATAATGCATAGATAAAGGTGGTGTTAGGAGCAAGGTACCAGATATTCACAATATGAGAAAATATTGCTATATCTGGATTCGTATCTGATTATGTGGATTTACTTTTCTGTTTTTATAGTTGAGACAGTGTCTCACTATGTAGTTCTGCCTCTGCTTTCCAAGTGCTGGGATTAAAGACCTATACCACAATGCCTGTACCCAGATATGCATTCTTTTCATACCAAACCTGGGTGCCAGATGAAGAAGAACGCTTAAAAGAAATCCCACACTAGCTCAGAATTGAGAACAATAGACGGTTATTTATTTAGGGGTAGACTCACAAATCAGAGTCCTCTGCTGGAATGGAGAACAGAAACTAAATCCCGCAGTCAGAAAAGAGACCAGACGCGTGCTTTACTTTGGCATAAATAGTATAAGAGGCCACGCCCCAGGGGCAGGTAACTTAAAGGCTATTGGCTGTATGATTTCCTACAGCACCAAAGATAATCCTGATGTGCTTATGGAGAGAATCATATCTCTGTACATTCACTCATAATTAACAACCTGTGTGTGTTGTTAACAAAATTACCGGTGCATATTTCAGGCATGTGTTTACCCAAGTTTGAGATTAATTTATATTTTTAGCTTTCAAATTTTAGACCTCTGAAAATGTGTATTTACACACACAAATATATCATATATGTTACACATATACTGTGTATATATTTAATACACAGTGGCATCCTGCAGAATACTAAAGGCAAATATTAAATTTACCTAACTCAGAATGGGAATATGAGCAAACCATATCCTAAAGTCATAAAATGCTATAATAATTTATTTTTACAGGAGCTTTTTAAAGTCAAGTATGATAAACTAAAAAAATAAAGATTTTTAACATTCTTTGAGGAAAATTCGGAGAAAAGACTGGAGTTGGAAAGATGGCTCAGCACTTAAGAGCCCAACTGCTCTTCCAAAAAACTGGGCTCAATTGCCAGCACCCACGTTGTAGTGCACCACCATCTGTAACTCCAGTCCTGGGAATCTTATGGTCTCTTCTGGCCTCTGCAGGCACCAGACACGCATGGAATGTACAGACATACATGCAAGCATAACACCCATACACATAAAAAATAATAATTTTAAAATCTTTTTAAGGAGAAAATACTGTAAGACAAGCTGTACATGGGCTGTGGACAAGACTCTCTCTGAAGGCTGAAGTTTCATGATGTCTGATTCAGTCAAACTCCTAAGGATTATACGGTGAATATCAAATGCCTCCAGAAGTGAATAGTGAAACCACTCGGAATCGACTCAGTTCCAACACAGAGAATCCAACAATCTGAAGGTTTAAGGGCTGGAAACCATTGCTTTTGTGGCAGTGGTTTTATAGGGAAAACATACGTGTGTATACACACACACACATATATATATATATATATATGTTATTGTGTCAAGTCTAAAAAGTTAGTCTCTTCCTGTGTTTTGCCTTTACAATAATTTAAGGATGATATAATAAGGTATAGCGGATACACTAAGCCTCCACTCTACTTAGAGCCAGGAACAGCAGCCAGAAAGAGCTGGCCCCAGGCTGAAGAGCAGAGGGAAATGGATATGTATTGCCCTCATTCTGGGCAGAACTCAAGGCCAACAATATGCCTCAAGTCTCTTGGGCTCTGTAAGTCTATCCCTGGGTATGGCTGGACCCAAGAGCACAGCTTTGTCTTTAAGTCAAAAATTGACCAGAAACCCTCAGATCCCAGTTTCTCAAATGTGAATGAGCAACACCATTGCAAGACCCTTGGGAAACATTTCGGTACTAAAGCCTATATAAACCTCTCCAAGTGACCTGATGAGTGGCCAGATAGAGGAACCTGGCTGATTCCATGCAGGTTTGTTGTCTGAACTCACATGTTTTCAGCTCCTCTCTGGTAACACCTGGTGAACTTCCATGAAACCCATTTCCCTAGAAAACTCCACCCTCAGCTCGACTTCTCAAATCTTAGACTATCCGAGGAAGGGAATATTTTTACTCATGCAGCAAAAAAAGCAAAAAGACAAGGCTTTTCTTTTACTTTTTCCCATGTCCCAAGGAGGAAAATGAGTAGCTAGGAGAATAACCTGAAACATTAGGCTATGAAACAAGATTAAAATGAAAAGCTATCTAAAGAATAAATAAGGGAAGGTTCTTGCCACTGATGCATAGGACCTCATTTCAGTCCTCAGCATACACTTAAGAAGCCAGGCGCGGTGGTTCTTGCTTGTAAACTCAGCTGACTGTGTGACTTCTCCCGGGTAGATGTGAGGAAATATCTACTCATTGAAAACAGGGCAAAGTCCACCGCAGTCTGTCTTTTCTAACTAGTCCATTTGTCAGGTTTCTTACAGGGTCGTGGGTGAAGGTTTATTTAGAAGAGCGTGGACATCTTAAAGACAGTCCTAACAAGGGGCAATTGTGCTTTCTGTCTCATAATCCACAACTATAAATTTCTTCCTTGTTGGCGATACCTATTGTGTAAAATATTTAGCTGCAACTCTTGCCTTTAACCTCTAGGTGTCAGCACTACCATCCTTCTCTATTTGTGAATCAACATAGATTCTAGGCATCATAGATAAGGGAACATTCTCCCGCTTGGTGTAGACTTCCTGTAGACTGGGACCTTATGAGCAGTAGTCAAAGCTGTTAGCCTTCATATATTAGCTTCCAGAAGTCCCCTCTCCCAGCCTTGAAAGTATGAAGAGATAAAATGAATACTGAGTAGTAAGGCTCTTAGATGCTCTCTTAGTACCAAGGGCACCTGGAATTATGTCTTGGAATGGCTTAGGTGAAGTCCTAACTATTTTGATCATTTTGGAGTATCCACCGGCAGTGACTCCATTCCCAGTTAGTGGATGTCTATGTGGAGGAAGGCAGAACTCTAAGAGCAGGACTCCTTCAAATTAAGAAAGTCATTGAGGACAGCAAGCTCAAGCAGATGCAGAGCTTTCTGGGAAGAAATTTTGACTAAATCCATTAAAACCCCTAGGATAGTTTCTCTTTCTACTGGAGCAGCTCTGCGCAGCACATCCCCTTCAGTCCCTGAACAGGTTGGAAATTTGTTATCTCCAAGGTACTCTAACTCTACTCGCCCAGTTCTTCACAATTCAAGTAGTTTAAGATCCATTATTTGCACTGGTAAAAACTCTTCTATCAGTAATTACATGCTTAGTGAACGTGTTTAGGCTCTGGTTAGTAAAATCTAACATATTAAATATGATTCCTCATGAAAGGTCCTGGTACTAAGAAAAAATCATATGGTTTAAATCCTACTGAAAATTGAAAGGGTTTCTTACCCAATATTAAGTCTCTCCACTGATGCAATAATAAATCAGATCAGGCTGAATTAATAAGACCAGGGTCCAGGTTTAATCTGAGCACAGCAACTCCAGGTGTTCTGGGGAGGGGAGAGAAACCGTGTGGCAAATCTACAGTCTGGGTCTTAAAGGTCTTAAATACCCTGTAGGCATGGTCTTGAGCATCTCGGAATGAGGAGCCTCCCCTTTGAGGGGCTTTCTGGGGAGCAGGGCTTGGGGAAGGAAGTGGGGCTTGGCTGAGGCTGAGCTTCCACCTAAACAAAAATGTCAAGAAAAAGGCTAGCTGTGAATGAGCAAGCATGAAGAAGTAACGACTGGCAGGGAGTCATTGAGCAAGTCTGAACTCAGAGGCACAGTAAAGAGGGCACGGTTAGCTGACAGGTTTTGCTTGGAAGTATTCAGAGCATCCTCAGTGCCGTTTTTCTAGTTTGTGGCTTAGAAGGGATCAGCCCCTTCCATCTTTCAGGATGACACCGATGGTTTAAAGTCAGTCAGTTAATCCTACATTCTGCTTCTGGATGCTTTTGGAAGCAGTTGTAATATTTAGGTCAAACCACAGAGAAAAACAGATCCCAAGATTTGCTTACTTCCTCCCTAAAGAGGAATTCTGTCCACCCCCAAGTGACACACTGCACATTGATGTGATAAATTAAGAGGTTAGAACGGGGTTAAGGCAAAGATGGTAGGCAGAAATAGCTTCACCTGGAGCAGAGGATGATGCCTGCACTGCATGCAGTAGCAGAGAACATCCAGACTGAGCATCTTCCGAAATTTTATTTAGGAGCCACCACAGTTTCCTTAATGTGAAAGACAGGGTGGCCTGGATGTTCAGTACAACTTTTATTGACAAAGGTATGCCATTAAGGTCAGATGAAAATATGTTCTTCATTTTTGGACACGTTACAAGTTTCTTTTAATAAGGGGTGGTCCCTGACAAGACAACTGGAGCCATTTTACTAAAAACAGAGAAAGACAATGTAATCCCAGCTCATGGGAGGCAGGAAGATTGTGAGCTGAGTTTATGGGGTTCACAGAAAACATTGTCTCAGAAACAAAAATCAAAACCTATAAGAAACATCCTCATTAAAATCTCATGATATAGCTATAAAAATAAATTAACAAGTAACAAGCATGCCATGTCAAATAGAAGTGTTCTAAGTGTCCCGTATGACAATATGTGCCACTAACAACATCTGAAATTCGTGCTGAATGGCGTGCTGACACTGTGGTTAAGTGTTAAAGGGACACTGAGGGCATCTGCCCAGAAGTTCATTTTCACTGACAGGAAGCACTGAGGCTGATGACTGACAACCTGACTGCTTGGACAGAAGCAGCCACCTCCCAGAGCCAGGCAGATTGTCTGCACGTTGCTGCCACCTAGTGTGCAAACATTTATGAGCCACACCAAGATCTAAGAGAAATCTAAGAACTGTTAAATTATCTTTACTTTTATGCTGTGTGAACATACCATGTGGGGCAGGGGTATGATGTGTTCAATAACTAGTTACATAAATCACGCATCTGGGTTATTTGGGATATGCATATGGATGTATGTTACACAAATAAAGCTTGCAATTTATTGATTCAAAAATTTAAAGTGTGCAGTGTTAATACTACATAAATTATTGTGTTTCCACCATGCTTTGGTAGTTTTTATATCAATACATGTAGGAATGACTCCCATCCATATGTTCTCCATTGTGGGTGGCAGTGGGCTTTGTGTTTAAGACAAATTACACTGTAATCCTCAAAACTCACTCTGAGGAAAGACATTATTGGGCTTGGAAAATGGCTCAGTGGTAAAGAACACTTGCTGGTCTTTCAGAAACCATGAGTGTGGCTTCTAGTACCCAGGTCAGATGGCTCACAACTACCTAAAACCCCAGCTCAGGGAATCTGATGCCCTCTTCCCTCCTCCATGGGCACTTGCACATGTGACATTCACACACACAGACATACATGCATAAAAAATAATTCTTTCTTGTAAAGTAAGACATTATTTACATGCTAACTGTGATAACGTTTATTTTTTTGAAACTCTCTGAGGACAACACAAAGATTGGCACATACAGCATCCAGGCTCACGTAAGCAGCAGCTGAGGTCAAATTTGTAATATTTAGAACAATACTACTGTCTTAGTTAATAGTAATGCCATCATTACTATTGCTATGATGAAACACAGCAGCCAAAGCACCTTGAGATGAAAGGTATTAGTTGGCTCACACTCCCATTTCACTGTTGATCATCGAAGGAAGTCAGGACAGGAACTCACACAGGGCAGGCTCCTGGAGGCAGGAGCTGATGTAGAGGCCCTGTAGGGGTGCTGTTTACTGGCTTACTCCCCAAGCCTTGCTCATGTTGCTTTCTGATAGAATTCAGTACCACCAGCCCAGAGAGGGCAGCACTCACAACCATCTGTGCCCTCCCACACCAATCATTAATTCAGAAAATGCCCTACAGCCCGATCTAATGGAGGCATTTTCTCAATTGAAGTTCATTCTTCCCCGGCTTGCAACAAGTTGATGTAAGACTATCTAGCCCAACTACACTGGCAAATGTTTAATAACCACAGATACTTTGTTCCAAACCCACCACATCCTCAACTTTACTAGGTTATTACTCCTTCCTTCACCAGACTGCATGTTTTCATGCCCCCATTACACTGCACATGAATCTCACGGTAAATTCAGGTAAACACAGTAGGCGTGTCACAGCCTGAATGCTACGCTGGCTTTAAGTTCCCTTCACCAAACAATTGAGCCTGTTACTTTTTGATTGGCTTCGCCCATGTTCCCAGCGCAAAGACAAAGAGCAGGTTGAACTCATCAGAACAGAACACGAGTGGCTCAGTCCTTCTAGGCACAACTGAGTTAGCGTTCTTGTTTTCAAAACCCCCATCGGAATAACCCACTCACATCTGCAACTTTAACTAAACTTCAGTTTTATGATTCTTTATTCTTATCATCATAAGTTTATCAATAGGATTGTAGAAGATGTAAGAGTCTAAATCACCACCCCCTGCAAATTTGACAAAAATCATGAACGTTACCATCCAAAAAACTTGGTCAGTTCTCCAACAACTTTGAAACGGCATGAATTTGAATGAAAAGTTATTTATTTATTTATTATGTATACAATATTCTGTCTGTGTGTATGCCTGCAGGCCAGAAGAGGGCACCAGACCCCATTACAGATGGTTGTGAGCCACCATGTGGTTGTTGGGAATTGAACTCAGGACCTTTGGAAGAGCAGGCAATGCTCTTAACTTTGAGCCATCTCTCCAGCCCCTGAAAAGTTATTTTTTAACTCATCATGTAGAAGGACTTGTTAATGAAATTACCCTTTCATATTTTTCATCACAACAGAAGAGGCTAACACACTTAAAGTATTGAAAAACTAAACAGATCATCCGTTAGGATTCTCCACCTGAAAAACGCATCCAAAATGTATGAGACACCGAAACATTTTCAGGTAAGCAAAACCAGAATGCTTTCAATAATTAAAGTGATTTATAAGGAACAGAAGACAAGGACACATGGTGCCAAGCCTGACGACCCGGGTTTGATATTTTGATACCTGAGATTTGTGGTAAAAGAAGGGAACTGACTCCTTCAAGTTTTTTTCTGGCTTGTACACATACACAAATTGTGTATGTCCATACACACACAGAGACACACACAGTGTAGTAAAAATGAGAGCCCCCAAATCAAAGAGCACCAAATAATGATTTACAAATAAATGAAGAATATCATTAAAATGACGTATAAAGGCAAATACCTAACTAGAACAGATGAGTGGGGTAGGCCATGTTCATTCCCACAGGAGATTCCCTAGACAAAGCTGGAGTTGAAAGAGATAACTTTTGAAAAGAGATCCTAATAGCCAGGACACCTTCCTCTATCCAACCATCCTTGTTCTACGGCCTAAATTCTTTAATCTTTTGCTTAGAAAAATGGGTTCAGTGTTATAAATTGGATAATCATGATTACAATGGATCATGGATAATACATGTTACCACTGGAGATGATTGCAGCCAACAGGTTTCCCGCCAAGGAAGTTGGTAACATTTAAGATTATTACGTGGGGGGCTGGAGAGATGGCTCAGTGGTTAAGAGCATTGCCTGCTCTTCCAAAGGTCCTGAGTTCAATTCCCAGCAACCACATGGTGGCTCACAACCATCTGTAATGGGGCCTGGTGCCCTCTTCTGGCCTGTAGGCATACACACAAACAGAACATTGTATACATAATAAATAAATAAATATTTAAAAAATTGAAAAAAAAGATTATTACGTGGCATTTTCAGTTCTGTTGATGATTTTAAAAAAAATACAATATTCATACAATTAAGGGCTGAAGGCTATGCATGGGCTGTTAAAGTCCCCTGTGGATTCGAGGGAGTCAAAGTTAGAAATTCTTAGGCATTTTAAGGAAAATGACTTACTTCTGATAGGGGCAATCTAAACAGAGAGTGTCTACCGAAAACCCTCAGTTCATCCCAAGGTGGAGAGTTTTTGATAGCTATCAAAATATTTTATCATTTGCATTACCAAGGGTGAGGAAACAAATTTTCCAGGCTGCATAAAGACTTGGCCCCATGAGGGTATCTTCTTTCTAAGGTTTATGCTTCGAAATTATTTTCTCTAAGGTAGGGTTCAATTATTCAACAGTTTCCTAAAATGGGTTCTGTATTTACCCCATTCACATTACGAACTGTTGTTGCTTCCATAAAAAATATAAAGAATATCTACCAATTTTTAAGTACAAGTGTTATAATCAAATTGGGCCTAAATAATCATCAGATTTCTTTTTTGTTGATATCGTTTGGTTTTTCATTTGTTTGCTCGTTTATTGTTTGTGACAGGACCTCACTGTAATCTAGGTTCACCCTGTCTGCACTGTGTAGCTTAGGCTGTCTTTGAGCTCCTGGCAATCCTCCTGTGTCAGCCTCTTGCATACTGAGATGGCAAGCATGAGCGACCACATTAGGGTCCAGCAATTTCTTGATTCCCTTGCTAGATATTTAACCTGTATGGAATAATAACTAACTTTTCTCTTTTTAAACACTTACATACCATTTTTCTGCTAGAAAAAAAATGTTTATGAAATTTATTTCAATTCCAACTGTACTAAAATATTTTTCATCTGTGGACAGCAAGATTTTATTTCAAATAGCTTTCTAGTGTCTTTGGGATTCCCTTGTTTGTGTTTCCTTTGGCCTAACTACAGCGATGTGAGTGAAGCCATGACCTTCGACCACTGGTTTGTTTTCTTCAGCTGGGAGCACAATGGTTTTCCAAGACAAGTCAGGAGGCTACACTGATGTAAGCAACTATCAAGAGCTGACTTGAATCGACACCTTCACGTCCTCAGCACTTCCTAGTGCTGAGCTGGGAGGAAACAGGGCGGGAAGAACAATGTTTCCTGTCCTCAGTCCACTCCCATCCAGAGCCAGAGGCGTGTGAGCCAGGACACGAAGAGAAAAAATGTAACCATGGCAACTAAGGCCGAGCAAGCCATTGAAACTGACTATGTTATTTGCGAACGGGATATTTAGTGTTCCCTCACTAAAGAAAATAGAACTATGGTTCGGTCACAGGTATTAATTCCCTTCCATGTTGCCGCTTACATGTCTGGGTGAGCTTTGTCCTGGTAGGTGGCACATGAATAGGATACAGGATGAACTTTTTTAAAACTTGCTTGTACATCTTATACTCGGAAGTTTGGATTTCACTTCTTGGGTGTGCAGTACCTGTGATGCTGTCTGTATAGAGGGGTACAGACCTAGAACGCACAGTGCCGTGGGCATGCATACCTGGCAGGGAGAACGTCGTCCTAGAATAAACACACTCACATTTGAGAATGTTGTAACAACTCCTCACATTGTGTAACTGAGAGTAAAACAGAACTATCTTACAAAAGTGATATGCCCATAGTCACGGTGGAAATTTAAAGAACAAATCTATTTTTCCACCTTTCGCCTGTTCAAAATAATATGCGTGGATTCATTTTTCTTGATATCATCATTTAGGAGAAGAAATGAATGGGTTTGGGCATCAGACAGCCTGTGTCTAAAGATTCTTTCTCTGACTCTTCATGAGAGTTCATAATCCCAAAGTCCCTGTCCCTCTTCTGAATACCCAGCTCCACCCACCATGCCCACTCCTATTCTGGGTTTCTTAAATGGCTTTATGCTCCAATACTTGCTGTCCACTTAAAGACTTCAAGGCTCAGGTCATGACACATTGTCCTTTCTCTGTAAAACCTGCCATTCTCTACTCTCTAAACAGCCACAAATCTCCAAGTTGGTGCATTTCAGCACTCAAGTACACTTGAGTATCACCTGGCATGCTGTGTGCATTGCACTGTACTGTGTGGCCTTGTTTCAACTAGCTGCTTTCTCCTGCCCACATTCAGCATCAAACTTTTTCATCATCAGAAGTGTCCATCTGGTCATAACGTATCAAGAGAAGGAGCAATGAGAGGGGACTCGGGGGAACTTTTCCAGCTTTATTACCTGTATCACTGATGACCGAAATAATAGAAATTTACTAAAGAATAATAGAAAAATTAAGATCTAAGTACCCATAAGGCAAATTTATATGAAGTATTTGAATTGGATTTTCAGAAAAAAAAAACACAAAGATAAGTGGACTTTAAGCTGTTTTCCCTGAAGTGCTAGCGTTCTTCAAAGAGATACCAGGACCTTTGGGAGAAAGTAATGCCTGCTATCAGGGTGAGGCTCAACCTCCTGGGCCTCAAGCCACAATGGCTGTACTGTCCTTTGAGAGAGAGAGAGAGAGAGAGAGAGAGAGAGAGAGAGAGAGAGAGAGAGAGAGAGAGAGCCTTGCCGGATGAAAGCAGTGAATAGCTTTTCAACCCTATTCTTCTCAAAGCTTTCTCTGTAAGAATGTAAGGCTCTCTGGGGTCAGTGGGGACCATCGGCTTGCCTTATTAGCCCTCACCCACAGAGACCGTGGTGGGTTAGAGATAATACAAAACTCCAGGAAACATACAGAAAACATTATTTCTCTGACAAGTGCTCCATGTCCCCTAAAACTGTCTGAATTACGGGTTCTCATTTAGGGATGGAAACATTTACCTTAACAATCTGAGTGGCTGAATTACCAAGAAAAATGTCTGCACCTTCACCGTTCAGAAGGCTAGCGCACTCTATTTAAATAGTTGTGAACATCGTGCGGTATTTCCACAGAAGACATGATTTTGTTTTAAAATGTTGATCTAGGAGACTGAGGAGACAGCCCAGCAGTTAAGAGTGCATGTGGCTTTTGCGGGGGACCCAAGATTTCAGAACTGAAGTAACAGGACTCACAACTGCGTGACCCTTCCAGCTCCAGGAGCTGGCTCCTTCTGACTTCATCGGGCACCTACACTCATGCGCACAGACCCCAAACACAGACTCGCAGACATACACATAAGTAAAATTAAAAACTAAACCTTAGAAAAAGAAGAAGAAGAAAAGTATTAACCTAAGACTAAAGAGTTAACTCAGTTGGTGATTGCCTATCCACAGGCCTCTGGGTTCAGTCTCCAGCGTCACTTAAACCTGGTGTGACGGCACACACTCCTACATGCCTCAAGTGCCCTGGGGGTGGAGGGAGGAGAAGGTAGAAATTGGGATCTTAAAGAAGGTTTAGACAATTTTGGTGTATCTGTTCCCCTCAAAACCAGCATGTTTTAGGAGAATAATTTGTCAGACTCCAGCTACCAAAAGAAATCACTAGGGGGCAGCAGAGGTACTGCTCTCGATCGCGCACTGGCAAGGAAGAGGCTATGGTTGCAGTCACTGTAGAGGAAGTGGGTGGGAAGCCCAAGGTCTGGGAAAATGACCATAATAACAGTACCTAGTGTTTATATAGCACCTTTCTTCAATTAGCTCAGCGTGTTTGGATATGATTATTCAGCTGGGAGCTTCCAGTTGTGGGAAATGAGGCACAAGGCAAACACGTGGCCTAGGTGGGACAGAGTGGAAGACTGATTCTTACTCATTCCCAGCGCCCATTCATTATTCTTACCCGGAAACGCTGATGCGTGATCCTTCCTGGGCATTTCCTTAGAGACAATAAGGTTAGAAGTCGAGAGCCCCAAACTGAAACGGGTTAAATTGAAAGCTTTCTAAATTCTACTCGTCGGAGGAGGGATCACCTGCGTCAGAGCCAAGAGAAAACTGAAATAGAACTATATAAATCGTGTGCTTGGCTATAAGCTGTCAGGCTGACCACATCACTTTCCAACATGCATCTTTAAAAAAAATGTAGATAATCCTGACTTTTGAGCAAATTTTCATTTTTAAGCAATTGTAGTCTAATCTTAATGTAAATGACTCATTGTTCATCCACACTCTGCCACAACAGATCCAAAAAATAACTAACAACAACCAAAAATGAACTCGTATTTTAAAAGCTAAACAAATCTTTATTGCGCAGAGAACATGCTATGTGCCAACATAGTTTAGTAGAACCACTTTGTGACAGGTAACCCAGATTTGATTAATGCACAGATAAGACTCTGCTTAGTCACCGCGGGCACATTGCCTCATGAATGCTTCCAGGGAGAACATTTGCGAGAACGGTGCGTGGTGCGTGGTTAAGATGTCATTTAGGGCATCAAATGCTGAGTTCGATACTTGCTTCTGTAGGGTGAAAGGCTTGCCCAGAGCACCTGCCGGAGGAAGGGTTGATTTGGGTTCGCAGGTATGGAACAGCAGGAAGAGACAGATGGTCACACCGGGTCCACGAAGCAGAGAAATGAATGCTGAGGCTCGGATCGCTTTCTCTTTCTCTTCAGACCCGGTCCCCAGCTCATGGGCAGCTGGTGCCCACATTTAGGGCAGGTCTCCATACATCCATTAACCTGGAATCAATCTAGAAACTTCCTCCCAGTTATACTGGGGGTCTTCTCTCACTAGATTCTAGATTCTGTAGTTAACAATATTAGCCATTACAGCTGCTAATAAAAAGTCTACAGTCTTTTTCTTTTATTCCTTTCTCAAAGCACTAGCGATGCCCCCCCACACACACCTCACAACCGGGATGTTAGACAATGGCTACCCCTTTAAAGACTTAACACCAATAGACTCACCCTCCAATTTCACCAGTACATGCTTTTCTTTACATTTCAGAAGGTGCTTTAATACGGTTCCTAAATAGTTCTCAGGCTCTTCCTATAGGTCTAAAATCAGGAATTGTCCAAAAGTGGTAGACAGTCCACGTTAGAGGTGAACTGAGCTCTGCGTCATGAAATTACACACTTTAGAGGCTCCGTGTCCTGAAATAGGAATCATGTGTCATTATTTATGAGTTATCTTTTTTCCTCCTACATTTTCCCTGGATTTCAGAAATTTCCAAAGATTTATTGGATTTTATTTTATTTATCTGGTGCTCACCTCAGCTGTCTGGTCTGATGTGGCTAAAGACTGACTCCAGCTTAAATTGACTGCAGTTGCTCCCTCCCTCCCTCTTTCCCTCCTTCGCTGTCTCTCTCTTTTCCTCCCTCCATCCTTTCTGCATACAGATATCTATGAAGGATCTGGCTTGGAAGGAGGGGACTGTGATGCTAGACCCCAGCAGCTGAAGAAATAGTGCCACTGTGTCAGCATCTCATTGCCACCCAAACGTGACTTAAAATCACCCATCCCACAAATGTTAAAGCTGTAAAATCAAGCCACACCAAGATAAAGTTGTCCTGACACAGCCAGTAGCAGATTCAAATCCCTCATCTAAGTCTCCAACTTCTGAGAAAGTGTTGAATCATGAGTGTGGCGGGGGGGGGGGGCATGTGAGTGTGGTTGCCCACGGAGGTCAGAGCAGGTCATTAGATCACCCAGCATGTGAGTGTGGTTGCCCA
>JABTXL010000002.1:42155378-42175988 GCA_025134845.1 Neodon shergylaensis | reverse complement strand
GTCAGAGCAGGTCATTAGATCACCCAGCATGTGAGTGTGGTTGCCCACGGAGGTCAGAACAGATCACTAGAGGACCTGGAACTGGAGTTCTCTGGTTGTTGCCTTGGACTTTGTTCCTAGGAGTCAAACTGGGGTCTCCTGCAAAATCAGTAGTAGGTCTAACCTAACCACTGAGCCACCTTTCTGACCCTCAAACTTCATCTTATTTGTATTCTATATTGACTTCATTTTTTAAATGATTTTTTTGAGATACAGTCTCATTATTTAGCCTTGGCTGGACTGGAACTTGTAGACCAGAAAGGCATCAAACTCATTGCAATCTTCTACACTGCCTCCCCATGTGCTGGGATTAGAGGCATGTACCATCATGCATAGATTCCATACAATTTTTTTTTAGTTTTTAACTGATATATAACATTATATACATTAGCTACCTCTATAGAGTACCATGAAATGGTTTGATACATATGAACACAGTGTAATGTTTTAATCTGGTTCAGTGTATCTACCTTATCAAAGGAATTTATTATCATAGAAATGAATTGAGAGAGTTCTTAATACACAATAACTCAGAACAAATTGATATGTTTTCAATCAGTTGAAAGAAAATTAAAAAACTAAACCTTGATGTTTGTCATTTCAGATCTGCAGACTTGAAAATTTCTTCTCAGCTGGGAAATATACACGTGCTATTTAAAAAATATAAAAATGCCCAGCTCCCTGATACCTCCTCTTTGTAATGGCCCTCCCCCAGAGTTCTGATGTATGAAGATCTGAGGAACAAGTTTCACCAGAAAGTGACCATATAGAAAATTTCACTCAAGTTTTGAGAACAAACATCATCAGGTTTTTTTGCTGTATTTTAAGTAGAGTTTTCTAAGAATGAATATGAATTGACCAGATTTCAAAGTCTTTGCTTATTGCACTCACTGGAATTGTAGATTTGGGGGGGAGCCAGGGTTCCACTCCATAGCTCAGGCTGGCTGCAGACTCCCTGGGATGTTCCTGTTTCAGCTTCCTGAGAGTTACAAGGCTTTCTCTCAAACAACATGTACGTTAGAACATGAAGCTCATTTTGCCAGAACTGCCTGACCTTCATCTTTCCAGCTAATCTGGGACTTCCCTGGAGGTAGGAATGTTCTTATTCACAAGTTCCATTGAACGAATAAGACATGATGCACAGTCTATGAATGACGGCTGGGAGGGCATGTCGATAGCTGAGTATCGTCATAGGGTCATCCGAGGGCGGAGAGAAAAGACGAAATGAAAAATGAAACGGGATGGAAACTTCAAAATCTGCTGCACTCAAGTCATGGCAAACAGAAAAGGCTTGGTGGCTAATACAATAAACAATCGCTGAGCTAGAAAGAGAGGCCATTGGTGGTTTGTGTTGTGGAAAAGGAAGAGAATCTTTAGAGGTTTGGGTTGGCATGATTGCAAAGGTTAGAAATGATAGGAAATGTGGTAGCTATTAGAGCAGTCCGCAAACGCTCAAGCCAGCTCCTGCTCTGTGCTACATTAAATATCGTGCCTCCCTAACTGGGTGAGCATAGTGAGACACAATTGAAAGCCATGTGTCTTCTCCCACCGAAATCTTCGAGGGCTGGTGAAAATGTCCCCCTTTTCAAAGTCCCTCTGCCATGATGACTACAGGTTTAGGGCATGGTGCAGGGCTAAGGACTAAGTACGACACCAACACCGTGTGACACAGTCTCTGATGCCACCCACCCTAGGGCAGGCACAGTGAAAAAAAAAAAGATAGACTGTAGCTGTCCCACTCGATAACTGCCTTGCTGGTGACCACAGCACACACTCGCTTGTTCTGACACAGGAACTAAGTGAGTACCTGTGTTGTTAGACTGGAATTGGAAAGAAAAACCAGGAATCAATTTTTTTTTTAATTCTATAATAATTTATTACACATTAAGGAAAAGAGTATCGGAGAGTAACATTTGGAAATATTTACTGTAACATGGAAAGAATCATGTCTTACCTATTGTTGTCAAACTCCTTTGGGGGAAAAAAGATAACCCAATGAATAAATTAAGCGGAAATGTGTGCTGACACCCAAAACAAGGGGGTGGGTCCAATCCCATGCTGACCCTGAGCGGCACTAAAGGAGACTGGAAATCAGCTCACGACTGAGTTAGAGAGGGTGGAGGGATCTAGTCTTGTTGCTGTTCACCTCATAACAGGAAAAGTGATAAAACAGCATGTGCTACCTAGCAAGAATAATAGCATCTTCTATTTGGGCAATAAGGCATCAGAAGGGAAGAAACTGTGAGGGCGACTGTTAGAAGCCGACTTCAGTCTCGCGTGGGGTATGTAGAGACTCCTCTTTTCAACTTACTCCTGGAGTTGCTCAGTAAAGTCAGAGAGATACCCCAGCAGGGTATTAATGAGATGAAAGAAGACGAGACCAGCTAGGTCATATTCAGGGCAACATAAGAGCTACATTAAAAGAAAAAGATTTTAGCACAGGAAAAAACCTACCTACAGAGAAATCTCCCCTTCTATTTCCACCAAAGGTTTAGGATGCGTGACCTGGCAAAGTTTAACTGTAATAATTTAATTTCCCCCACTTGCTGTGGAGATGAGGTAACTTAAATCAGGACCTAAACGATATCTGAAAGCGTCCACTGAGGGATCTAACAGGAGAACGTGATCTCAGTGAAAAATTACCAAATGGAAGCACTCAGTATCTATTGAGAGAATAAGACAGTCTTAGAAACCCTGTAAGCCTGCAGAGCGCTCTCATGGGTTACTGCTCTATGAACTCAGGAGAGGAGACATTTGCAACAGGAGAGAAGTCATAGGCAGAATTTGTAAATAAGAATCTCTGCTCACCTCTTGTCCACCAGGAAAGAAAGGAAGAGAGATTGCACAAAGCATAGCTTACAACCTTTCTTCCTCTGGACTCCATCTCCTGAAGGTTTGACCACCTGCCCGGAGCGCCAAAGGCTGGGGGCTAAGCCTACTGAGCACATGGGCCTTTGTAGGCCACTCAAGTTCAAACTCCAGCACAAAATCCTCCTCCTTATCATGGCCACCAGACCATTTCTACATCTTCTTAGCAGAAGGCTTCAGTGTCTGGCCTCAACAGCCATAGTCAAGCCAATCGCCCTGTTACTGTAAGAACCTAAGAGCACTTACCTTTCTCTTCCTCAAGGGCTGACACCTCCACCCCTACTTGTTCACACTAACCAAGATTTTCATACACTGCCCACACCAACTAAACCTCTATATGAGCAATAATTGCTAAAGGAAAGGGAAGAATGTCACCTACCTGGCTCAGCTCAGTCACAGTGTTAAATCTGAGACTGGACATTTTGTTGCTTGAATAAAAGTGGTCTCTGTGAGCAGAGCACTAAAGAGGAATTGCTCAAGGCAAATAATATAGAGATTGATCAAGAAAGTACAGGTAAGTCTTAGAACAACACCTGTGGGTAATGCATTGGGATCCCCAAGATGTTGGCAATGCAACAGTCAAAGCGAAACACGTGTAAAAGCATGATATCCTACACGTGAGACTATCTTTGACAACTGAAAACACATAGAAATCAGAATCAAATTGCATGTAGAATGTTCAAGGGGGAAAAAATAAAAGAACAAGAACAAGATGTAGAGGAGCTGAGCTTGAGATCCAGAAACAATAGCATGGATGATGACAGAGTTGGTGTGTGTTCAAAGCATCCTGAATGGTCTGATCTCAGTTAAGCTTGGGGGCCAAGCAGTTCAATCCTGGTTGGTCCTTTCATAACAGAAGGAGAGTAATGGTAGCAGGTGGCTACTCATCTCAAAAATTATTGGAATTTTTTTTTTAGTATGAGTGATGAAGTGATGGCTTAGCATTTAAGAGTGCTTGCTGCTCTTGCAGTAAAGGCCTGAATTAGATTCTCAGTCCTCACCCTGGGAGGCTAACACCCACCTGTGCCTCCATCTTTAAGAGACCTGACAACCTTCTCAGGCCTCTCCTGGCACCTACAATCAAGTGCACACACCCCAACCACCCAACACACATGTACACATAATTTAAAGTAAAATATGTCTTTGAAAATACACAATTGTATTCTGGGAATTCTTTCCTCCCTCTACTCTCTCCCATTTCCTTCTCTTCCATCCTTGCATCTTCTCCCACTTCCTGCTCTCCCTCCCATCTCCCCTGTTCCATCTCCCCTCCTCTCACTCCCTTCTTCTTCCCCTTTCCCTCTTATCCTATACTTTCATTTTCATCTTAAGATTTAGAAATCTAAACTACAGTTCAGTTGAGTCAGAATTTCATGGAAAGGTCACCTCAATCTCTCCCTAGTCTCTGCTCTTCAGGAGCCCCATGCTCCTCCTCCTCAGTTTTCTTCCATGTTTTTTGGATTATCTAAAAAAAAAATCCTCTGTCAGAATGACTGGGGTTTCCAAAGCCTGCTCAAATTAAACCAGCCCAGCCAATCACAGTTGGTGGTGGTTAGGTTTTGTTGAGGACTCTGTGGAAAGCAGGAACAAAACCTATGGAGTTAGGGGGTTGAAAGTCGACTTCCCCAGGAGACACATTTGAATGCTTGAAGCTTTTGTGAAGACTCTGCACTGTGGCTTCAGAAAAGCTGTGAAAGCCTGACTAACCATCCACAGAACCAGCAGAAGCCACTGAAGGTTTTAGCCCAAGATATGGGTGTGGCCACTGGCAGGTTGTTCATGCTAGTGTAGATGGCTTCATACCCATGTGTATATGGTAAGCATTAATGGGACTTGAGGAGTTACTATCATTAATAACAAAATGAGGATATGGAGTTGGGAGGGATCTGGGTTGGGTGTTCTGGGAGGAGTTTGAGGAAGATTGGAAGGTGAATATGATAAAAAAATATGTTGTATACATACATGCAATTCCCAAAGAATAAATTTAAAATATTATTGTTAAAATGCAACCATGCCTGTCTTCTTTGGGTGGGGATTTTCATTCAGGTCCTCACGCTCGCAAAGCAAGTACTTCGGTCCACTGCACCATCTGCTCAGCACAATGGGCACTTTGGAGTTGACGGATTTGCTTTCTTACATCCAGTTTTAATTGCATCAAGACTGTTGGAATCACATAATTGAATATCAATTGACAGATCTTTTTATCTTCTCGGGAACATACTCTAATCCTGTCACCATGGTGATGCCTTTGTACTTTTTCTGTAATTCTGTCATTTTTTTTTTTGTACAGGTTCAAATTTTATTCTTAGTTACAAACAAATTTGCATCTTGCTGAGTTGACCTTTCTATGATGTTCGGACTTTTTCTGCAGATCTGGAAAAACAGAGCTATTCGCCCTGAGAGTGTGCTAACAACAGAAACAAACCCTTCCACACCAGTGCATCTTGGAGAAGCAATGAGCTTACCCGGGGTTACAGGAACATAGACTGCTTGTGAGCAGCAGTGCCACTGAGGAAAAGCGCTCTCTCCTAGCCTCCACCAGCTGCACACAAATGGTCCTTTCTCTTCAAAGATACACGTTAATGGGTCCAATCTTGTGAGGGTCTCCAGAGGGGTAATCAAAAGGATAATGGCCACATCCACCCTGAAGGACAATGCATGCTATTAAGGTGATGATGGTTTTACGGTCTTAAAATATTTCTCCTAACAGTGCTAGAACTTTCCCTCCCGGGCTTCCTTGGGATTTGCCCATTGTGAATCTTTATGCTTCCTTTGTTTGGGATTTTCTTTTCAGGAGGCATTCTCTTATTTCTTCCTATCCAATCTGCCAGGTGTTTAGCTAACATTATTTTGTGGTTTTGCTTATGATGAGGTTTCCAGGGGAGCTTTATTACTTATTTCTTCTAAGTCACTAAATTCAACATGTATACCTTCTATATCTGTCGGATAACTGAGTTGGTCAAGCAGTATTCTATGTGTATCTGTGAGAATGTAGAATTTATACCAGTTCCCCTCTGCCCCAGCTCATAGCTGCCAGGATTCTCAGGCCTCTGGCCTTGAACAAATTGTACCATGTTTTTTTTTCTTTTTCTCCAACTAATAAATAGCATATCATGGGACATTGGAGCCTTCACAGTCCCAGTCAAGGTAGTTAGTAAACTTCTTCTGTGGATGCTTCTGTTTAGGCTTCTACCACTTCCTATGGATTCTGTTATGAAATATTATGGAATATTATTTTAAGATGTGGTACATTTCTTTATGCTATGGAAGATTTGTTTAATGATGCAAAGATGTGTTGCATTCCTTTAAATTTCTTTTGTTGCACTCTGTATGGCTGTATTGCCTGTCTAAAACACCTGATGGTCCTAATAAGGAGCTAAACCGCTAATAGTGAGGCAGGAGAAAGGATAGGTATAAAGAAGGACGCTTAAAAGAAATCCCACACTTGCTCAGAATTGAGTATAATAGAGGGTTATTTATTTAGGGGTAGATTCACAGATCACAGTCTTCTGCTGGAACAGGGAACAGCAACCGAATCCTGCAGCCGGAAAAGAGGCTGGATGCACGGTTTACATCAGCATATATAGTGTAAAAGGCCACACCCAAGTGGGCGAGTAACTTAAGGTCTACTGGCAGTAGGAATTCCTACAGCATAGGCAGGGCTGGCAGGCAGAGACAATAAATAAATCGAAGGAGAAATCGGGGAAGAGTAGAAGGAGCAAGATAGAACAAGGAGAGGACACCAGGGGCCAGCCACACAGCAAGCCACAGAGAAAAAAGTGAAGAAAAGTATACAGAAATAGAGAAAGATGAAGTCCTAGAGGTAAAAGATAGATGGGATAATTTAAGATAAGAAAAGCTGGCAAGAAACAAACCAAGCTAAGGGCCGGTATGTATAAGAAAGAATAAGACTCCTTGTGTGGTTTATTTGGGAGCTGGATGGCGGGCCCCCTGAAAAATGCCAAAAATGTAAAATAACCAACAACAGGATTCTTGTTCTATTTATAACTCTGACTAATCAATACATTATTCTTAATTTATATTCTTATATGTAGCTAGATCAGCCCTTTATGTCACTATGCTGCTTAAAATAATCACTGTAAGGAATATATAGTGAATTTCGTCAGTGGAAAAAATTATCAGACTTAGCTAAAATGTTTAAACATTATTTATCCCCAATAACAGAAAATAATCACACATGACCTTATTGGTATGTCTAAATATACTGTAAGTTTAATAACTTCTCAAGACAGGGAGTTTTCTATTTCCAAATTTATAATCATTTCCAGATTTTGAAATTTCTCAAGATGTAGAGTTGTCTAAGGACAAACTTTTACACCTTATTTTTATTAATAAACTAGTGAGCCTTTGAAATAAATAAAAGAGAAATAATTTTGTGGACCTATTACAATTTAGAGATTATGTATACATTTGTATCTCATGCCTCCAAAGTATCTCATAAACAAAAAAATCAAGACAAAGTAATGATTTCTTTTCATCATACCTGATAATCTACCAACATCTATTCCTATGAAAGTTAGCTTCACATTCTTTCGTATTTCTATAAAAATGCTTTCTGTGCAAAAATGAAGACATATATTGTCTAATAATAAGCTTGTTAGCTTTCGTAATAACTTTGTTATTTATTAGAGATTTATTATTTATTAGAAAGTAGGTATTTAGACACTCATCATTATTGAGTTATATTATTCTTTGAGCCACACAAATGTATGCTAGACAAGAAAACTATTTGGTGTTCTTCCAAAGCAGTGTTTTTGAACTTCTTCAGCTGAAGTAAGGGAAGATTATTTTCTGAAGTAGTAATAAATAGGTTTATGACCTCCTTCATGGCGCTAACATCCCCCTTTCTATTAACTCCAGAGTGTCTTTTTAACCTAGAAGTTATATGTGATTTCAAGTCTGTTAGGCATTTTGATCCTGATTTTGACTAGGTGGGGGAATTCCTCCTGCCAAAAAATAAGATTAAAGCAAAATGGAATCACGTTGTTTGGTGGCACATGGTAGTACCTGGTGCAAAGCACCCAAGAGCTACCCATCTTAGTCTCTACCACTGCATCGATGTTCTTTGCTTACTGTGACCAAAATAATCAAGAGACTTATGGAAAGGCTAACCTGTGGTTTCAGGGGGCTTCAGTCTGTCATGGGGAAGAGATAGGAGACTTAGGGTAAGGCTAACCTGTGGTTCAGAGAGCTCCAGTCTGTCAGAGCTGAGTAACACAACTCATGGTAGTTGGAAGTGTGGTGACCAAATGTTCACAACATTGGAGACTGGGAATTAGAAAGCAAGATAAGGACTCGGGCCTGGCATTCAAAGCCCACCCCTTCTGACCTACTTCTGTCTTCTAAGACCCATCTCTTCCGAATTTCCATAAACACTCAAAATAGAGTCACCAGTTGGGTAAAAAGTGTTCAAAGCATAAGTCCGTGGGGCCATGTTAATTCAAATCCTAACAGTCATCTTTTTGTTTTGATTCCTTTGTTTTTAAGTGTTCTTATTGACTGGCTGTCTTGTGTGATACTGAAAGCCTAATTTAATTATGCCCCTCAGCCAAGGCAATTTGCTCTATGGTACTCTTTCTCAGGACCTCTTTGTTCTGGGGGATTTGTTGCTAGAATTGGAGGAGCTTAGACTGTTTTTTTTGTTGTTGTTGTTGTTTTTGTGGATGTTGTTGTATGTCTGCCTGCCATCTTACCATAAGAATGCTGAGATTGGGAAGGTGCTTTCATGTCTGGCTTTATGTGGACACTAGAGGTCTGCAATCAAGTCCTTATGTGTGCCAGGCAAGTGCCTTACCCACTGAGCCATCTCCTGAGCTTTACCATATATGCTTTACCAGGATGGATTTATATGGGCTGGTGTATTCAATTTATTGTATGAAATAATGGGTTTCTCTATTGCATTTGAAATATCTGTTTTTAGTTTGTATATAAATTAGAATACAAAATGATGACTTTCCTATATTTTCATACTTATATATGTACATTAATGTACTTCAGGCCTCATATTTGCTTCATTATCCTCTGGATTTTGCACATGAGAGACAATATTTGCTAGTTGTCTTTCTACCCCATTATCCTCCCTTGCCCCTCTTTTGTGACATACCCATTTTACTCTTATGTTTTGGGTTTTGAATCTAGATTCTACACTGAGAGAAAGCATGCAATACTTGTCTGCTGGGTCTGCCTGATCTACTTATGTTGGTCTCCAGTTTCACCTATTTTCTTGTTCATTTCATGATTTCATTCTTTACAGCTGAATAAAATTCCAGGGTATGTCACACTTGCTTCAATCTGTCCCTGTAGATGAACATCTAGGTTGCTTCCATACTTTGGCTTTTGTGACCAGTGCTACAGTACACAGAGACATACTTTTATCGCTGTGGTATGTTGACTTAGAGTCTCTCACATATATAACCAGAAGAGGTATAGTTGGGTCAGATGGTAGTTGTACTGTCATCTTATGAAGCACTGCCATGCTGGTTCCTCCCTAGTTTGTACTCCTATCACCAGTGTATAAGGGCTGTGCCCCCCACATTCCCACCAGTGTATAAGGGCTATGCCCCCCACATTCTCACCAGTGTATAAGGGCTGTGCCCCCCCACATAACCACCAGTGTATAAGGGCTTTGTTCCCCACATTCTCACCAGTGTATAAGGGCTTTGTTCCCCACATTCTCTCCAGTGTATAAGGGCTGTGCTCCCCACATTCTCTCCAGTGTATAAGGGCTGTGCTCCCCACATTCTCTCCAGTGTATAAGGGCTGTGCTCCCCACATTCTCTCCAGTGTATAAGGGCTGTGCTCCCCACATTTCCACCAGCACTTCTCATTTGTTTTCTCAGTGATCACCATTGGGAATGCAGTAAGATGAAATGCCAGTGTAGTTTAACTGCATTTCCCTGATGACTAGAGATTTTCAAATGTTTTTCATATATTTATTGACTATTTGTATTCAACTTTTTTTTAAAATTTACTCATAATTTAGATTTGATGCTTTGGCTTTTGTCGTTAAATTATTTTCACTTTTTTATTTTCTAGCTATGTATCCCCTGTCACATGTAGATGCGGCAAAGATTTCTCCCATTGTGCGGGCTGATTTCATTCTTCTACTTTCTTGTTTCCTTTGGAATGCCCCACAATCCTTTGTTCACTCCAGGACTGGGGATTCTTTCAGAAAGCCCTTGCCTGTGCCTGTGCTTGCAGTGCTTTCCCTCAGGTTGAGAGCGTCAGGTCTTAAGGTTTCTGATACTTCACATGTATCACATTTTCATCTGAGGTTTACACAGAGACTTAGCAACATAGGTAGTTAGCCAGTTTTCCTGGTATCACTTGTTAGAGAGGCTTTCTTGACATTTTTTGGTTAGGTAGCTCTAGGTGCCTCTGTTTAATTGTATGATAGTTCCAACTTTGCTCTTCTAAATTAGAATTGGTTTAGCTCTTCAGGAGATATTTAAAAATTTTCGGATTACTTTTTCTATTTCTATAAAGAATGTCAGGTGAACGTGTGTGGAGATTGAATTTGGATCACCGTTTTCATGTTAATTTTGTCAGTGCATGAGCTTGTGAGGTCATCCAGTCTGCTAGTGTCCCCTTCAATCCCTTTCTTCGAGGTTTTGAAGTTTTCATTGGGCAGTCCTTTCACTTCCTGATTAGGTTTATGTGTAGGCATTTGGTTGAGTCTATTATGAATGAGACTTTCTCCTTGACTTTCTCCACAGCAATATAACTATTGGGTATAGTAAGAGTTTTAAGTGTTATGCTAATTTTGTATCATGGGATGGCTGTCATTGAGATTGCTGTACCCTTACCCACTGGGTCATCTCCTCAACCCTCATGTTTTAATCACTATTAGAAATATCACCTCCAGAACCAAAGATGTGTCATGCTTGTTCCTCATTGGTGTCAATTTCCTATATCTTGTGTAGTCTTCCAAAAATATTCTATGCATTTACATACTCATGTACATAATTCCATTGATATAGAAGCATGTGAAGCACTTTCTAGTTTATTTTTCTTATTAAAATATCACAGTGGAGGTAAATCCCTCTCCCTCTCCAATAAATAGCTTTCAATTTTTGTTTTAATTAGATATTCTATTCCATTATATAGACATGTTGTCTGCTGTTCACTATCTTTTCTTTAAATGTTCTTGATCCTTTGATATTATAAATATATTCTTAATTGGAATCTTGTATGAAATCTCCTTACACATGAAAGTACAGTGTAGATTAACTCCTAAAAGTGAAATCATGGTTCAAAAACTAAATGCAGTTCAAATACCTAGATTTTGATATTTTGCTACATATACTTTCCAAACTTAAAAATGTATTACAAATGCAACAAGTTTACTATTTTCTTATTCTCAAAGAGCGACCATAATAGTTGAATCTCTCAAAACAGGTTAAATTAATGATTCTTTGAAATTTTAACTTCCTTTTATAAATAAAATTGAATTTTAATATGTGAGAATTTAATTCAGTTTCTTTTCTTCAAATGTTGGGTTTATATACTTTGGCTATTTTTACAATAACCATTGGTCCTCTAAAGAATCAGAGAAGGTAGACCCTAACCTACGAACCAGTGTGCCCAGAAGTTCTGGCATCTTACCCAGATCCACCCTCTATGTGACTTTACAACCATTATTCGTTTCACATTTACTATTTCTTCAACAGCATTGAAATGTATGTTCCTTTCCCTCTCCTGTGTCCTGCCTCTAAATTGCATGCTCCCATCCTTTCCTCCTGCAGTCACCCCCTCTTGCTAGTGTATTTTATTCACATGGTTTTGTCATAATTAATTACACTCCACCTGTCAATGCAGTTAAGCCATCACTTTTTCTGGAGTGTTTAATGACTTAGTTGGAGTGAGATGCCGTCCTCTGTACTCAGCATTAAACAGAATTGTTGACGGTCTGTATTTATGTGGTAGCCCCTCATGAGCAGGCTATGAACTTACTGCTAATCACTCTCTTAACTCTTGAATTACTAGCATCTAGCTTAACATCTAATATAAGACAAACATTTTAGAGTTCTTATTTATTTTTCAGTTGTTATTTTTTAATGTAAGCTTTATTTCACAGACAGAGATAGTATGTCAAATTTTCCAGTTCAGGGCCATTGTGATTTTTTTTTAGGTACGTGTATTCACTGCCTAACAACCAGAGTTAGATCCCCAGAGTTCTTTTCTAAGTAAATGAGTTTTTCTGTCAAAGAAATCCAGCTATCCCAAGGATAGAGAATGAGAACACAGTGATAAAATTATGTTATTATCTTCTCTGTGGTAACACTAAGAAACATGGAGGTTGCTTCAAAAAGGGAAGGAATATACACATGTGTTCTCTATACATAACATAAACATCTCTGGTTAAAATTATCATATGTATTGTTTTAGAATGTGACAAATGTCTTAGGACTTTAGGGAAGGCATAACTTTAAAGAAATGACCAATGCTCTTGTCCAAGATGCACCAATCTAATAAGTGTTGATTAGACACTCACTGCCACCCTCACCACAAAGTAATTGCAATTTTGAGCAATATTTTAAAAAAATATTTCCAGCATTGAGATGACTCAGATGTTAAGAAACAGAAAAGCACAAATGAGTGAGTGTGCCCTGAGAAACCTCAGCGGATGATGACAGCTGTAGCCACTTCAGTCATTTCCACAATCCCACATGCCCTTCACGCACGCTGAGCTATGTACAGCCTGCCAGCAGGACGCTGAAGGTCTTTGTGGGCCCTTCATTTGCGCTGAGAACCCTGAAACACAGATCTGGATATCCCAGTCTCGGGAAGTGGTTAGTCTTATGGTTACAGTAACAGCGAGTGATGGGCCACAGTTCAGACCTGCGCCTCTGATGTTGTTAAACTCCAATCCTAGGAGTTTTCTTCTACTGTGCACAGGGCAGGCTTCTCAGTGTTAGCCTGGGAAGTCTCTGCACATGGAACAAGTATTTCTTAGTAAGAGAGCTTATCTTAGGAGGCAGAAATATCATAAAAATAGACTAGAAAAAATAGAGAGGGGGAGATAAGCTTGGTTTGTTTTTGAGACAGCCTGGTGATTCTGTGCTGAAAGAGTTAAAATAGTGAACACTGGAAAACAGGATTTAACAGCGCTCTGGTCCTGGGGCATGAGAACCCAGGGTCCCATGCAGGCAGCACACTCCCTGCCCTTCCTCTCTTATCTATGTTGCTCTTGGCCTATTGGTTTTATTCTTCCTTATGGTAAGCTGATGTCTTCACACAGAAGACAGACAGTGAAGGGTTCACAACCTCAGAGCTTCACACCAGAGAAGGTGAATGTATTCCCCCCCACAGCTCCAAGACCCTGTAACTTAATCCACCTGCTCAACACTTAATAAATCATTGTCGCCGAGGAAGAACTATCAAGATTTGCCCCAACTTGAACTGAGTCCATTCCTTTGCCCAGTCATTGAACTCAGTGAAACAGCTGAGGTCAGGAATACAGAGGCAAGCTATGGAAAACACAGGATGGGAGGCAGAGAAGTGGGCACGGTGCGCAGCAGCAAAAAAGGGAGGGGTTGAGGCAGAAGAAAAAGTCATCATCAACCTTAGTAACCACCAGCACAACACTGATTTCGTGGGACGTTATGTTCTGAGTCCTTGATAAATGAACTTGGTGAACTTACAAGCTGGGGACCGCCTATATCTGAATAATACACGAGGGGGGAAAATAGACAGACAATGGCCATGGGAGAAGGTCCATCATGTCAGTCACCATCTGTTTTTCCCTTGGAGAATAGGCGTGCCTTTCCTCTGGGTTTCTGGTTGTCCTAACTCAGGCTGCTTCCTTAGTTGATTGGCCAAAGCTACTGCCCTTTAGCTCAAAGCCCAAAGTCAATATGAGCATTGGCAGTACCGGGTATGGGTAGCACAAGGCCTCCAATGCTCAGAGAACTGAATGAAGATAGCATTTACTTTACCAGGATATAAGACATTTGTGTTCTCTTATTCATAATGCAAAGATCACCCATATAACATCGAAGCTTAAGTTGATGCTATACACATGTATATATGACATACATGTCACACACACTCACACACACACATATTCTAAGATCCTTGGTCCCAAGCTCATATTAAAGCATTCTCTGTGATGAAATTTCTGGGTGTGATTATCCCTATATTATATAGATACCTTTTGTAGGAGAATAACCATATAGAAACGATGTAGTATATTGTTTATTTATTTTTAGGTCAATGCTGAAGTTACATAAACACACCTCAAAAGTCTTCCCATGTTCACCTGGACCCACAGCCCTGCCATGGGGCGACTGAGGAAGTCCATCAGCCCTGAAGAAAGACCTTTTTAACAGCAGTGGGAAAAGTTGCTCGGAGATTCTTGGCAGAGGCGTCTGGAAACATTTTTTAAAGCTATTTTGTGCAATTCTTTCACAAATGTTAAACAAGAATTACCAAGCACCAAACAAAAATCGTTTCTTAAAAACGCAGACCCCACCAAGTCTGATCGAAATAGAGTTCCTCACAGCTACAGACTTGAGGCCACTTCTTAAGGAAAATGTTTGCAGAAAAAAAAAAGGGGGAGAGTATTTTTGTTTGTTTATAAATGTTTTAAGCGTCCTTCGTTTTTGCTTTATTTTCGTTTGTTCTCCCGCTGTGGAAGAATGTTAGGATTTCCTAAGAGCAGACAAGCAGCTTGCTTTCCATTGAGTCACTTCGTGCAGATATTTCAGTGTGCAGGAAGAGAAGGTTGGGAAAGAGGATTACCCTTCCTATCCCTGGCAGGGCTCAGCCGCTCGCTAGAGCATCTGAGGTGACAGCATGGTCGACAGAGACTGGCATGTCTTTTGAGTCACATGCAGCCATACACTTTCAAGCCTCAGAGTGGAAGAGTCTTGCTTGGGAACACTTTTGCACCAGTGTCAACCAAGTCAGACTTCTTCAAGGAACAGTCAGCACTTACTGGAAGTGGCCTCAGCCCTGAGCTGAGAGGAAACAGGTCACAAAGCCTCACCCTGTCTTCAACCTTTTTTTAAGGCTGCTGTGGGATGCAGATGTTTTGTTATTTTCTTAGCTGCCGGTGAGAACCCCACTGAGATTTACATCTGCTTTGTTGCAAAGCTAAATTTAGCCTCATTTTGACAGTTTACTTTGGCCCCAAGTCATTTCCGTTAGTCAGATACCTTTAACTGTCCAGCTCATCTCACTGGCATGGACAGGGGCCATAGATGGAATTGAAAAGACTCATAGATCTGTGTGACTATCATTTGAATCCAAAGAAGTGACCTCTGGGGACCCCACACAAGCTGAGCCTATAACCTTTTACATTTTCCATGATTGTCTAACGCCTATATATGCCTTCCCTTTGTAGCAGTGTCGCTTTAAATGATCAGTTACTGAACATATTGAGATGATCATCACCAAGTGCCCAAAGGAATTGAGTGGAATTGCTAGGTATCAAATAACCCAATGGTAGCTTTAAACCGGTTTCTCTTTAGCTAGCTGAGACAGAAGAGCGGGGAAGGTATACTATACATCTAAGACTTTAACTTAGGGACCTTAAACTTGTTGCTTCAGTTTTGGCAAGACGTCACAATTCGGATCAGGTCATTTCAGTGATCTGCAATTTCTCTCTCTACCATCTGTATGTAAATTGAATGCTAGCGTCAGCAACAGCCTTGATATTCAAGAGCTCGCCTCCTAACAGTTATTCTGTGATATACGAAAAAGTCCTCGGGGTTTTCTCCAGCTGGTAGTTCATAAGTTTGCACCCTGCCAGGAAGTCATACTGGAGCAAGTCTCCTTCAGTACTGTGGTAACGGCTTACTCGTATAAGCCTTGTGGCTTTAGTTTCACAGACCAGAAGAGGAAGAGTAAGGAAGGTAAGTCTTCGAGAATGATCGAGGAGCTTGATCTAGAAGTAATCTGCAGCTGCTGTTCTTTGGAGACACAGTGGCCCCCAACCTCTCACACAGCCAAGGCTAGCCCTGAACTCCAGAACGTCATCACCTCCCTACTGCTGGGAGGAAATGATTCTCTATCTTCTTCACACTCTACATACTGGAATCCAGTCATATCCCCTGAGTGGATAACTTCCTGTTTTAGCCAGATTTTTCACTGCTATGACCAAATACATAAGAAACAAATTAAAGGGAGGCTTATGTAGACTTGCAATTGTAGCGGCTGCCATCTATAGTTCACTCCCTTCCTTCCCGTGGGCCTGAGATACAGGAGAACATCACTGAAGCAGACCTCTGTGGAGGTCGCTGAAATGCAGAGATGTGACAGGGGCCAGGGGAGACAGGATCAGCATCTCTTTCCTTCAGTGAGGTCTCATTTGTCACAGTTCCCCAACTGCCGACAGTCTGTTCAAGTTTGGAAAGAGTCATGACATGAAGCTAATGATTAGGTCGGAGAGCTCTTATGTTCTTGCCCCTGAAAGTGTTCTCACAGACACCCTTAGAAAGAGCACTTTGTGCTAAATGGGCTCATAATGTAGCCAATTTGACAAGAAGTGTTAACCATGGCACACCTCCATGTACTCTGAATATTAGCTTACAGTTCTACTTCACGGATGGGACACGAAACTTTCCCGGTTGAAACTTTCCTGGTTTTCAACGTACCTGGGAGCAGTTCTGAGATTCGGTTACTGAGCAGGTTAGCAGCTATAGGACTGAAGTCTCAATAGAATCAACTAGGAAAGAACTAAAGGCCAGGCCCTGGTGCAGACAAACCTAAACCTCATGTTTGATTTTAGGCAGCTCTGGCATGGACAAAAGCGCCAATATGGAACCGTTCAGCTTAGAACCCTGACCTCTCTGACCTTTCTTCACAGGACATCATCATTGCTGCTCAAGGACCTGGGTCTCGTTCCCAGACATAGTGATACAGTTGTGTTTAATCACAGCAAGGAGGAGGAGGAGCCCACAGCGCATCTCGAAATTTTTACTTTGCAGTTCTGGATTGGCTTTTCTTTCTTTCTTTTCTTTTTTTTTTTAATTTTTATGTTAGTGATTACTTTTTTCTTTGTTTTGTTTTTAAAATGAAAAACAAACACATGTGGATCAAAGTCTTATTTTTATGGGGCGTTTTCCAGAATCTATAAACTATCCATGAAGATAATTCTTCAAACGCAAAAATAATTCCAACGGAATAAAACAAAGCTTTGGACTTTTGCCCATGTTGTCAAGGACAAAGGCGTGTCCCTAAGAAAACTCATTTCTATAGCCTGGCCTCATGACTTGAAAGTGCCTGGTGACTTATATCAGCTGCCAGTCTTCCCGGATTCTAAATTCTAAAGTAAGAATTCTTCAAAAACATACCAACACTCTCACACCAAGAAAGAAACATGCACACATTTCTGAGAAATTAATAGCAATCAATATTTATTAAGGATTTCTTTTTTATGAAGCAATGTGATATTTATGAGTAGTACATAAAACTGATTTTATATGTGTGTGTGTGTGTGTGTCTGTGTGTGATCCTCCCTTCCAGATAAAAGTTACCGTATTTACAGATGGAGACCTAAAGAAAAGCCAGGTGAAACACTATGTCAAACACATCTAGAAAAATAAACCACTCTTCAAACCTTCTATTTTGGGTATAGGGCCAAGCAGTAGCATAAATAGCACTGTCAGTCACCTGCAAACAAAAGAAAAACTGAGAGGAAACATTTGTAAAGAAAACAAAGCATTCACCCTAGGCATGGACAGACACAGAGCCACATCACGCTCCCCCACTATCAAGATGTCTCTTCCAAATTCTCGGACATGAACTCATCATTGTGTCTTTATGATAAAAAAAAGCAGGACTAAAAAACAACAACTTTTCTTGGAACAATAAGAAAATGTAAAGGTGTAACTTCTGGGAGCATGTCTCGAAAGTTAGGACTTGAAGGTTCATTGCCCTGGTTATGAAATCAGAAGGTGATTGTCTTTAGGATGAGAGGTGTAGCTAGGAGTCAGGTCATTGGACACATGCCCTCAAGATGGACTGTGGAATTCAGATATTTTACTCTTCTTCTCTGGCTTTGCACCTTGGTTCATGAGGCTAACACTTTTCTTCCGCCATGATGTGCTGTTTTACGATGTCAAAAATCGATGGAAACCCCTCCCCCATGGACCAGAACCTCTAAACTGTGAGCTAAAGTAAACCTTTCCTTTTTATAAGTCAGTTGCCTTAGGTATTGCATTATACTGGTGAGAAGCTGACTAATATATTGAGGTTGCAGAGAAAATGACCAACTATAAAACTAGTCAAGTCAATGGCTTCCAAAAATGACAGCTGAGTTCTGCTATAGCAACATCACATGAATAGCAGTTTTGATAAACCAGTAGAGACTGATCTGAACAGACAGTCAGAGAGGGACTTTTAGAGGCAGTCATCCTGTAGGCCTTCCTTTGGCTTTGATTTCTAACTGCTCACATTGTTCTGGTGGTAAGGAGATAAGAAAGCTCTCTTCCTGGCACTTGTAAAGGAAGAGCAAGGCTAGGAGCTGGGGAGATGACTCCATTGGCAAAGTGCTTGTCACACAAGCATGGCCTCCCAAATTTTAAACCCTGTAACCTATATAAAAAGATGAACACAGCATGCTCCTATAATTCCATCACCAGAGAGCCAAGGAGAGACAGTTGCATTTGTGAGGATTCCTGTCAATCAGTGAGCACAAGATTCAGTGGAAAACCTTGCCTTAAAAATAAAGTGGAGAGTGATATAGGAAGAGATTTGATGATGTTAGATTCTGGCTTCCACATGCATGGGCATACACATACACACACACACACACATGCATATGCATATACATACTAAGAAAGACAGAGCAAGATTAACGATTAATTTTGCTTAAAATATTCTTCGCAAAATCTGTTCTATTCAACAAGGGAAAGTAAGCCTTCCCCAGAGCCTTATCTCTTCTGAGAGAAGTGTGTTTGTCTTGTCCTGTCACTCTCTAGATTTGATTTCACTTAGGAGGACAAAGGCAGGTAATAAACGCAGATGAAGATCACAGCCCAGAAACCCAGGCCTACCAGACAATGAAACTGTGCTAATGAAGGAGGCTGTGTATGTAATTTGTGGGACTGTGTGAGTATGCATGTTCTTGCATAGGCAGGTTAAGGCCAGAGCAGGGTATCTGATATCTTCCTCAGGATTAAAATATTATTTCCCCAAGCCATGTGTGGTGGCATATGGCCAGCACTATGAAGGCAGAGGTCTGTAACTTCAAGTCTAGCCTGATCTACATAGTTAGTTCTCAGCCAGGCTTAGATTTAAGTCAACAAAGATAAAAAGAGGAACTAGAGAAATGATTAAAATGGCCTGTAGGGCCACAATAAAGCTTAATCTCAACACTATCTATTCCAAATTAACACAGTGTACACATCGAAGACCTGTTTAGGTCAGTTTCTCGTTTTTCATGCTTAATGTTAGACTTTCAGCAACACACTCCAAAATATGCTAAATGTAATAAAACTCCAGTCCAAAGAGACAAAGTAACTCTCAGGACTAGACTCAGATACTGCTGAGATTTTGAAATTATCAGACGGGCCTTTAAAAATAACTATGATTAATATGCTAAAGGCCTTAATGGAAAAAAGTGGATAGCATGCAAGAACAAATGAGTAATGCAGCCAGAGAGATGGAAACTCTAAGAAAGGAAAAACCAAGAAGAAGTGTTCAAAATCTAGAACACTTTCAGAGGAGCGAGGAATGCCTTTGATGGGCTCACCAGTGCAGGGGCATGGCTGAAGAGAGAAACACTGAGATTGCACATAGGTCAATAAGTTAAACAAAAAAGCTTTTCCAGACTGAAATGAAGGCAGAATGGTGGGAAGGGGAGGGAGAAGATGCCCAAAGATGACATTCTGAAGAACCCCATGAATGCATCTCTCTACCCTCCCTCATAAATACAAATCCTCTTAAGTAAACTGTTTTTAAAATAGACATTTCACCAGAGTGTATCGTTGGGTTATAGTCTGTTCCCACCCTCCCAGACTCAACTTGACAGATCTTCCATCCTGGGCAGAGAGACCAGGCTCCTGGGACTCCCTCTCTAACTTCCCCCCATCAAGGTTTACCCTGTTCTAACCAGGTGAGTCCATCAACAGCAAGTCCTGTCTTTTGCACTCCAAGTAGAAAAGGATGCATTGTTGATGAGTTTAATCAAGACTTCTACAGCTACCTAGCCATACTCCACTCCAAGGCCTCAGGCGCTTGAGATGAAGACAGGCCCTGTCCACGCTCCACATCTCATTTGTAGGGAAGAGTTTGATTATAGGAAAAGTGACAGGCAAGGCAAGAAGCTGGAGGCTACCCCCAGCAGTACCCAGAACAGCTGCTCATTCACTGAACAGTTAGAAAAGGGGCTTCTGGGGAAAACGTTCTGTAGCTTTCTTCAGAGGAAATTGAATTTATTATTTGTTTGTTTGTTTGAAATAGTATGGGAAATTCAAGTATATGGGAATAATTCAAACTACTAGAACCACCACCAACACACCAGTTCTGTAGAGACAGAGAAAAACACAGCTAAGAATGCTTTACTGAGTCAATGTTGCTAAACAAGTAAAGATATTTCCTTTACTTATTTATAAATAATTAAAGAGATCAGTGGATAAGTAGCCACTCATGTCCATACACGTGTAAACAACCTCTGCTCCATGTTCCTGTGAGTCATCCTGATTAAATATATTGAGACAGACAGGCAGACAGGCA
>JABTXL010000002.1:42137785-42155368 GCA_025134845.1 Neodon shergylaensis | reverse complement strand
TTGAGTCATTCATGTGGATGCTGGAAATGGTATAACATGTCATCTTGACTGCTGAATTGTTGAAGACCCCACATTGGGCACCATGTGTTGAAGATCAGTCTTAATGAAATTCGTACGTTCCATGGTAGGAGTGTGATGATTAGAATTATTAAGCAGAAGGAACATAGATATAAGAGAAATAAGAGACAGAAACCGAGAAGAGCATCAGGAGGGACATTCAGTGAATACTGAATCTTGAATCCTTTATTTTCCACATGCTTATATACTTCACTCCAAAGGGGAGGGTGAATGCAGCAGGCTTTATTAACGTGATATAAGGAATAGACTTGAATTATCCCATCTTTGGTCCAGGTGGAGCAGATCTACTTCTATGCCCCAAATACTAATTAACCACACCCTAGGTCAGAATCTCTTGTTTGTAGCCGCATCTGTTGTCAACAACTTTGAAAGAGTAAAAATAAGCTCAGACTCTCTGCTCTCCAGTCAAGGTGGAACAGCTTCACATCTGTGGGTCCTCACACTGAACCGTCTCTTCAGTCCAACATATTTTTATGTTAAAATATACTAATCCATTCTTAAAGCATAGGGTGCTTTTAGTGGTTACACACAACCAACTTCAATCTTCAGCCCTGAAACCTATCCCAGCCAAATAAATGTTATTTGGTCCAGACTGTTGAACAATTATTTCCCTATTTTATTTTTTTATTAGAAAAGCCCACCTGTTATTCCTGCAGACTAATAGGTCACACCCAATAGAGGAGACAGTTGGACATGGAGATTAGGAGGTAAGGAGTAGCAAAATAAAGTCATTGCTTAAACTGTTATCCTCACAGAGACCTATACAAAGCCAAGACTTGGCTTTTCCAGTAAACATATCAAAATCTTCACATTATGGGAGAAAACAGAGCTCACTAACATGGATTAGTAACCACTAAAAACAAATAAGCAAAATAATCAACAGAAATAAGCTTCAGAGAGCAGAAAGTTACATCATACCCATAAGTACTATATTAGCTACAATGCTCATTCTTTAACAGAGGATGACACAGTAAAGCAGGGGTTCCCAACCCTTTAATATAGTACATGTTGTGGTGACCCCCCCAACGATAAAGTTATCTCATTGCTATTTCATAACTGTAAGTCTGCTGCTGTTATGAATCGTAAAGTAAATATCTGGTATGTGACCCCAAAGGGGTCGCAACCCATGGGTTGAGAACAACTGCACTAGAGGAACTACTATGTGCTACCCACACAGAGCCATGAGTAGAGATAGATAGCAGAGAGAGGCTGGGACCTGAGAAGGTTCAGCTATCAGTTACCAAACAAAGAACTCTGAGCAGGCAACCAGTGTGCTTAAGGAACTGAAGGAAGCCATACTCACAGAAGTAAAGGAAGATATTACTGCTATGGTTCATAGAACACATGATAATGTGGTCTGGGTGCTTGTTCCTTCCACACCCTATAACAAAATTAACTTCCTAAAGTCATGTGTAATGTCTTTGCAGGTAGAACACTGGAGAGGTGATTAGGTAAACCCTGCTATGGGCCCTCATAGCATTAGGGGCTTGGTAAAGAGAAGAAAATAGGCCCGAGTTAGCAAGCTTACTCTCCCTTGATGTGTCTTCTGGCCCAGCAGGAAGGCCATCACCAGATATTAATGTTATACTTTTGGACTTCTACAGAGATAAGCTAAATAAGCCCTCTTTCCTCTTTATAAATTCAACTACACTATAGTACTCTCTTACAGCAACAGAAAATGTACTTAGCTGAATGACCTCACTAAAAAGAGAAAATATATAAGAAATAACAAAATGGAAACATCAGAGTTAATGGGCAATAATCATAAATTAAAAATTGTTTAAAGGGGCTCCATAGCAGATTTGAAATAGCAACACAATCGGCAAATTAAAAAAAAACAATAATAATACATGCATTCAATTCAAACAACAAAGAGAAAAATTAATAGCCTTGGAGAAACAGACACCCCTCAGTATTTGTGCCAGCAAATACTTTACAAAAAATAATAAAATAAGAGAAATGACCATATAATGTGTGAAATACAAAACATTTAGAAAATCTTAATTCTGTACAACTATGCCCAACATAATTAAATGATGAGATGATTTCACTTGCATTTGTTCTTATTTATTTATTTATTTTCGAGGCAGAGTTTCTTCATAGCTTTTTGGTTCCTGTCCTGGAACTAGCTCTTCTAGACCAGGTTGGCCTCAAACTCATAGAGATCTTACCTGCCTCTGCCTCCCGAGTGCTCGGATTAAAGGTGTGCGCCACCACTGCCCGGCTGGCATTTGATCTTATAAAATGTTTTCTGCTGTTATCTAGATAGATACTCTTTTAAATTTTACATCTTATACAAATGGCATCCTGTTTTATAAGGCATAGTTTTTAGTTTTATACCCACCATTACACTTAAAACCTGCTGACTGTTGTGGTATTTTCAGCTCTTTTCACTTGCCACATCTTACTAACTGCGATAAACACCTCCATCATCTTCAATACCCATAAACACTGGCGCAGTAAATACCACTGGGATGCAAGTCCCTCTGGGATTGCAAGCCTCAGAACAAAATTGTTGACTCATAAGGAATAGATGGATTTAATTAAACTAATATATTAATTATATAAAGAATTGTGTTTTTCTCATACCCTCCCTCTCTCTCTACTTTCCCCCTCCCTTTACATTTTCCTGCCTCTTATCCCAAGTGGTTCCCTTATGTTTTCATCTCTGCCCCCTCCCTCATAACACATTATTTTTCCAAATTTCATATGACAGAAAACATGATACACTGCATTTTGCCACCTTTATTCTCTCTCTATTCCTCTTTAGGCCCTTACATTTCCCTCCATTTCCATTTCCAAGTGCATTTACACACACACACACACACACACACATACTTGCATGCATACTTAAGGTTATATTTCACATGCGATAGAAAACATGCAATATTTGTCTCACTGAGATTAAGTTTATTAACATGATAATTTCCAATTCCAACGTTTTCTGTTTTTGCAAATGACACTATTTCCTTTTTCTTTATGGTTGAATAAAACTCCACTGAGCCCATATGTCACATATTCTTTCTCTGATCATATGTCAGTGGAAATATAGATTGGGCTTTTTATCTTGGCTGTTGTGAGTGGCATAGTAGTAGACATGGATGTGCTATTATCTCTGTGCTATGTTGACTTCTAGACCTTCAGGTACACACTAGGGAATTTCATAGGTAAGTCCGATTTGTGGTTTATTGATTAATATGCATACTGAATTTCATGGTGACTTTACCAATTTATATTCCTATTAAAAGTATAGAAAAAAAAGGCAGAGGCAGGAGGATCTCTGTGAGTTCGAGACCAGCCTGGTCTACAGAGCTAGTTCCAGGACAGGCTCCAAAGCCACAGAGAAACCCTGTCTCGAAAAACCAAAAAATAAAAAAGAAAGAAAGAAAAGAAAAAATGTGTTAGTTTTAATTTCCCTAGGGTAGTGCTTTGCTTGTCCTAGTTTACATAGCAGTTCTGCCTCAAGCCCATCTAGTGTTGTGCATTGTTGGCTCAGGAAATAACGCTCAAATCTGCCTTTGCAAGAGCTTCTGTGGTCATCTCTACCTTCTTCCAACAAAACTTCTTTTACACATACATGTCTAATTTGGATATTTAGCACTTACAAACTCTGCATAACTATACTCAAGGGAGGCTTTTACTTCAAGACAAATGCATCATAGCAAGAAAAGATAAAAACAAACTTCCAGAAATCTGAAGTATATTGACAGCTGAAACTCCCTTGGGCTCTGCCTGCACACAGGTCTAGGCTTTGAGTATGGTCGGAACCATAAATATATATGGGATTGTGACTTTAAATGGTACCCTTAAAAAGTTCCACTGTCTTTTTTGAGTCAGAGCAGGCTTATCAAACCTGGTACTTAAACGCCAATAAAGAAGAGAACCTTGAGATTTGTTGGGGGTAGTTCAGACTTAAACAGCACACCATAAATAATGTTGATGTTGTCTTAGTCAAGAGTCACAAACATCCAAACCTCCACGTACCCACAAAGGTTAACATTCTAGCTTTGACAAATTCGATTCCACGCTTGCCCTCCAGTTCTTGGAAAAAGCAGGTCAAAGTTGCTCAGATGTATGCCTTCTCTTACACATATCCACAGAACAAAATAAAGCACAACTACTTGGATCATCTGCATCACTAAAGAGATGTGTATATACCTTTAGAGAAACATTCAGTTTGTCCACATTTCAGAAGAGATCCCAGTGGAAAATTGTCTGTAACCTTCCTTGACCTTAGCAAGCAGGTTACCTTCTTCTTCCACTGCAATGGGCACTTCAGAAAGGGCATCTATGGATTGATTCAGTAGAACAATCAAGTCACAATTAACTGAATGTAGAGACTCCTCTGCCCTATCATGTTCAGTTGAAAAACTCTTTATAGACTTTCTAATTTGATGTCTTACATTTGATGATTATCAATATTATCATGAGTTTAGTTTTTTTTTTAAAAAATACCCTTGAAGTAACCTCATTAATTGTGTCTGCACTACATCAAAAAGCAATTCAATGACTCGTGCGTGAGGTGAGTAGAGCCAGAGACAAGAACTGAGGCTGAACTCGTAATCTGACAAAATGGCCAGGCTGCCCCACAAGATCATCAAGGAAACCCAGTGTTTGCTGACAGAACCAGTTCCTGGCATTAAAGCAGAACCAGATGAGAACAACACCCATTATTTTCCTACAGTCATTCTTGGCCTCCAGAATTCCCCCTTTGAAGGAGAGACTTTTAAATTTGAACTATTCCTTCCAGAAGAATACCCACCTAAATACACACCTAAAGTACATTTCATGACCAAAATGTGCCATCCTAATGTAGACAAGATGGAAAGAATAAGTTTAGATATTTTGAAAAATATGTGTTCCCCAGAACTGCAGATCTACACAGTTCTGCTTTCAACCCAGGCTTTGTTAAGTGCATCTAATCATGATGTCTCTTAGTTAATAATGTAATCGAGGAAGGAAGACCAATGGAGCCCAAGTCATAGAGACAGTGAGAGCGTGGGCTAGGCTATGTGCCAGGAATATTTATTGATCAGCTCATCAAGTTGTACATCACTTCTCCTGTTCAGCCAAGGCTTCTCCCCTTGTTTGTTTGTTTGTTTGTTTGTTTATTTGTTTGTTTGTTTGCATCCCATGAACACAGTCTTAGAAACATTACAGAGCAAAAGCCCAGGCGTCTTCATCTTTGGCGATAACATGCACATTAGCAAATCTATGTCTTGTCCTGATTCACTGTTGGAAAGCATGAGCAGAGGCTAGAAGTGTTGTCCAGGTGGCTGTGACATGCTTAAAAGGAAGAACTCTTTACTTGGATTCATTTCCCTGTCATGATTAAGAAGAAAGCATGTGAATGAAGGTAGCTGTAAGGATTAGATGCCTGGGGTATGGATGTTTATCATCATCATCATCATCATCATCTAGGGGAAACGTAGTTTTATTTTAATTTAATAATCTTCTTCTCCCTCCCCCATCTTCCCATCTTTTGGGCTCTAATTGCAATGGTTAAATGCGACTAACCTGTTTCTTACAATATGCTCTTCAGCCAAGTCTAACTTTAGATGCTGTAGATGGACAAACTTGACTGTTTGAACCGAATTGGGAACATTAAATAAACATCATAGCTCTCACTAATAACATTGTGACTTTGCTGTCAAGTGTAGATTCCCTGCCCCTCCCCCCAAAAAATGAAAAGGAGGATGAAGAGGAAGGGAAAAGGAGAAAAAAAGAAAGGAGGAGGAGAAGGGAAAGAAAGAGGAGGAGAAGAAGAAGAAATAGAGGAGGAGGAGAAAAAAAAGTTTGTGACCATTTTGTATGTCGGGAAACTTCTGTGAATCTTAAGCTTTATTAAAATAATTTTTGTGTTTTTTTTAAAAGGCAGTTCAACTACAAGATCTGTTACTATTACAAAAGAAGCCAGAATTACAATAGTATCCCTTGGTCTTCCTAGGCACAGTGACCCTACATGCATACCTCAAGGGTCTCTGTTGATTGTCCAAGACACTTATGGAACTAGCTATCCATTGTGCATTGCACCACCAGGCTTTATTGGAAGAGGTCCTTGATGAGTCTTATTTTAATGAAATACCCATTTTTTTTCTAGTGTGAAAGCAAATTGAGCTTAATAGACTTCTTCATTTAAATAGCTTCCCTGTCAGGTACACATCTATGTTTTATCTATGCCAGTCCTCAACAGTTAAGAAGTACAAAAGTAAGTTGTGCCTTTTTTGGGGGGGGGGGAGATTTCCATTCATTGAAGGAAATTATAAGCATTCAATAATCTTTCTCTGTGCTTCTTGTACCAGGATCCCAGGTCATGTTCTGGAGCTTCTACTGTTTCTATCTGAAGATGCACACTGCATTTTCCTGTCTGTTTAGTAGCATACCCTTTCCCATCTGAGTTCTCTAGTGCACTGACCTGCTGCCTGTCAGAAATACTTGTCTACTTTTCCAATACTTATCATCTATTTGGGTGTTTTATCTACCTTTCCCTTTATCCATAAATAAAGTCCAGTTTAATGAGCCAATCCAAGCCAATAATTATTTCTTTAGAATGTTCTTCTGTATTTTAATGAAAGAAGGTTTTACTTATCCTGAAAAGATCAAGCTAGTGTCATTCAGAGATCTTGCTGTGTGTTTTGGCGTTGTCGGTTTGTACACTAAATGTGCTCTTGACATAAAGTAGTCATTGACTAAACTTTGAGCTCTTATCTTGGGCACAGAATGGTGGATTTTTGAGGACAAGAATGAAATTAATAGGGTCATTATCAGCCTCCAGATTGAATTTAGTTTAATAAGTGTGGCCACTGTAGATTTAAACTCCTCAGAATCCGGTGCTTTTGAACCCATGTTAAAATAGATTCTGTGGTTGAATTGTATATAAATGTATAAACAGAAGTCTTAAATTGAAATAATTTTCTGTTCTAGGCCTCTATGATGTTCAAAGAAGTTAACTTCAGGCATCAGATAAGCAAATCAAAATCCAGAAGGAAAGTCTAAATCTAGAAAGACCCATTGGTTGTAAGATCAAATTGCCTTACGAGGGCCTAGAGCAGTATTAAGTCTCTGCTGTTTCTGTGACACACAGGACTGTTTGAAGCTACAGTCCAGCCTCTGATGGAGACAGTTGTATTCATCTTTTTCTTTCTCAAATCACCATGAATGATGGTTCCATGACTCTTCATTTTATGGACCTTGAAAAACCCCACAGTGAAGTGAAGATGGGTCCAAGTCCCTTCCAAATCCAGAGACATGCCTTCATGAGAAGGACCACTCCCTACTCCACTGTCCTCTGGGGAGTTCACAAAGTTTTTCATAATGACATACAAGCCAAGTTCCTTTCATCTTGCTGTCATCTAAGGTCCATTTTTCAAAGCAATTCAACTCCTACTCCCAAAATCCTAGCTGTGGCCGCTGGGTGGCAGTAACAGACTTTGTCAGAAACTCCTGTCGGCTTTAACAGCAAGTACCCACAAGATCTTCCCAAACCACCATCAGTCCATTCAGGCTCAGATAATGGGCATTCAGGATGGACCAGCTTGGCTCAGAGCCCATACTGGGCCTTAGGAGATAACATAAGGATCTATACATTAGAGCTGTAACTAGAGATTTCTCTAGACGCTTGCCAGTCTTTCTAATGTGGTTGCAAAGTCGTCACATGAGTGGGTCCAGGGAAATATATAGATCTCCCCCTCTCCGGTATGTTTAGTCAAATGGGGGAGAAAGAGCCAAAATTCCTTTGTCAATGGATTTGAATATGGAAAGACTCACTGTTTGGGCATCACTGAGACTGTAGAGATGAAATAAAGAATAAAGAAAGGAGCACCCACAATTTGCATTTAGAAATTTCCCCTTTGAAGTTCCATATCATTTCTGACTGACCTCACTGCATCCTGCTAATGTAATTACACTGCCCATTAATGGCTAGCTTGTAGGTTTAGGTAAGAGTACCTAGCAATCTGAGGAACCATTCACCCCACAGACCATTTCACCCTTACCAAGGCAAATGACCCCCATTCCTGGCTGAAGAATGTGAAGGGAGGGATTTCACGAGGCTCCCAAACCCATTAGTAGTCAGAATCCAAACCCTGAACATTTTAGGTTGATGTAGGCTCTGAGGATACGTTAATTTCTTCTTTTGTGTAAAATATGCAGATGTTTAATCCATGAAGTCTGAGAGCCATTCAGTGGGACTGCTGTTGTCATTTTATAATCAAAATTTATAATTAACATAGGATTTCAATAATCTTTACAACAGCATGTAATAATCTCCCCACCCCGCTCTCCTTTTTCCCATCATTTTGAATCAGTCCTAAATATGCATTTTATCTGTTATACATGAATTGGTTCGCTTCTTCTAAAGCATCTAATCTTTTCCCTGTCCTCATATGCACTAGAGGGGAACTGAGCAAGGCTGCTGTCCTAGGATCATACTGTCTTTTCATCAGCGCAGGTGGTCAAGACGAGCACAGTCGGTCACGGACCAAGACATCAGTCTGAACCAGAACGCTGCACAAGTAACCTTGCGGGAAATCCCCCTCCAACCCTCAGTAACCATCTCCAGCCACCTGTGTCCATTGTCTCTAGCCACAGCATCCTCAGCATTTCAGCAGGTGTGGAGTATCCCACACAGTATCCAAGAAAGAGCTGAGCAGTTCCCACTTTGGGGTTCGAGCCAAGGAGTCTCACTTTTACGTATCTTATCAGAATTGGAGTTTGCCTCAAAGCATAATTCTGGGAAAGCAGCAAGCAACTGAGGACTACAGAAGACCAGTGTACCGTCACATCTGATCCCCCTCCAATATAACTCCCCTTTCAAAAGCAGTTGCCAATGAATCTGCAAGGTGGATGTGAAAGTTTTCAACTTGTCGCTTAACTCCCTAGCAACCAATCCAATGCTAGACCAAGCAGCTGAACTCCATCTTTCATGAACAGATACAAGCCTTTGTAATTGGCTTAAGCAGCTTCACCTGGCTTCTCCATGAGCTGCGCTCTTCAGTTAGAGCAGACAGGAGCAGCTGCCTGTGTACCTGTCCTTGGCTGACCTCCCTTACATTTAAATCTCCTTTGTTATCCGTTTAGTCACCTTCGCTGGCCCCCAACTACAGATATTTTTCTACCCATCAGCAGATAAAAGAATCTTGTTACCAGAGACTGGGGAGTCGGAAACCAGCTGAAAGCAATGTGCATTATCTCTTGACTTGTTTACTTCATCTCTCTGCTAAAGGATGCCTTAGTTATTACATAATTAATTACATAAGGTGGGTTAGCTCAAACATCCCACCTGAAAAACTAACTGTATAATATTTCTTGATTTGGGTGTCCATACTACTATGAACTCTTTGTGTGTGTGTGTGTGTGTGTGTGTGTGTGTGTGTGTGTAATGAGTGCCATGCCTAAGGAGGCCAAAGAGGACATCAAATCCCCTGAAGGTAGAGACATATATGTAGTTATGAGCTGCCTAATGTAAGAGTTGGGAATTGAACTCAAGACCTCTGCAAGAATAGCAAGGGTTTAACCTCTGAGTCAACTCTATAGCTCTTTCTGCAAGATCTTGTTTAAAGGAAAAAGGTACAGTGTTGGAGGAAACCAACAATCCCCCAAAACACTAGGGTTGGAAGGACAGGCCACTATGCAAACTCTCAAGGCCTTGTCTCTGTGTACCAGGAACAGACTGAGCCCCAGGTTTGAACCACAAGATATATGTAAAGAATCTTGAGAGAAAATTACTCCTGCGAACTCTCAGTGGTTCCTGAACTAGTCAAGACCAGTTCTCAAGCTAGGAGTGCCATTTGCAAGGCACTGGTGAAGAAACTGACTCGATGGGTCATAGGGTGAGGGTAGGGGCTAATAGCACACCATAAATACTGCTGTCCTTATCCTGGCAAAAAGATAAACCAGACATCCAGGGATACCAAGAGATAAAGAGGGAACATTGCCAGTCTCCCTGTAAATCAGCTCTTCACAAACCACCCAATCACAAAACCCCAAGCCTGTGTCACTGAAATGCTACACCATGACTAAAAACTTAAGATATCAAAAGTAAAACTTACTGTTTTATGAGACACTGTGTCTTCTCTCCCCAGTTCCATAATGACTGAATCCATTTGTTACCTGCTAACTTAATATTTATTGAGTGGAAGATTTAAAATATGTTAATAATAAATGAGAAGTCCTGTACTAACCTATTAGAAACAAATCTAGAGTGGAAAAAAAATGGGCTCTGTAATCATCATGTGAGAAATGCCTTCAGCAGTTCCTGTCTGAGAGAATTTAGCATTTCAAAATTTCCTCTTAGGCTCTTTAATGGAAGCAGGGTCCTGAGAAGCATGTATCACTAGGTAATTAAGTCATCTAGGCACTGTGTTGATCCAAAAAAACAAAGAGGATTGAATGATCAATTATACCAAAGAGTAATTTTAATTTTTAACAATTTGAATTTCTACATACAAAATCCAGGTGAATCTTGTGTAAAGATATCCTGAAATAAAACATTTTTTTCCTATCACTTTCCTAAGTTTAGGTGGTGGGTAGATGGAAATTTGCTATTGTTATTATTGTACTAGACACGTTTGCTGACTTTTTGAATATGGGCTACAACAAAATTTGAAAAATAATCTAAAAACCTCTAAGAATCATGATACTATTTTAAATAAAATTTAAAAATCAATAGTTTCTATATAAAGCAGTAAAGGTTCAGAAAACAGTCATTGAATGGGATGAAGTAAATCTTCATGTATAAGCAATAACATAGGACTTGGGAGAAGAATTATGGAGAAGAGAGATTAGATGACTCCCTCCTTGGCAAGATGAGCTGGAGACTGACTGTCCTATGAACCCAATAGAAAGAAAGCAGAAACCAATCTGATATGTGGGAGAACGTCTAGCATGTTGGAACTATGGAAATGAGAAATGGACTGAAATTATTTTATTAAAATTTCTCAATACTAAGATTATAATTCCTTTCTAAAATATTGGTGATAGTGCTCTAGCTCCACCCTCCCATTCTCTAGTGTTACTGACTAAGTGGCCCACATTTATCAAAAATGGTGTTTTTTTCTCTGCACAGATGCGATCGTGAGACAAATTCATTTAAAATGATTATCTCTCCCCACTGTTCAAGCATTCTCATTAAGTGATGCATGTCAGAAAGCCATCTTTCCTTCATCTCTCTTTATATTCTTTTTGATCAAATATCAAGCCTGAGCTGAATTGCCTAACTAGGAATTCGATTAAGCAAGCTTGTTTAAATTCATTAGATGTGCTAGTAAAAATTAGAAATCATATAAAAATGTTCTTCATGAAAAATAGTCGAAACTAGTTTCCTGTGGATTCTGAAAAGTGTGTGTGTGTCTATGTGTGTGGCAGATGAGTATACATTTATTTGGAGGCCTGTGGGTAGGGATAGCCTGTCTCTACCTCCTCAGCACGAGAGCTACAGATACATACCCATATACACTGTTTGTGGGATGGAACTCATGTTTTCATAGCAAGCCCTTCCCAGTGGAACCATCTCCAAGGCTTTGGAATCAGCATTCTGTTGTGACTTGTAAGAGCTCTGTGTATGTGATACATTCTATTCCTCTTTGTAGAACTCTTAATTTATGAAGACAGATTCCAGTGAGTTTAGCTCCCGAAATATTACCATACTCATCAAGTATCTTGAGTATTCTAATTATTCGATAGCCATGTGCTAACATTCTGCTTTAGTGTTTGCCTGCAGTTACTTGTTTATGTGGGAGAAACAACCACAACACGAAATAAGTCTAACAGGAAAACTTGGGGGCTGTTTTCCTCCCTCTGCACGGTTTCCAAATGACTGTGAAGTAACCCAGCACATGAGTACCATCATTCAAGAGAATAGGTACACACCTTGACTCCCTTGTGACTGTCACCCTAAAGTGACAAATAAAATTGTGGCAGGACAGAGCTAGGGAGCGGTTCAAACTGGAGTTACAAGCAATGGTCAAACGATAACCAATTACAATCTTGCACCACCATGCATTTGTATAGTCTATGAAGTTTCCAAAGTTCTTCCACATTGTCTCCCATAGGCGCCCTTGGAAGCACAGGCAGAGCTCCACAGTGGACCCACAGCACCCCAAGGAATTTGGTTTTTGTTTTCGGAGTCGTCCACAGGTAAGAACACAGACTCCTGCTCACACTGTGCAGAAGACCATCAGGAGAGCCGGTGTGAATCACACCTGGCATTTATTAAACAGAGAAAGATGCTCAGAGAGAGAACTGGCGTAGCCGAGCATGTGACTGTACTTCTCAAAGAAGGGTTGTTATAGGAATAGGCAACATACCATCTTACTGGCTTTTGGGTTGCATACATTACAGTTCAACGGACTGATAAGAAAATTATTTTTTGTTCCCCCTCTTGGATAAATGAAATGACAGGATGGCTCTTGGAAACCTGGAGTGAAGTTAAAATGCATTAATATAAAAAGGAGCCAGGAGAGGTGTTCATGAGAGCAGCAAGAACCCATCCTTTTACTGTTCACAGAGATTCTGGGGATTCCGAGAAAAGTGAGTTTCCCAGGTCTGAAGGGAAAGGGGCTGTAAGGAAATATTGTGTTGGAATTCTTAATTCTTGGCTGTCAAGAGGCTTCAACCTGTCTCTGAGGTGAGGAGCTCCTCTCCCTTTTAATATCCCATACTTTTCATTGTCTTTCTGTTCTTCCTCGGTTTTAGAAGACGGTGTCTTCTTTCCACAGGTAAGGAAGCAATCTGGAGGAAGTCACCCATTGAAGGCAGTCAGGCTGGAATCCTGCCATCTTCTGATTTGCCTTGTATTGTGGGGTGCTAGCATCAATTTAGGCCAGCATGAGAAAAAAGCAATCTAAACCTAAGCATTTTACTTCAAAATACAAAGCAGCTAATTTTTACAATAACAAAGTATAAATCAACCAAATTATAGTTTACAAAGGAAAAAATAAAGTTAAAATATAAGCAGCATACATTTTCTGAAGTTAAACTTTTTGATTTTGTCTCACGTCTGTCTGCAATGGATAGTGTTAATTGTCAACTTGAAACAAAGAAAAATTACCTGGGAAAAGATTCTTTATGAGGAATTTTTTGTGTGGGGTTGCCTTATGTCTGTTAATTGATATGAAATGACACAGTCCCCTGTGGTTGGCACCATTCCTCAGAGTAGAGAGACTAAGCCAAGAACTAAGTATTCATGTATTCATGGTCTTTGACCAATTGATTTAAGATCCTGATGTTTTGCCCTCCCTGTTATGATGGACTGTAACCTGGAATTGCAAGCTAAAATAAATGCCTTTCCCCCTAAATTGCTGTTTTTCGGTATTTAATAACAGTAACAGAAATGAAAGTAAGACAGTGTCATTCAAATCTAACCTATCAAAGAGTTGTTTAGAAATTCATATTCTAAAACCCTCTGCTAAACCAGAATGTGGGAAAACTAAACATTGACAGTTTTAGATTATGTTTTGTTGAATGCTAAGTGTTAGGCTGAATATTCTATAGAGATAATGTCCCTTAATCCTCACAGTGAGTTTGAGATAGGGATTGATATTACTATTGCAGGTAAAACAGAAAGTTTAAAACTAGTGGAAAGACATTTGACTATCAAATGTCATAGCTAGGATTTGAACCTGGGTGAGCCTAGATTGTCATTTGTACCCCAGTTGGCTCTACCAATCTGAGCCTCCTGGATAAAGAGCCGGGGGGGGGGGACATTTAGAATATGCTATGTTAATGCCCTTGCTAATCAGAATTTCATCACAGAAGCAGAGCTACAAGACACATGAGTTTATCATCAACTTCCCAGTGTTGTGACAAACTCCTGAAACAAAGGACTGGAAACAGAAAATGCTTAGTGGGAAAGGGATGAGAGCTTCAAAAGGAAACTCGGAACGTGAGAGAGGTAAAGAGACTGAGGGCAGGGCTAGGAAGAAAGACCCATGAAAGTGGAAGGTTAGGAAGAATCTACTAGATTAGGAAATGTCATTGTTTTACCCAATACCTTGAGCACCAATTTTAAGATTTTTCAAGTGTTTTAAGTAGAATGGTCCATTGTGGTTCACTGTTTCAGAGGTTGAAGATCAAGGTCAATTACTTGGTTGTCTGGGGCCTGAGATAAGGCAGTACATTATTTCAGGAGCACGTGGAGAAGGCAGATCATCTCCTGGCAACCAAGAGGCTGAAAGAAAGCAAAGGGATAAACTATACACTTCAAAGAGAGTCTACTGGGACCTATTTCTGGCAACTTCCTTCGCCTATTATTTCTATGCTGGAGGAGGCTGCTTGTTGGTTTCCAGCCGCCCTGCTAGCTTAGACCCAAAATAACCACACAGAAACTGTATTAATTAAATCACTGCTTGGCCCCTTAGCTCTAGCTTTTTATTGGATAAATCTTACATATTAATTTAATCCATTTCCATTAATCTGTGTATGGCCATGTGGCTGTGGCTTACCGTCTAAAGTTCCCAGCATCTGTCTCTGGCAGCTCCATGGCTTCTCTCTTACTCTCCCCTTCTTCTCCAATGCTATAGGCCAACATAGTTCTTTATTCATTAACCAATAAAAGCAACACATAGACAGAAGGACATCCCACACCATTTCTATCACCCTCAAATTATGTGACCAAATGAGGGCTAAGCCTTCAACATAGAAGCCTTCAGAGAACTTTCTAAATACCAACCATAAGAGTAAGAGCAGATTTCAAAGGGAAATCCTCAAGCACAGGCTGAAGGACAATGAAACCATGCAGCTGCGCACAATGGGTTTGTATCTCCATGACTGCAAAGTCAAATAGAGCATAGCCAGGAAGAAAAGAATGTAAGATTTACTACCTACAGCCAGAGAGCATGGGTGTCATTCCAAAACCAAGCTCTTTCAGAGTAATAACAGCAAGTGTAGGGATTTTATTCAGCTGCTTATTCATATAGAGGTTGGACCCATCCTAAGCGTGCTCAGCTAAGGAATGCATTCCTGAGCATGCTCAGTTCAAGACAATAATGTCAAAAGAAAAGCTAGTGGGCACATTTTTAGGGTGTGCTTAGCTCAGTTACTGAACACATGTGAAAAATTAAAGTGACGGATGAAAATGCCAATGGGCTTGCTCAGTTTATTAGTAGAAAACAGCAGAAAGAATACTCTGACACCGCATCGCTACAGAAGCTTCCCCCGAAGGTGCCTGCCTTGCTCAGCGGCTAACAAGGCCTCGCCAGTTTTGGTTGAAACTGAACTTGTTGATAGTGACAAGAACTCATTTGGCCCAGGAAGGAATGGTGAAGCAGAGCATCCCCATGGAAATCTGGAACAACCTCAGACCCATGTACCGCTTCCTACCAGCAGGGTGAGTCAGCAGATCAGAGATGACAGGGTTGGTCTGCAAGATGGCTCCTGCCTCACTTGCTCTTTTCTAATCTCCTGGGAGAATCTTTCTGCTGGTTCATGCTACTAGAAACACACAGGGAAAGAAAAATTCTGAGAAATGCAACGCGGCCCGTCCAAGTTGACACATCACGGAATCACACTGTCTATCGGGAAAAGTAAGTCTTAGACAGGTTGGGTGGAAAACTAAGACCTCAAAGTAGAAAAAAATGGAATCCTACTGGCCTCCCACGCTTAGAAGTCTCATTTTACTAGCCAAATGAATGTAGATTGGTAGAGAATGCATTTGACATGCTGTGCTGTGAAGGAATCTGAGCTAGGAGTTCTTTCATTGATTAGTGATGTCTGCTGTGGTATGAGAAGATATCTGTACTACAGATGTGCAAACCTAAGCCTTCAAAAATGAAGATTTTGAAGGCACATAATAGAGAAACTGTCAAGAATCATTCATAGTTACTAAAAGGCCTTAAAGTTGAGGGCAAAAAGCTTTTCGTATAGAGTGGGTATCAAGAATCACATGGTCTCATCATGTGGTCCTATCACAAACAATACAAGGCTAAAGGACTGTGTGTGTGTGTGTGTTCATTCATGTTTGTATGGATGTATGTGTGATCATGTGATCATAGTGTGTGTGTGTAGACCAGAGGTTAGTGTCAGGTACCTTCCTCCATCATGCTTCACCTCGTATTTAGACAAGGTCTCTCACTCATTGATTGGACAATGTCTAGGCTGGCTGACCTGTAGGATCCATGAGTCCCCTCCCTTTCTAGTGCTAAGGTTACAGAGGTACACTGCCACACCTGGCATTCTATGTGGATGCCAGGAATCTGAACTCAAGTCCTTGTGCTTACATGCCAGCCACTTTATTGACCAAACCACTTTCTCAGTCCCTACCAACCTAAACAACCCTTCATCATATTCACATGGAATAAAGAGTCATAGAGGCAGATCTCTATGAGCTTGAGGCCAGCCTGTTCTACAAGAACTAGTTCCAGGAAAGTTAGGACTTTTACACAGAGAAACCCTGTCTCATAAAAACAAACAAACAAAAAAAAAAAAAGAAAAAGGAAAGAAAAATATATCCTCTTTCCTTTTGTTGTCTGGAGATTGATACAGTTTTACTAAAATGCTTGGAAGAATTCACTAGTGAAAGTACCTGGCCCCAGTATCTTTCTGTTTCAAAACTGATCAATTATTGATTCATTTTTTACATAAATTCATCAATTATTGAAATCATCATCTTTTTTTAGGGCCTGGAGGACTCAAGTCTAGACTTGGGGTGTGAAGAATTTTACCCCCCATCCTGCCCTGAGCCTCTGTCATTGAGCAGTTGGGCATCATTATGGTGAGTGGGTACAGGGTGGCAAAATGAGAGGGAGGGAGAGAAAAAGAAGAGGGAGGGAGGGGGTGAGGGAGGGAGGCAGAAAGGGAGGGGGGAAGGATGCAAAATGATTCATGTGCTGGGGAGGGAGGCAGATCTGAAGAAGCAAAGGCAGTGAAGAACAGGCTGGGACAGATGCCCTACTAGCTACCCAGGGCAAGATGTCTGGGTCTGAGCTACAGTCAAGGGCTATGACTTGGTCCATGATGCTGGTGCAGCTGTGGGGAGTCTGTGTTGATGTCTGTGACTCTCTTTACCACTAAGGGCCCTGTGGACACCCAGAATCTTGACCACTACTTGTGACCAAGTTGATGTCCAAGGGATGTGTCCCCACAGGGCCCATGTTAATCCAGGATTCCAATGCCACCATACAGGACCATGGTGATCCAACCCAGACTGTTGCTGGGGGCCATGTCTGGGTCTGAGGCCCTGCAGCCGCTGGGCTCTAAGTTGATGGCCATGGCTCCCATTGCCACCCAGGGCTGTTCAGAGGCCTGCGGTTCTGACTGACACCCAAGACCATGTTGGTTTTAAAAGGTCAAGGTACCAAGACCTGGATGGCTTGTAATGGCACCCGGGATAATCATCTTGTCCAGTCCCACACTGCAGAAGTAGGCCATGTCTGGGTCCATGTCGCTACTACATCCAGGGTCTGTGTTGATGTCAGTGGCTCCTGTTACCATTGAAGGCTGTATGGCTACCTGGGGTCTTGGCTTGTTGAAATAAGAGCGGTGGGGCTCCGTCCCCAGCACCCCAGCCGC
>JABTXL010000002.1:42122768-42137775 GCA_025134845.1 Neodon shergylaensis | reverse complement strand
TTGTTGAAATAAGAGCGGTGGGGCTCCGTCCCCAGCACCCCAGCCGCCCTCTTGGCTAGCTTATGCCCGAAATAACAACACACAAACTGTATTCATTTAAATACTGCTTGGCCCATTTCTATCTAGCCTCTTCTAGGCTGATTCTCACATATTAATTTAGCCCATTTCTATTCATCTGTGTAGCACCACTAGGTGCGCTTACCGGGAAGATTCTAGCCTATGTCCATCTTGGGTTGGAGCTTCATCACTCACGTCTGTCCGGGAGACTGGAGCATGGCTTCTCTGCTCCAGAGCACAGAGCTGTCGAGACTGAGCTCACTTCCTCTTCCTCCCAGTATGCTATTCTGTTTATTCCTCCCACCTATGTTTTAACCTATGAGGGCCAAGCAGTTCCTTTATTACTTAACCAATGAAATCAACAGATTGATATATGACACTCCCACATCATTGGCTGCCACCAAGGGACATGTTAGCATTTGGGGCCATGTTGCCACTTTGTACCATGCCATTCTGGGCAATCTGCAATGCCAGCTAGGGTCATAATGACATCCAGGTCCGAACTGTTGCCAAAGTCTATGTGTGTCAATGGAACTACTACAGCCTGAGTCTGTGCTCATGTCTGTGGCCCAATATGCCACCAAAGGCCACACTGATTCCCGGGATCTGGACCTCCACCTTTGACTTTCCTGGTGCCTAAGAGCTATGCTGCTGCCTGGTTCATATAGACCTGAGTAACATGCCCCGAGGGTCAAGGCATTGTATGGACCTGAGCTATGACCCAGACCAAGCTTGGGTCTGTGACCCTGCCACAGACAGGACCTGTGCTGATGTACAAGGCTCCTGCCACTATCAAAGGCAGTAAAGATGCCCAGGATATGGGTCCACACCTGAAGACACGTGGAGGTTCAAGCACCACAATGCTGTTGGGTCCATGGCAATTTAAGTGACCGGTGGTGCCACCCAGGACCATGGTGTCTTGTCTGGGCCTGGACTGCTTGCTGCCAGGAGCCATGTCTGCATCTGCAGGCCTACCACAGCAGCCGTCTGTTTTGCTGTCCATAGCTCCTGTTACCACTGAAACCAGAGAGAATAGGGTTGCACAAAGTTGGCCCTGGCCCTCACCAACTGTACCACTCTGAAGAGTGAGTCCTGTTCCTCCCCAGAGAGGCTCAGTAGAGCTGTCCCTGCTGTCAAGGGTGCTGGTGAGTTGTCCCTGAAAAGGAGAGAGTGGCAGAGCTATCCCCCAAATCTGGCATGTGGTAGCAAGTGCAAGGGAAAGATATCCACCTTGCTCCTTGCCACTCGCCCCTTGCACCTACTGCAGATGGAAAATCTGGTACTGTAGTCACAAGAGTGGGAGAGCTGATCCTGGCCCTCACCCACTGCAGCAGTCGGGACAGTGGTCCCTGAGTCTAGCCCGGGCAGCATAATAGAGCTAACCCCATTGACAGAGGTGCAAGTGATCCAGCACTGCAAATGTGTGTGGGTGATCTGGCCCACCCTTCACCTACCACATGGTAAAGTGGGCAAGGGAGAGATGACCTCCTCCTTCCCCTACTCTTTGCCACCTGTGATGGGTGGGAGAGCTGATTCTAAAGTCATAAAAGTGGAAAAATTGGCACTGTTTCCCAGTGGCAGCAACATTAGGAAGAACTGGCCCTGCCTGAACCCCATGCCCACTGCAGCGCACAGGAGAGCAGGCACAGCACCTTGCCTGGGCAGCATACCAGAGCTGACCCAGTTAGTGGGGATTCGGTTGAGCTGGACCTGTAGGCATGAGAGCAGGGGAGCTGTTCCCAACCCCTCCCTGGTATCTCATGGGGTGACAAGGGTAAGAAAAATAGGCCCTAACCCTCAATCCTTGCCATTTGCTACAAGGCAAGAGAGCCATTCTGGGGGCATAAGAATGGAAGGACTAGTCCTGCCCCTCAACAAGAACAGCAATCCAGAGAGTGGGCCGTGCACCTTACCTGCTGGTGTTGAGAAAAAGTTCCTAAGATGCAGAAACATCTTAAGGGGGCTTATTATGGAAAACTATAAAATAGAGCAGCCATTTATAATTGCTTAATTTTGTTTCTTTTCAGCCACTCAAATATGCAAGTGCCTCTGCCGATGCCCTACTCCCTACTTCCAATATTCTTTCTTGTGATAGGCCACATAGGTCAAGCCCTTGTTTTATTGAAGGGGATTGTTTTCCTTAACCAAACCATCTGACAGAAAAGCTGCAATTACTGTTCCTTAAATTGCACTAATGGTTGTCATAGAAACAGACTTGTGTGCTATGGAAAGTATTGTATGTGTGTTGTCTGTCTACCCCTGGTTTCCTCTCTGCAGAGCTGCTACCTACAGCCCTCAGCATGTGCCAGACATGTGAAAGATGACATGGAAGCTTGGTAGAATGGACCAATGTTTGTCCAAACATCTTTTCTTCCACAGTGTTATGTTGTGAGAAAATCAAGTCTGCTTTCCATTTTGTAGGTTTTAGCTAGAAGAACACTAGACCTGTTTGATCAATTCATTCCTAGGGCAAAACTTTGTTATTAGAGTATGCCAGATTCCAACTTTGGCCATGGAATCCTACCTAAATCCATTGATGTGGTATAGGATGTTCATTTTGGAAAATCTACTCCATAGTTATTGTTTCTAAAACCGTGTTTTGTTTTGAGACAGCGTCTCACAGTTCAGGTTGTCCTCAAAAACACAGTGTAACTAAGGGAGACCTTGAACTCCTGATTCTCCTACCTTCACCTCTCAATGTCATGGTCATGGATTTACCAACAGTTGACACTACACCTTGTTCATTACCTCAGAAATTGATGGTATATGAAATTTCAATACCATATATCTTGTCACCACAACAATTACAACCGGGGAAGATGGGGTCTCTTCTTAGAACTCTTATTCTCATTGATAAAAACATTTAAGAACGGACTCAAACAGAAGCCAGGAGGCAATTTTATTAGAGTCTGAAAGGAAAAATAATAAAATAACAGAGAAGGCCATATGTAAATCTCAGCAGTTACCCAGAGGAGGAAAATGGAGGAGAGAAGAGAAATATCATGCAGTTTGGGCTTCGGGCAAGGAGGCCTGTTTCATGACAGCAGACATGTCTGGGAAGGGAGCTTTAGGGAAAAAGCAAAAAAGACCAAAGTGTCAGAAAAAGCATCCTGAGATTCTACCAAGCATCCAAAAAGAAAAAAAAAAGAAAAAAAGAAAAGAAAAGGAAAGGAAAATGTTGCATCTTTTTGAATCAAGACTCAGCAAGTTTGGCAGATGTAACTGAGCCTCATGGTTGCTGGGCCTGTAGGAACTGGGCTGGGGGCAAGAATTCTGGGAAGGAAAATACCGTTTCTCATCAATGGAAAAAGTATTCTGTCCATCTCTTTAGAATGGCTTAATGTAACCCAGCCTTCCTATCGGTGGTCCCTTGACAGGTGATTGACAGGTCTAACTGGGTTGCACACTTGCAAATAGTCTATCACTGAGTTACATTCCCAGCCTTATGCTTTATAGTTTAATATTCACCTGGCTGATTAAAACATAAACATGTGTTTATGACATGGCAGAAAGAGAAAACTTCTGCAATCCATGATTTTGAAAGACATTAACTTTTTATATAAAATCAGCTAACACTTTTCAAGCAGCTAAATGAATAATATATTTATAGCTAATTATGAATATTAGAGTATGCAGAACTAACTTTCTAAAAGACATTATTGTCCTAATAACAGACAAAAGTATTTGTTTAAAGCATCTAAATGAAAATAGTTAGTAGATAAAACTAGAGACAAATTGTTTTCATAATTGTAATAATTTATATGGTAACACTCCTAATAGGTAAATATTATTAGATTATTCATTACTTAATACCACCTAAGCCTCAAAGATTATTTTAAAACATCCTATTTCTGATTTTTCGTATGTGTGAGGATGAATCACAGAGAGAATATCCACAGTAAGTTGTTTATACATAAGCAGAAAAAAATATAAATAGTATGGAGATCAATTCCAAAAGTATAAAGGTGTTAGAATCATTTTTTGTTTATTAAATTTTAAGACAACAGATATTTTAGACATATTCTGATAGGATTTAACTGATTGTCTCAACTCTAGGAAGGGGGAAATGATAAATCCATCAAATGACCTAACAATATAGCTACCCAACAGTCTTCAGCCTTTAAAACTCAATGGAGTGATGCCAGTTTCTGCCATGCCCATATTTGGCTTGCTGCCTAACAACAGCAAAGCTAATAACAAAGAAATATTTATGCGATATAAAGTAAGTTTTAAACCACAGTCATGCCACAGACATTGATGATGTCACAAATGAGGTCTGTCTGTATTAGTCACTTTCTGTTGCTGTGAAAAAAGTACCAAGGCCAAGGCAATACATGGAAGCTTCTTCTAAGTTCTGGTTTCAGAGAAATTTCCATAGTGGGGAGTCATGGCAACTAGTAGCAGGTGTGGCAGCAGGAGCAGAAAGCTGAGAACTCACATCAGGAAGCAGAATGAGCAAACTACTCTCAAAGTCCACACACAGCAGCAGGCTTCCTCTAGATGGCTGTACAATCATACATCCCCTAACAGTGCCACCAAAAGGGGACATGTTTAAGTACCCAAGACTATCGGGAGGAGGTATTTCTCATTCCAAACTCTCCAGTGTTCTAGCTAACTTTAATTTTCAGCTTGTCACATCCTAGAGTTGCCTGAGAAGAGAGCCTCCCTTGAGGCATTGCCTTGGTCAGATTAGCCGGTTGGGCATGTCTATGGGGGATTGTCTTGATTATAAATTGATACAGGAGAGCCCAGCCCACTGTGGGTAGCACCATCCTTGAGCAGGTTGGGCTATACTGTATAAGGAAGCTAGCTAAGCACGAACCTCTCTGAGCATGTCCGCTAGCAAGGAGTATCCTTCATGGTGCCTGCTGCACTTCCTCAGCTGTGAGTTTCCTGCTGGGAGGTGATGTTGCATGGATGAGCAAGCAGTCCTCCCTTGGGCTCCCAGCTTTGAGTGTCTACCCTGACTTCCCTCAACCATGGCTGTGACCCAGAAGTGTAAGCTGGAAACAAAGCCTTGTTTCTCTTCTAAGTTGCTTTGGGTCAGTGTTTCAGCACAGCAGCCGAAAGGAAACAAGGACAAGTCATAGCTTATGCCATTTTGCTAGTCACCAACCCATTAGCTGTAAATTCAGAATCAATCATAGAACACGCTAATGTAAAGGCTACCCATTGCCTTAGCAGAAATGCACTGAGCACATTTACATGGTTTTCAGCCAAAGCCATCTAAAGTAGGGCCCACGTAAGGGATTAAAGGGGCTGCTTTAACATGTGTTTACCTGAGATCTTCAAATACGATTAACCAAGGACCACAGGTTAAAAAGTCATCACAATAAAATACAGGTTTAATAATCTGCTACAGAAACCCATGGCTCCCTTGCAGGAACTACTAATTGATCATTTCTTACACAAACTGCCACAAGTGAAACAGATACTGTTGAAGATGTAACCACACTGAAGCATCTAGAAACTTCATGAGCTTCCTACATTTTATGAGCTTCGAGGATCCTCATGCTAGCCTGCTCCGCCGAAATGCTAATTAATATTTATTAAAGGAAAGCTGAGCGGCAGATTGTTAATCAAAGAAAAATTTGCTATCTCGAAAACTAATGACTTTCATCTCTGTTTTTCTCATCTGGATATATAGTCTGAGGGCATCTCCCCCCCCCACGAGTGGTTATGTAAAACTGCAAATGAATGTAGAATTGTTTAAAATAATCATTACAGTGAGGAGAGCAATCTTAAGCCTAAACTCTGAAAATGTTCAGAAAATGTTTTCTTCAAGTTTCATATAAAATTTTGTTTTATGAGAATGCTTCAAAAAATTACGCTACCTAAACCAGGGTTCCTGGAGCCAGAGACTTTCTTTTAGACACGATAGAGGAGCTGTACCCACAAAGTATCAGCAATGCGGTTTCCTACAAAAGACCTATATAATGGCATCATTGGCTGATATGCCAATATGGAGGAGGGAGATCTCAAAAAGGCCTACAACTAGGTAAAGAGCTACAAGCAGTCAATGACTGTGGAGGGAGGGAGAATCAGGCTTCCCCAGGGATCAGCCCACTGATAGGTTATCTTATTCCAAGTGGTCATCCCTAGACATGTCTACAAATGCACAACACTAAAAGAATTCAATAAATGGTGTGTGGAGGTATGGGGGATGTAGTGTGTGCAGATGTGTACGTGTATCTGTGTTGTGTGTGTGTGTGTTTGTGTCATGAGTGTGCACTATCACTTTCTCCTAAACATTCTAAACTCTATCAAGCATTTGTAGCCTGGTGACAAGTCTTGCAAATGAAAGGTGAATTTGCTAGAAGAATGTTGTGTTTGCACACGTTTAAATTTGATTGTTTGCTGTGTGTGTTTATGTGTGCGTGTCTACGTGTCTACATATGGAAACCAGCTGATCTTTTTAAAAAGCTTTTTGCCTTTTTTGAGACAAGGTCCTCTGCTGGCTTTGAACTCACCAAGTATGGGTTTGCTAGAAAGTCCTGTTTCTACCTTCCCTGCTCTGAGATTGCAAGTGTATGGCATACTTCTGGGCTAAAAGAGCAACAAAAACAAAAGCCAACTAATCAAATAATAATAACTTAAAATAAAACCAACAGGAACAAAACCAACACTACCGAAAAACCTGGGCTGTGGAGCTCAGCATCAGGATTGCCTGCTCACATCAAGCACTCTATCAACTGATTATTTTACTACTAAGCTAATACTAAATGGAAAACTAATGATTGTTCATCTATCAAGGTTATTTTCTGGAAGTAATATTTGCCTTCAGCTGAATATTATCGCTACTGGCAATAATCGTACCCAGCAAGCCATCAGAGTTCCTGCTGTACAGAGACTCACAGGCACACGGAACAGAAACAAGACCTTCCCAAGTTTACATTCCGTGGGAGAAGGGAAAGACACAAAGCCTTGGTGTCTGCGCAGAGTGCTCCGAAAAGTGATAGAGCAGACTGAAGGATGGTGGGGGAGAGGTGTTATAGACAGGGTGCTGAGAAAAGACACAGAAATAACTGGGGAAGAGTGTTCCTGGCAAGGAGAGCAAGAATGCAAAGACTTAGGCAAGGGCATGACTGAGGTGTGTGCGACAAGCAAGGTGTGGGATGCCAGGAGAGAGGGCAAAGGAGGAAGTCATAGCAGAGTAGGAAACAATAAAAGAGCCTGGGTGTACAATGAGAAACTTGGGGAGGGACTTAACAGGGAAGTGAAATTATTTGACTTCTGCTCTTCAACAACATCATGCTGGCTGTCATGAAAAGAGAAAATATAAAGGGAATGGGGTATCTGAGACAGAAGTGGGGTTTCCAATATAAAGACCATCGTGTTTGCTTCTAAATGAGATAGGAGTGGAAGGAGTGATGAAACCCACTGCATATCCTGATGACAACCTAGACATGAAACTTCAGCAAGACCAGTCCAGTGTATGTAAACAGAAAGCAACCTCTCTCTGCCTCCTGCCACCTGATTAAAATAGATGAAAACTAAGCATGCCCAAAATGTTCCTATGGTGTGCTTTGGTGAGTTCTACCACTCCCCTCCCACTTAACACAGAGACGTGAGGACAAAGGCAACTGCTGGGCTGTGGAAAGAGAAGCAGACCTTCCTGTTCATTCCTCTAACCCTTGTCTGTTGCCCTAAGTTTGTGGGTTGGGAGGGGTTGATCACATCATGCCATGCCGTACACACCACGCCCCCGTGTCTGTGCTCTGTGTGCTGGCACCCAGTTCGTGAGCTTTGGGCAAGGGGCTGGAGGTAATACACAAACACACACAGACATAGAAACAGCATCATGGGTCATCCTTGAATTCCCCAAGAATGCCCCCTTTACTGTGTTCAGGGGCAGATTATATAGAGATAGCCCACACCCCAGCCAAACCCACCAGAAACCACTCTCCTGCCATCAGGAACTCCTGAAGGTCTCGTGCTCAGAGCAGCTGTAGGCACTCAGATCCAGGGATTACAAGAAATTCAGGATCTGGGGTCTCACTGCTCCCAACAACATTATTCTTTAGCTCAGGCCTTCCAGCATTTGGGCATCAGACAGCTTTGCCTGGGGAGGACAATTATCTGAATCTGAGACATTTCTGGAGAGGAGTTCCCACTGGGGGAAAAAAGGCAAGAAAAAGAGTTGGGGAGTGTAGCCCACAGTATGACGTATTAAAAAATACAGAGAGCCTCTGTTTCTGCAGCCAATTCAGGTTTTGATTGGGCCGTGAGTCAGGGTCCTTCAGTTGCTAAATGTGTGTGAATTATAACCAAACATAACTGTCTGGGTTTTAAATCCATGGCATTTGGGGCCTCTTTTAAAATTAGCCCTCATTCCCAGTGGAAAGAGTTTATATTTTCCAATCCCCTTTACCCACTTCCCACACCTAACAAACAACTGGACGGACTCAAGACTCATTTAAGCCTCCTCTGGACTTGCCCAAATCATCATACTTCACACCACCTATTGCCTGATAAGGCTATTCCAATGCCCCCAACCCGTGGAGGAGATCCTTGGCCTCAGCTAACATTTTCCGTTGACATTCTGCCCAGCTTGTGAGGAGGCCTAATGTAGGATGAACAACTTTCCAAGCCACGAAAGTCCACATCGGCAAGCTTTTTATGGACTAGGGTCTAAGGCTTCCTCCACACTTAACAGTGTTTGCCTCTAGTACTACTGTCATTAGTTTAAATTCTGCCCCCATTAGGTGTCAGGGCACAGAAAGAAATACTCTTGTCTCAGAGAGTTCTTCCTTATTAAGCTGGCTGCAAACACCTCCTACCATATATTCTGATATGCAGTCATGAGTGGCCCAGTTTTGATGGTGAGGTATGCTCCTTTCCCTTTGCCTGTCCATTACCAGACAATTACAATGTCCGTCTCCTGTAGGTTGAAGACCCATGCAGATGCACCACTCTCTTTGGGGAGCTCAGTGATGTCACCTAAAAATAATTCTAATGGGGAAGGTTTATTCAATGCTAGAGACTACTGCTTGGCCAGGATAATGAGATATAAAAGTAGACAATGAAAAAGACAGATTAAAATAGACTATAGCAATGTTATATCAAACATTAATGTGTATTTCAGTTTTTGTGTGTGTATGTTCATATGAGTGCAAAAATGTTTATAACTGTGTGCCCGTGTGATGGCCAGAAATCAGCCTTGAGTGTCATTCCTCAGAGGCAATCCATCATATTTTTTAAAAATGAGGTCTCTCATTGACCTGGCATCCACACAACAGGCTATCTTTCTGTTCAACAAGCCCCAAGCATATGACTGTCTATGCCTCTCTAGCACTGGGATTACAAGTACTTACCAATATATGTCATCATGTCAGGGCTTTTCCTTTTAATGTTTTGGGAATCAAAGACAGGTCCTTGTACCTGGATATCAAGTACTTTATTGAGATGTTTCAATAGTCCTACATTCTAACTTTTGAGCCTCAACCACTTAAGACTATCCAGGATCAGCTTGACAGATGATTGTACACTGACTGAGTAGACTCAAATAATCAAGATTTTACTTTGTCTTCACTGGTACATGTAATGACTTCAGAGATACTAGAGAGAATCAAGAAAAAAAACCATCATCACAAGGTCATCATTAATTATTAATTACCTTTATGTGAATGTCACTATGACATTTTCATATGTATATGTGCAGGAAATGCAGATTACAATATTGGATTTCCCAAACAATGGCACAAACCATTACCCAAATGAAAAAGAAAAACCAAATCATGAAATTTGCCAGAATATCTGTACAATGACATGAAGCAACATTAATTAGTCTCTGGGAGGAGAGTTCCTGAAAATATCAATGCAGGTTTTATAGCCTATCTTACTTATGGATAGTAGATGTCAGGGACAATGTTTTAGATTATCTTAGAAAAAAAGATAGGCTGTGAATTCCGAAAAATAGGTTTAATCTGACTTAAATTTTGGTTGACCGAAAAAGCAGTAATTAATTATGACTTTGACCTAATAAAACATCAATGGTACTCTGAAGATATAAACTATATAAAGTCAGTCTATGATAGACAGTTTTTGAATTATGTAACACCTTTATTGGAAGCAAACTCTTGGGTTGCTAGAGGAAAACAGCAAAAGTTTTGGGCCCAGAAACAAGCAAAAGTAGCAGACACTATAGAATGGATAGAAGAAAAACCTGCTTCCCTCTAGGAAAAACAGAAAATCTTTACAAGCACAGGACACACTGGTATCCGTAGGCAAAGATGCATAGAGAAAGATATAGGAAACATCCTGCAGTGGAGGAAGAGTGGGCCACTATCCCTGTGTTAGGGTCCTACACCAATACTCAACAGAGGTCTACCACCGCTAAGAGAACTTTCTCCCAAAGTTAATAGCTAACCACAGGAATTTTTTTGCCATGGAGGAGACAGATAAAAGAATTGTGAAATCCCCAAAGCTGAGAATTCTGTACAGTAATAAGGATGCTAAGGTTAAGTAAGGACTACTGCCTGAAAGAGCCACTCCAACTATCATGAGCCTAGACTGGGTGTCAAGTAAGAGGAGTGGACTTCTGAGAAGAGTCATATTCCAGGGTTCAAATGTGCAGGATTATTAAAGAAACTGGGGAAGAAATATCTATAAAAACACTCTGATTTCCTACTACCTGCATGTAGATACATGTGTTATACTAGAGGCAAGGATGATAGCAGGAAAGCACCAAGACAGCTTAAGTCCTGACTGGAGTAACTCCATCCTCCACACCAACAGTCTGACATATACAAAGGCATGTCTATGTCTGGGTGTAGGCAGAGTTAACCTCAGTATGACATCATGGTTGGTATCCAATCAGAAAGTGTGAGATATAAAGTAAAGCAAGGGAAGACTGCAGGTACTCAGGAGCTAAAGCAGTTAATACAACAGGACTCAGAGGTGAATCGAGTACTGGGATAATCCATAAGGGAACATGACTATGATTAATATGCTAAAGGTGGTAACAGAAAAGACATAACATGAACAAGTTACATAGGAAACTTCCATAGAGAGACAAAAATGAATAAAATAAAACCATTACAAACACTCACACAGTTGGAATCAGAGATGCAGATTTTTTGGCAAGGGCATTAACATCAGCATGCATATACTCAATTTGGTATTATAAGAAGAGTGCCATGGTTCCTGTGTAAGATGCCATGAAATTTTTTTAAAGCACTCTGTATTTTTAAACACTTTTTTTAAAAATTCAAAAGGAGTTTTTGATGGGTTTTCAGTAAGTTATTAGTCACAATAAAAGAACCAGTAAAGTAGAATATAAGCCTGTGTGAGTTATTTTGTTTTTTTTTTTTATTGAGAAAAAGAAAAAAAGTTTCCGCCTCCTCCCAGCCTCCTATTTCCCTCCCCCTCCTCCCACCCTTCTCCCCCTCCCCCCACTCCTCTCCCCCTCCCTCTCCAGTCCGAAGAGCAGTCAGGGTTCCCTGCCCTGTGGAAAGTCCAAGGTCCTCCCCCCTCTGTCCATGTCTAGGAAGGTGAACATCCAAACTGGCTAGGCTCCCACAAAGCCAGAACATGAAGTAGGATCAAAACCCCGTGCCATTGTCCTTGGCTTCTCATCAGCCCTCATTGTTCGCCATGTTCAGAGAGTCCGGTTTTATCCCATGCTTTTTCAGTCACAGTCTAGCTGGCCTTGGTGAGCTCTTAATAGATCAGCCCCACTGTCTCAGTGGTTGGGTGCACCCCTCGTGGTCCTGACTTCCTTGCTCATGTTCTCCCTCCTTCCGCTCCTCATTGGGACCTTGGGAGCTCAGTCTGGTACTCCAGTGTGGGTCTCTGTCTCTATCTCCATCCATCACCATATGAAGGTTCTATGGTGATATACAAGATATTCGTCAGTATTGCTGTAGGATAGGGTCTATAATTGGTGATCCTAAAGAAGCTAAATAAGAAGGTGAACCCAAAGAAAAACATATAGTTATCCTCCTGGCTATGGGAAGTAGACAAAATTGCCGGGGAAAAAATTGGGATCTTGGGGGTGGGGTGGGGTGGGATGGGGGTAAGGGGAGATGGGGAGAGAAAAATGAGAAGGGGAGGATGGGGGAACTTGGGGAAACAGGATGATTGGGATAAAGGAGGGTTGGATAGGGGAGCAGGAAAGCACAAATCTTAGTTAAGGGAGCCACCTTAGGGTTGGCAAGAGACTTGAACCTAGAGTGGCTCCCAGGAGCCCAAGGCGATGTCCCCAGTTAGTTCCTTGGGCAGCTGAGGATAGGGAACCTGAAATGAGTTATTTTGTTAATATTTAAACTAAAAAAGATCCACACACAAAAAGTACACCTCACAAAGGCTCCTGAATAATATATACTTTAATATACATTGAATGATACCAGAAGGAAAAAGTTAGTGGAACAGAAGAAATATTTGGAGGACATTGATCATGAGCTTTCTAAAAATAAATATTTCAAAAGAAGATTCCAGATGCTCAGAGAAACACAAGCAGAATATATGCCAAAATAATATAGATACTAAAAATAAAATATCAATATAAGTTTTTCAAAACCAAGGCTGAAATTAAGCATATTGCATAAAGAGGAAAAAGTATAACAGCAGAAAACTATGTAACTCATAAATTAGTGGACTAGCTGTTATAATAATAAAAGGGGTCAACCTAGAATTTGTCCCATCAAATATGTCCCACAAAAGTGCAAATAAAATGTAAGATTGTTTGAATCAAGTAATAAAGCATTTTTTCCAGAATATCTGAGCCACACAAAATGTTAAAGAAAATTCTTCAATAAAGACACAGTCTGAGCACAGTGTCTAAGAAATGTTTGTCACTTTGGCATAAGCAATGAGGAAATTAGTTAAACACAAAAACTCACATACAAATTACAGGAAAATAACTGATAAATTATTTGTGGTATATGAACTATCTAAGTTAATATAAATGGGTTTTAAATTTTTATTTAACAGCAATTAATACATTGACAATTAATAAAAGAACAAGTATATAGCAGTATTACTCTAATAAACATGACCAAAAGCAATCTGAGAAACAAACTGATTTGTTGACAGAAGTTACTGACTCGCCCAGTCCCACAGCCGTTCAGTCCCCAAAAAACACACAGAAGCCTACATAAATTAAAAACCAATAGACCTATTAGTTCAGGATTCTTATTAACTCTTACATCTTAAATTAGCCTATAATTCTTGTCTGTATTAGCCCTGTGGTTTGGTACCTTTTATCAATGAGGAATTCTCATGTTGCTTCCACTGAGACTTTCCTCTTCCCAGAATTCTCCTGTTCCCATTGTCCTGCCTCTACTTTCTGCCTGGTTGTCCCATCTGTATTTCCTGCCTGGCTACTGGTCAATCAGCATTTTATTAAAAACAATACAAGTGACAGGGTACAAGACCATTTTCCCACAGCGTTTCCCACACCCCCTTTTTTTCAAAACAAGAACTCTGAATAGAATCTCCTTTGTTTAGCGTTTTTTCCTGACCATTATCCATAGCAACTTGTAAACAACATTCTAAACCAAAGCAAACATCCATAATCCATTTGTTTGGAATGTGGGCATAGTTTTCTAGGCAACTTCCTGCTGATTGGGGGACATATAATCTTGTGGGGACCTAAAGAAAATTTAGGATTATGGTCAAGTCCTAACTGGAATATTCTGTGAGGTTTAGTCAGTAGTCTTGAGGCTGTTCTGGATGCAGAACTTAGACATCTTGGTCATCTGCTCATATCAGAGATTTCTCAGGGAGTCTTCCTTGATCAAACCTGATTTTTCTTAACCCAGAATGAATCCACAGTCTCTCATTTCCTGTGGAAACAAAAGCAAAACCTCTTCTCCAAAGTAACATGTCTCTTGACTTAGATTTTGAAGTCAAAGCATTTTCAAAATATATATGTTGTATTAATCCAGCAACATTTATAATCAAATGTCTTTTAACAGAGGTTTCTCCTTCCTCAGTAGTCATAGAATTCATAGACAATAATATAAAGTATCCAGACTCTCTGTGTATTTTCCATCTTTATGTGGCTTTTATTTTAAACTCTATTTCTTTTATTTTTATTTATAATTTTTGAGTTTTTTGAGCCAAGGTTTCTCTGGGTATCTTTGGCTGTCCTGGAACTTACTCTGTAGACCAGGTTGTCCATGAACTCACAGAGATCTGCTTGCCTCTGCCTCCCAAGGGCTGAAATTAAAGGTGCGTGCCACTACACCCACCTACTGTCTCTCTCTTTCTCTCTCTCTTAAGGACTTAATCCTTTATCTTTTCTCTTCCTACACATATTTTTAAACACACTGTAAACCATTTAGAAGTTTTCTTCATCTGAATTTATCTTTACTGTATATCTTTTTTTCTGACCACATGAGTCTTTAATTTGCTAAGCGATATGGCTAGGATTAAAGTTGTGGCTTTGACGACTGGATCCACCCCATTCCTTAGCTTTCTGAAAGTCTAGCCTCATGGTGGTGGTACCAGCTGGAGCCATGTTTAATGCCACAACTCTATGGAGTTTCAAGGTCCCTGCCACCACCAAGAAGCATGTTCTTAACTATTCATAAACACCATTTAAGTGTTTGGTGGTAGGGCCTCTTAATACAGCTGCAAGGTTTTTTTGCAGCTAAAGCTGAGTCAGGAAGCCTCTCTTAAATGAGATGCACTTGTCTCTAGCAAACAGAGCCCACCCAAGAAAATGCTGCTACCAAGAAGCTGTATGTATCTCTGTTCTTTTGTTTCTAGAATTACTTCCCAAGTTCTCTCAGGTTTTATGTGGATATAGTTGTCCACGTTGGCACCATTTGTTGACAGAGGTTTCTATCCCACTGGTCCCACAACTGTTCAGCCTCAAAGAAACACACAGAGATCTACATTAATTATAAACTGGTTGGCCTATTAGCTCAGGCTTCTTATTAACTCTTATAACTTACCATATATATATATATATATATATATATATATATATATATATATATAT
>JABTXL010000002.1:42024099-42122758 GCA_025134845.1 Neodon shergylaensis | reverse complement strand
ATATATATATATATATATATATATATATATATATATATATATATATTATTGTGTTTTCTTTATATTTTTTGAGTGTAAAGGAGCTAAGTAACCAACATATATACTTTAAAGGTATCTTGTCTTCAAAATTTGGGTCTAAGGATGTGCTGCTTTGGAAAAGAGGTTTTTCTTTGTTTCCACAGATGATGAGAACCTGTGGAATCCTTCTAGACTAATGTGGTTTGATTAAGGCACCCTGAAAGGTCCCCATGAACACCCCCAAAAATTACTTTGCCCAACAAAAAGTAGGAAGCATTTGGGAGAGAACTACACCCAAATTCCCAAATATTGTTTATAAATGTTTGTTTACATTTAAAGGGGGGATATTCTATAGATATTTCCATTGGTATGAATCATGGTTTATTGATATAAATTGGTGGGTTTTTTTTTGGTTTTTTGAGACAGGGTTTCTCTGTGGCTTTGGAGCCAGCCTGTCCTGGAACTCACCACATAGACCAGGCTGGCCTCAAACTCACAGAGATCTGCCTGCCTCCCAAGTGCTGGGATTAAAGGCATGTGCCACCACTGCCCGGCAATTGATACAAATATATATATAGTTGATCTTAAATTTGTATATATATATATATATATGTATATATATATATATATATATATTCTGTACTTGATTGAGGTATGTGTTTGCGTATCTCATTAAAAACGTAATGTATAATTATGAAATATAGGTTAATAGATAATTTCTATAATAGTCAAACTTGTATTCATGTTAGTCAGGTTTTCTAGATGTGCAGAAATATATTTCAGATGGATAGGAATTATTCAAATCTTTCAGAGACCTTCATAACATGGCATTTAAAATGTTTTAAGAACTTAGGACTTTTCATGACAGCGAGACACATCTGCTCCTGGCAACACCAATCTGCCTCAAGAGGATGATGGGCATCGAAGAGGCTCCTTATGGAGTTGGTTAGCCATTTGGGCAAGAAACTGCTCTTGCCTGGACTGCTTGATGTTATGCTGTATGAACTGGACATGCAGGACCCACAGAGAAAATGACTACTGAAGCTGCTTAAAGAAGGTGAGACAGTCATTCGGGGTTCCTGATTCATGAGAGTCTGCACAACATTCTTCAGGACACAGAAGAAAGTGATTGACAAACTGCCAATATAGGTGGAACTGTCTTTGAAATTTCCTGCTTTGTGAAAAATTCTGCTGGATACTATGGGATTATAGGCTGAGATGGATGCCCCAATGATACAGAAAAACACTGGGTGACTGTCCAGGAAGTGAGATGTCTCTGTCATTTTTAAAGTTTTGGAAATTACTTACAATGTACTTCCTGTTTACTTAGGTAATATATCTTTCTGGGGTCTTTGATGGAGTTGAAGAATAGATAGTTATTATTGTAGTTTTCCTTAGTTATGATAAAAGGTAAAGTAGATATAAATATTGTAACTGTAATTCTTCTTGATACCTGCTTTTTTATGTAATTTTACTATGTTAAAGTTAAAACCTTTCTTTTTATTTAAACAGAAATGGGGAAATGTTGTGAGAAGTCCTTCTGTATGTTTATTGCTTTTATTGGTTAATGAATAAATAATCTACCTTGGTCTGTGATAGGGTAGAGTAGAGCTAGTCAGGGAAAACTAAACTGAATGCTGGGAGAAAAAAGGTGGAGTAAAAAGAGACCCTGGAGCCACCAAAGAACAATGACACAAGCTGCCAGCTGGAACTTTGCTGGTAGGCCATGAGCCTCATGGTAAAATATAAAATATTAGAGATGAATTAATTTAATAGATAAGAATGAGCTAGAAATATGCATAAGCTAATAGGCCAATCAGTATTGCAAATAATATAGTTTCTGTGTGATTATTTCAGGGCTGAGCAGCTGGGAATGAACTAGCAGCCTCCAACAACAATGATTTTAGCCCATCCCATCCTCAAGGTGAGGCAGGGTAGGAATTCAAAGCAGGAACCACAGCAGACACCATGGAGGAATGCTGCTTAATACCTGGCTTCTCATTTGCTCTATTTCCTATCTTAAAAGCCCAAACCCGGTTACCTAGAAATGGCACGCTTGCAGTGGGCCTGGCCTACCTACATCAATTAGCCTTTCATAGGATATTCCATAGATGGGTCCACATGCCAATCAGATTGAGACAATTCCTTAACTGAGGTTCTCTCCTCCCACATGCATCAAGTTGATGAGATTAGTTGTCTTAACCAGAAACTAATCCATGAATTTAGAACAGTTATTCTTGCTAGAAGCATAAATGGCTGTCACACACAATAACAGAACAACATTTTAAATTTTCAAATGGGCCCTTAAAAATAAAATGACAGTTCTGTATAAATAAGAATTTTTATAAGCCTTCTTAAAAATTATAACAGATATAGTTTGTAGAAGTGTAATTTTTCAGTACAAACTAAAAGTAACTCATCACAGTGTGTCAAGCACTCTTTGAAGCTACTGTACATATTCGTCCACTTTATCCCCCTCACAGATTTCATACAGGGACTGCTACAAATGCTAGGTACACAATAAAAATGGTACACAAAGAAATCTATCATTTTTGCAAACAAAATTACTACTAAGGGATGGAACTAGGTTCTGTAGTCCAGGTTCCAAAAAACTACCCTATTATCATGACAAAAGATGATAAAATGGATCCAAGGCAAATTCATATTAAAAGTAAATGCTAAGATATAATCATGAGTGTCCATAAAGATTTCATCTCCTAAGTATCCTAGCAACTTGCACACCATAGCCGAAAACAGAAAATGTCTAACTAATAGAAAGTATTTATATTTAATACCAAGTCAATTAAAATACATAAGGAACTAATAATATATTATAGAGAAATATGAAATTACATAGTAATGCATAATGTATATAATTTAGTGAAAGAGCTTAAAAGGACTGTCCAGTGTAGCATTGTTAAAAATATAGACTCATAAATGCCAAAGTAATGACAATTTGGTTGAAGACAATTCAGTTTACTTATTATGTTTATTTCTATTTTTTATAACACTTTAAGAAGAAATTTTTCTGAGAGAAGAAAATATGCATATTTAATCTCTTTATATAGTTTTTATTCTTTAGAAAGACTAAAAAAACTCATGATTCTATTCTTTATATTTGTCTAAGTAAAAATTTTAAAAAGCTGAATCAATAAGGTTAAATATAAATAAAATTGGAAATTTCAATTACTCTCACCATATATTATTCAAAATAATATCATTAATGTAATTTTTTAAATTATGTTGTTCAAAATGCTTAAAATCCTAACCATTAATTTTGCTAAGAATGGTGGTTTAAAAGAAAATGGCTGCTGAGAAGTACTCCATTGTATAAATGTACCAAATTTTCATTATCCATTCTTCAGTTGAGAGGCAACTAGGTTGTTTCCAGGTTCTGGCTATGACAAATAATGCTGCTATGAACATAGCTGAGCAAATGTCCTTGTGGTGTGAGTTACATTCTTTGGGTATATGCCCAAGAGTGATATTGCTGGGTCCTGAGATAGATTGATTCTCAATTTTCTGAGACACTGCCATGCTGATTTCCAAAGTGATTGTACAAATTTGTACTCCCACCAGCAATGGAGGAGTGTTCCCCTTACTCCACATTCTCTCCAACAAAAGCTATCATTGGTGTTTTTGACCTTATCCATTCTAAGATGGTATCTTAGAGATGTTTTGATTTGCATTTCCCTGACGGCTAAGGATGTTGAGCAGTTCCTTAAGTGTCTTTCAGCCATTTGCAAGTCTTCTGTTGAGAATTCTCTGTATATATCATCTGTAACTCCATTTTTTGATTGGATTATCTGGTAATTTGATGTTTAGGTTTTTTTTTTCTTTTCTTTTTCTATTTTTCGAGACATCCAGGCATGCACACCCCCACCTACATATGCACATACATGTATACAATCACACACACACACAAATATAAGCTATCATATAACTAGTCTTGTCTCCTTGATTAGATGTATTCAAACCTGAAACATAGTTTAGGGGGAAGGAGATTATTTCCAGAAGTTACAAAGAAACCTATTATTCCTGTGTGTAGCATAAACTTGCTGGAAACAATGACTTTGGCTGTGGTTTTCCCAGCTACCTGCGGAGCACAATTTGCCTCAAACAGTGGGACTCAGTAAGGATTCACAGCCTGTGTGCCCCTTTAGTGAGCTGGTTGACTGGGAAAATATACTAGTCAGCCTCCAGAAGAGAAGATGAAAAGCACACTCTCATTTTACTTCAAAAAGTTGTATAGCCAATCCACTTAAACATCATTCTAAGACACCACAATGCTCAACCATGAGCTAGCTTCTGATTTCCCTTCAACCATCCAGGCTCTAAGCTTATCTTATCTAATTCACAGCTTGTCATTTGCTAGAGCTAAGCACCGGGGCAGGGTTGAGAGCAACTGGAGACACACAGAGATTCTTCACTGGAGAAGAGGTTAGAGCACAGACCAATTAAAAGACCAATTAATCAATGAATTATAGTTGGAATTTATTAAAAAAAAAACTAAGCATGCTTTTGTTGACTTATCAGAGGCTGTTTCTTCTTTGATACATAGTTCTCCCATGAGAATTTATCATATTTGAGCTTTTCTTTGAAGCAACATGAAACATATAATTTTTTTTAAAAAAATTTAATGTGGAAGTAATCGCACACACAGAAATTAGAGGAGCCAGGACTCAGATGTTTCCCCAGGCCATGGGTGAGATCTTTATTCCCACATGAAATGAGAACTCACCATTAGCTCAAATTTCTATGAATACACAATGACGTATGAACCATGTGCTCTTTCTCAGAGCAGTCTTGTTTTTTAACTTGAAAATCCAAATGAGGAGGGGGGTGTGCCCCGTTAGTAATGTGTGTTGCCTAGCATGCACAGAGTTGGGGTTCTATCCTCAGTATTAGGAAGTGGGAGGGGAGGAAGAGGGGGAGAAAGAGAAGAATGGGGAAAGAGAAGGAAGCACACAGACGACGCAACAGAAGTAGAAGGGAAGGACAAACCAGTTATGGGTTTATGTGGTGTGCTATTGTAGCCTAGGCTAATTCACTATCACACTAGTGGAAGGAAAAAGCCCCCACGTCACCATGTACTTCGTGGTTCACATTGTTCCAGGGTTCCCTGGTAAGCTGACTGGTCAATGGCCGATTTGAATAAAAGCAGTTAGCTGTCAGCACCAGGACTGCCAAAGTCTGGGGAGGCTTGGGTCTCTTCATCAAATTCTGCCATGCTTGCCCAGATCATGCTTTCACACTCTCACGTGGGAGGTGGTCTCCAAACTGCACACAGCATCCAGCAACATCATTCCTGTAGCTGTCACACCAAAGGACTCAAGTAAGAATGACAAGACAAAAATACACGCTTCCCAAACACTTTTTACCTATCCTTTATTAAATCCACAGAGGCAGAATCCACACACTTGGTAGCACGTTAACTCTACGACTTTAATAATACTAATAAAAAAAGCTGTACCCTTTCTCTGTAAAGACTTCTGCTTTCCTTTTAGCAAAATCCCAAGAGTGCACTAAAAATAATCCGGCCCACCAGTTTTAGATTAAGACCATCAAAAGCGACACTGTCGAGAATTACTGTAAATGTGTGTGTAATGATTGTTCTAGAATGTTCCAGTGTACCAGTAAATTACCATGGACAGAATTTGAAATGCTACAGCTAAATCAAAAACTAAATCACAGTTAAATGTAGACGCACTGAAAAAAAAAAAGAGTGGACCCCAAAGGACACAGAAGATCAAGGAAACTGTTTGGGGGGCTTTTAAGTAAATTTTCAAATAATCAACATCTCAGTGGCCACATCATTCTGTTTTCCTTCCTTGGTTCCCAAAGCCCTTACGGAACCAGCCAGAAGAGTCCTTAAAGCCCGTGTATTTCCTGAGTCTTGGCCTTTCGGGAGTGAGCACACACAGTGGAAATGTTTCCGGCCCCTGTGGCAAATAATGTTTAACAGGACTTAATCACAGCCGTGAGAGCCTCTCTTCAAACAAGACGTATGTATCGCTTACCAGTGACGTCTATGGCTGCCCGGTGTTTGTTTCAGTCGGTGACTTCGTACGTGAAAAATGACTAATATGCAATGCTCAAAATAACTTTATATCTCTTCCATCCCTAGTTCCCACCGGCTCCTGCCCACACACACTTGTTTCAAATGAATGGAAAGTTAACCACAACAATCCAGATGGCCAAGTGCCATAGTGGGGATCGGATCCTAGTCATTGCAAGACTAAAACAAGTACCATAGCTCCTCCCCCAGCCTTCTCACGAATGCCCCTTACCCTGTTTATTATAGAGTGTTCTCCTCCCGGAGATAATTGACTAGAGATCTTTGAAAGATGACAAACACCACACCAAAGGCTACCTGCATGCCTTTGTGTATTTGAGCAGGAAGAGCAAACAGCTATGGCAACCCAGCAGAGAAGTTCCTCACAAACTAGCCTGCCCCACCCACGTGGTAAACAGCCACCAAGGCCCAGTTCACCTGAGTGTAGCCCTAGGTAGCTCTCAGCAACACCGTTCGTGTGAACTCTGTCATATAGCAAGCTGTCCTTGCAGCCCAGAGTTGGGGAGACTGGAGAGGGAGTGTCCAGACTCTGAATTTTTCGGGTCTTAAATTAAGACACTAAGTAGTCAGCAATAAAATAAATAAACAGAGGGGGAAACCACAAAAATACACTTCTTCTTTTATAATGGAAAATGGAAATAATAACGTGAAATGGAAGGATTAAAGAGAACAAAAGCAGGGCAGGAGAGATGGCTCAACTCTTAAGAGCATGTGCCCAGCAGAGGACCCAGTCTAGTTCCCTGTGCCCATCTGGGTCTCCTCACAATGGCCGATAACTCTAGGTCCCGGAGATCAAAGGTACTGTTCTTGCTTCCACCCTCACATGCACGCACGTGATAAATTTTAAGAGAGAAAAAAACAGTAAAATATGAAATCAAAAATACAGATGAAAATAAATAAATAAGATGGCTGGTATTTTAAAGAATGACGTCTGAGGCTTGTTGACCTCCTCTCTCCAATAACACATACCTGCACCTTCTCATACACAAACATAAGACACAAACACACAGAGAGAGCAAGGGCAGTTACATCTTGACCACACTTAAGTGTACCACTAAGTAGCATTAAGCACATTCAAACTCTTGTAAAAACCAATTTCTGGAATATCTTTAATCTCACAAAATCGAATCCTTCTTCCTTCAGTCTCTCAGTTTTTGGTAGTAGTATGTTGCTTGTCTTTCTGATTTTGATGACATTCCTCATCCAACGGGAAGCAAATAGAATTTTCTCTTGTAAATGGCTCATTTCACTTAGCCAATGTTTCTAGCTTTATCTGTATTATAACACAGATTACTATCTCTTTTACTTTTAGACTGAATATTATTCCATTATGCGTGCTTAAAGCATTTTGTGTATTTTTTTCATTTGCCATTATACATTTGGTTGGCTTCTACTTTTTGGTTATTGTGGGTGATGCAGTTATGAACCAAATATACAAACATCTTTTCAAACCCCTGCTTTCAATTACTATGTATATAGAAGAAATGGAATTGCCGGACCCTAGGATGTTATTTTCCATAGTGGTTGCGCCATTTTACATACCCCTAAGAGTGCCCAAATATCCATATGTCTCCACCTCCTCTCTAATACTTATTTTCTGGGTTTTTGTTTTGACAGTTGCTTTCCTAATGCATGTGAAGTGCTATCTCATTGGGATTCCACATTTCTTCTTCAGATAAAATTTCCAGAAAGCTGTTCTGCTCTTTCGGAAGACATTTACGAGAATAGAGGAGTATTCAATAAAAGATTGGTAGATGGGCAAGTGATTTATGGGAAACTACTTCTCATCAAACAATCTACCTTGAGCTCTGGAAGATCATGAAAACAAGATCCGCCCTCTCCCAGGCTCCTGAGCTTGCTAGGCCCAGGGTCTCAGCCATTAAGGCTAACTTTACTATGTAATGGCATGAGCTGTAAAACCTGGCGGGTGTTATTTATCATGGTTGAACTCCATGTGACATAACAAAAGGTGGCCGCAAATAAGACTGTTAAATGGCTTCATCTACTTAAAGCATAGGTTGACAATCCAGTTTCCCCATTCGCTATTTCCCCCTAAGCGTTCTGCACTTGATAAAACTGAAAACACATTTAGCCCGGAGCAACAAACTCCCCCCTCATCTTTTAAACATGTGTGTCCCCCAGAGAATGATTCCATATGCTTCTGATTCATTTACAATTAATTCATCAAAATGTTATTTTGATGTCCAAGAAGCTTTATTAAGGCTCTCTCATGAGTCTTTTTTCTTAGAAACAGGAAACCAGGCTTTGCCAAAAAGCCAAACTCAAAACACACGGGAAGAGTTTGAGCTGAGTTTGAAACACTGGGCCTTCAACGGCTGAGCAAATGCCAAACTTGGACAAGAACAGCGCTTCATCTTTACATGCAAGCCAAGCCTGGTTTTAAGAGACTATTAGTCACTGACTCTTGCGATGCCCGGCATGACATGAGCCTCTCTTGTGTGAATACCATGAGATCTCAGGCGAGCTGCAAAGTGGTATGGTGATGGGAATGAGGACTCAGAGCTTTTCAAGCTTGCTCTATCAAGACAGTGAGTTCACAGACATAGCTGTAGACAGTACACCCACAGAGAACCCCTGAGTAGTCTTCCAAAGTAACCTCTCTTGTTGTTCTCTTAGTTATTTCAACCAAAAAGGCTTAGTACTGTGTTTCTGGATGCTAGAGTCCTGTTCTTATGCCCTCTCTTCCCTCCACACTCTAGCTACTCTTTCACCGGGGTCTGTGCCGCCTCCAGCACTCTGCTCCTCTTCCCATGGAACCTTCCACACTTCTGTCCCATGTCAACCCTCATATGCTCCAATCTACCCCCAACAAGCCAGCTTTCCCCACGTCTCACCTTACACATTCAGATCTTCAAATCAAACTTTCTAGCATCTCATATTACTTTGTCTTCCCAAATCTCATTGGCCTCCCTCCCATTTTTTCAAAAGTCTAGAGTACTGATTTCAGTGTGAGCAGTCATTAGTCAGAGGCTACTCTTAACATTTCTTTTGCTGTGACCTTGTAGACTTAAAAATACCTGAATCCTTATCCTTAATATCCTTAAAATATTTTAATGCTGGGAATAGGGATATAGTTCAGTTGATAGAGTGTTTGCCTTGTGTGCCCTGGGTTCAATCCCTTAGCACTACAAATAAATAAATAATAATAAACATACCTGCATTATTACTAGCATTTTATATGCACTAAGGACAATAGTAGATAAAGGCTGCTTAATGCAAGATTGCATTTTCGACTCTCACATGATAATAGATCCACAAAAATTGTTTTACTATGACACATGATCTTGTCTCCTAATTCAAGTAGTTAGATATGATCCCAGAAGAATTCTAGTAAGATGAAAGTTAGCAGTAGTATATTTAATATAAACAAAAGATCAAATTATAAAAGCCAAGTCTTCCAAGTCACGTTAAAATCAATTATTAATATCAGGAAAAAAGGGGAACGAAAATTAAAATACTATTTTTTTTAATCTCAGTTGAACTGTCTCAGTTGGACTATCTCAGTTGGACTATCTACATATGAGTCAGAGTCTTTATGACATGATCACCTAGCAACAAGTTGACAAACGCTGACATATGAGCCTTCAGGAAAATGTTTAGATTCCAACTGTAACAGAAACTGTTGGCAGGGAATGGTGTGAGTGAGCTTTATTGTAAACTAAGATTGTCATAAGGACATGGGAAGAAGATAGATAAGAGACTGGAGATGGTTTTCTTCATCCTAACTCAGTCTGGAACTAGATGGACTACCTGCTACTGTAAAGCAGAAGATGAGTGGGGATCCTCTGAGAATTCCTCGTGTCATAAGGATCCAGGATGACAGATGATGCCATTAAAAATGTCAAAAACATCTGAACTATTTCTCTGATACCAAATGAAAGAGCTCAACTTCAAGATATCTTCTGCCATCTGTATGACGCCCATTACAAGAGCAAAATGCACCATACTGGGTAATGTAATCCCTTTTTACTGGCTGATTGGAGTGAGGACGAGCCTCAGGATTTGGGATCAGGACAATCCAACCAGAAGTTTCCAGAAAGTAAACTTCCCCTCAGCAGGAAGCAGCACATTCCACTACATACAAAGCTGGACTGAACTCAATCCACAAACCAAAAGAGTCCCATTTGGTTGTGAGGAGAACAAGACATCAAGGGATAAAATTTTGCTACTCAACTATTGAACATTTACTATATAATCAGATCTCATTTTCTACTTGTCAAGATTAGAAAGTGTTTGGCTCCATACAATGGGTATTTGATGTTAAGACACAGTATAAATAGAATTTGTTTGGTCCATCTTACAACTCCAAATTTACACTGTATAATTAGATAATGGGTTTAAATTTTAAAATCTTACCAAGCTCAGATTTTTTACAGGTTTGAGGTATGTTCAGAGAAGGTCTAATTTGTTAGAGTACAGAATCTTAAGCTTTTGAGAACATTAGCCAGAGAACTAAAATACATGGCAAATATAGTCTAAAGTGTTGTTTTGAAAACTTCCAAAATTATTTCCCTGCTGCCTAAAAAGTAGTTTCTGAAGCTGACTGAATAAGAATAGTGAAATAGTGATATCATCCAAACCTTGACAAAGGAAGCTGTGGGCCTGGTCCCTACTTCCTGCTGCAGAGGCACTGGCTGGACAATTGAGACCTGGTTTCTTTGGGAAAACCTGTCTGGCTAAACCAGTAGGAACAAACCCACAGGACCCACTGCACTGACACTGACAGGAAGATTCTTGACATTCCCTGTGACAATGCCCTCCCTGCCACCAAACAATGGGTTTGGCCACTCCCAACTCTTAAAAAGTAGCCCCTGAATGCATTATGCAGCCCTTTGAGCATCTGTCCTTCATCTAAGAGCTGGCAAGACAGAGCTTCAGAGTGTGAGAATTATCAACAAAGACAGTTATCTGGATGAGTTCACACTCAATGCTAGTTTCCCAGAGTCCCTCTCACCATCCTAGTGTGGACTATGCAAGAAGCCTACCCTATGTCCTCTGCTTCTTGCTGGGAAGGATAGAGAAGAAGCATATTCTAACTAATGTTCTATCCTTCTAGCAAGGCTAGACAAAGAATCTATTAATTTTTATTTTATGTTTTGGATATTTTGCATGTATAATATATCTGTGAATCACATATATTTTATGCGTATGAGTGCTTTGCCTCTCTGTGTGTGTATGTGTGTGTGTGCGTATGTGTGTGTACAACATATGTGCAGTGCCCACAGAGGCCAGATGAGAGAAGTTGGATCCCCTGGAACTCAAGTTTCAGAGTTTGTGGTCTACCGTGTAGGTACTGGGAACTGAACCCAGATCTCTTATAATAGTAGCAGGTGCTCTTAACCACTGAGTTATTTCTCGAACCCCAAGGAACCTATTTCAACCTTCCTTGTCATAAAGGACTGGTGGAATCTGACATGTTCCATATACTGGAAGACCACTATAAATAATAGAGATCTGTGTGGTTTCCAAGGAGATGTGATACAGCCAACAAGAGACCCTAATTTTTCTATACATTAAGACTTTATTGTGGCTTCTCAAAGGAATTATTCTGACTCATATAACTTAGAGAACTGGCAAGACTTAATATACTCTATAATCTTGTGGGTTTATAAAATCAATGAGAAACAGGCTGTTTTTAGACAAACTGCTCTGTCATTGTCAGAAACCAGGGGAAATAAAGGATTGTGAATGTTCATAAAAAGGAATGAGCATATCTCAAAGCTTGATGTTTACAAGGCTAGAGAAAATGCATTCATGAAAAAGGTTTGAGAAAATACAAATACAAAACATGATATAACCTAATTTCATCAGGCTGATGGTGATGGTCTTTCCTTGGATGAAGCCAGTAGATAAACACAGGGAGAGCTATTGTGTTTTAAATTGTGTGTGTTCCAACACAAAGCACCAAGGCAACAACGATAAAAAAGTGTATGTTATAAAAACGAAGCCTGCTCTTGCTGTCAGCATGACTGGATATAGAGTCTCCATGAAAACATATCTCACAGTATGTCCATAAGGTTGTTTCCTTAAAAGTTTAACAGAGGAGAAAAGGCTCACCCTAAATGTAGGTAGCATCATTCTATTGACTGGGCTCCCCACTTAATTTTTTTTTTTTTTAAAAAAAAAGCAGCAATTAAGCAAAGCACCAACACTCACATCTTCCTGATTCATAACTGTGAACACAATGTTACCAACTAGATCATACTTTTGCTGTTAGGGCTTCTCCACCACGATGGACTCCTTCCTTAAGATGCTTTTGTGAGGTATTTCATCATAGCAACAAGAGAAGTTATTGATATACCAAAGGGAGTGGAAGTAGCTCTGTGTATATCAGAAAAAAACAGACAGTGAAGCAATAGCATTAAAAAGGGCCAGTAAGTAGATTATGTTGTGATGAACACACTTATAAAGATAGCATTATGTGTATGAGCCCAGCGCTGGAGAACTGAACCATACAAAACCAGCACGACTGGAAGTATGTGAGAACTAATTAACAGTAGAGTTCAGGATTCCACGTTCAACAAGAGAAGCAGCATCCAGACAGACGATTAGCAAAGCAGGATTGTAATGGCACTAAAGACCACACAGACTTAACAGACACACAGAGCATTCCAGCAAACAGCAGCAAAATATAAACGCTTAAGTATACTCAGAACATTCTTCACAATAGATCACAAGTTAGTCCACAAAACAAGTTTTAAATTCAGGGTTGAAACATGGCCAAGTATCTTGTCCACCCTCAGAGGAATGGAACTAGAAATCAACAGCAGAGGGAAGAATGGAAAAGTTTCAAATGTGTGAGGACTAAACAATGCACTCTTGAACAACTAGTAGGCTGGAGAAGAAATCAAAGGGAGATTAGAAAATATGTGGAGACTGCTGTAGTAAGACTGTGACATACCAAGCTTACAGGATGAGTAAAAGGGGTGTAATAAGAAAGTCTAGAGTGGTAAATGCCTACATAAGAAAAGACAGCTTTCAAATAAGGATCCTAAATTTCACCTCAAGGAACTAAAAAAAGAAGAGCCAATAAGTTTGCAAAAATAAGGAAATAACAAAGACTAGAATGGAAATACATGATGGAGATGGAAAATAGGAAAAAGATCAAACTAAAAAGACAAAACTTGGCAAAATCTTAGTGATGGTAAGTGGGCTAAAAAAACTAGACATAAATTCAAATAAATAAAGCAAGAAATGAAGGGGATATTGTAAGCAATGTGATAGAAATATAAAGGATTATAAGAAACATTGTGCAAATTTGCCTCTGCAGAGACTAAGAACCTGAGTTCCAATCACAGGACCCACATGGTGGAAGGAGAGAACCAACTCTCACAATTGTTCTCTGACTATGACACCCACACTATGGAATACACACACACACACACACACAATAAAGTAGTCATCACTTTTCAAAGAGTGTATCACAACAAATTATATAAGCTAAGAGAAATTGAGTAGATATTTCCCTAGACAGTTGAAAAAATACCAAGGCAGGGGGCTGGAGAGATGGCTCAGAGGTTAAGAGCAGTGCCTGCTCTTCTGGAGGTCCAGAGTTCAATTCCCAGCAACCACATGGTGGCTCACAACCATCTACAATGAAATTTGGTCCCCTCCTCTGGGGAACACTGTATAAATAATAAATAAGTCTAGGGGGAAAACAACTTTGAAAAAAAAATACCAAGGCATAATTGTGAAGAAACAACCAACTTATAAATGGATAAAGAGAACGAATCTGTATTTTAAAACCTCTCAAGGTTTGTACAGCCTGTGACCATATGGCTTACCTGGGAAATTCTACCAAACCTATAAGACTTTACAGTTATGTTTCTCAAGTTCTTCCAAAACATGGAAGAGTAGAGAATACTTCCAAACTCTCTTCATGAGAACAGATACCAAGTCAGGCTGAAAGCTCGACAAAGGTATTATAAGAAAACTAAACCGAAGCTTGTTAGCCCTGATGAATACAGATGCAAAGCTACTCAACAGCAGCAAACCACATTCAGCAGGATCTTATAGCCTTGTCAACCCTGGTAAAGAGGAATTTACCTCTGTAGCTCAAGACTGCTTCAGTGCATATAGCCAATAAAAGTGATAAAACATAGAGGGGTTCAAATACATCACATGATCCTTTCAATAGACGTTTTACAAAATTCAATGCCTTTCCATGATAGAATTAAAAACTCAAGCAAACAAGATATTAAAGCAAGTTCTTTCTGAAAGGTAAAGTCATGTCTGGAAAGTTCACAGCTCACAAACACAATAGGAAGAAAACTGAACACTCCCTCATAGGTTAGGAGCAGAGTAGGCATCACATGGCACACATCTGTTCACCACAAACAGAAGTGCTAGGTAGGACAATTTGGCAAGAAAAGAGAATGGAAAGGCATCAAGAAGTAGAAATTCCTCTATTGTGCTTATATACATTATCTTCCATATTGAAGTCATTAAAGATTCTCTCTGTGTGTCTGTGTCTCTGTCTCTTTCTCTCTCTCACTCTGTGTGTGCGTGTGTTTGTCTTCTTGAATAAACATCTCTCCAAAGAAAACATGTAAATGGACAGTAGGTACATAAAAAAGAAATACCATGCATGAATCATCAAGGAACTACAAATATAAAATCACAGTGAACATCACCCCAAATCTGCTAGGATGACTTTTGTAAATACAGCAAGGAAGCAAATCAGCTAAGACTGCAGAAAAATTGACATACTTCCTACAACTCTGCAAGTCGGGGTGTGAAATAGTGAATTACTACAGAATACACAAGGGAGGCCCCTGGAAACGTAAAGCCAGAACTCCCCCTATGGAACCGCACCAGTTCTGAGGATTTATCTGAAAGAGTTTAAGAACGGTGTGTAAATGAAACATTTGAAAACTCCTCTAGTCAGGGCAGCATTTTCCACAATTAAAAAAGCCAAGGGATGGCTCCACTTTGAGAAACGAGAACTGGAAAATTCTGCATAATGAACCTTCAGGACGTTGTACTAAGTGAAGGTCAGCACTCAGACAGGACAGATACTATGTCCTCTCATTTCTTTGAAAAACCTACAGTAATCAAAGTCATCAAAACTGAATGGCAAATGGTGCTTGCCTGGAACTATACGTTTTAAAAAATGGGAAATTTCTATCCAATGGATGTATGGTTTTGATTGTGTAAAAACTGTTCTAGAACTATGCTGTGCAAGATGGTGCATGTAGCCGAGAATATACTATATTTTTAATAGTTTGTTTAAGGTAAATTTCACATTCTATGCTTTTCCCAAAACTTACAAAGAGAGTAATAAGATAAACATAAAGTAAAATCAATAGTAAAACAGATGCATGAGCTATACCTAAAAGCTTAGGGAGGGCCGGTGAGATGACACAGACTCAGGTTATCTAGTGCAACAGCACCAGAGGTCCACACATGCTCAAAGGGGAAACTCAAGGGTCAGCTACGCATGACGTAAACAAATTCACGGTAGCTGTGTGTTTCTTTACTCTTTCCTTCATCCCTAGCCTCCTTTATCATTGACCAAGCACGCACCTTGGCCTCAACTGTGTTCTGATTGCATGAAGTCGTGTTGAATATTACACTTCAGTGGGGTTCCTTCTGTTCTTCCAGTCACCCTTTCAGGCAAGAATACATAAAGCATACAATCTTTGGCAAAGTGATCAGATTCTAAAATGGGTCAATGATCATGCAAGGTCCACCTGAATAAATCAACCATCTCGTTATTTTTTACTTACATCATAAAACTGAGTATACACACCAATAAATGTCTTAAAATATGTATACATGCAATACTTAATCTGCATGGTTGATATTATAATATCTTAATTTATTAAGCTGAGAAGAAATCACTAAAATGAATGTCAATTTTGATATGTTTCTGTGCCAGTGATTCGAGGCTGAGCATGTGGTTGGGGAAACCCCGACCTGGATTAAGACTTGAATCTAACCTCCCTGTTGTCTTCATAGTTCAGCTTTTTGCCAAAATTGTTGATGGACACCATCATTCAGAAAATAAATTAAATCTCCTTCTACCCCAAAGACTGCTTCTCCTCTCTCCAAAGCATCTCCCAGACTTTATCCCCCTGTTCTGCCTTTGTTCTTTTTGACTTTTATCCACCCACTCCCTAATCCATTAAGAATTCTCATCCAACTTTGATTGTGCATGTGGTACTTTCTCTGCTTAGGAATGTTCGTTCCTCTTGCCCTTTTCAGAAAAGCCAGTATGTTAAAGTGTTCAAGCACACGGGCCCTTAGCCAGGCCACGGAAACTCCCAACAAACTTCACTGGTCACTAACTGGGACTTTGGACAAGCTTCAAAGCTTTATTCCTTCTGTTGCCTCATCTTTTAAAGTGAGGATAAGAGTAGTTCTTTAGATAGCCGGTCTACGAAAGATGCTTAGAACAGAGCCGGGGATATGGTTCTAAGAATATTGAAACATGAGAATAATATGGAATGGTCATATGGTGTTAGTCTGCATCCTACCTGCTCTTCTTTTCAAGACCAAGCGTAAACAACTTTCTGTGAGTCTTTCCTGGCAGGTCCAGCTGGGTTAGTCCTTTCCCTCTAATCTTCTACAGAGCTTGTTTTTCCTCGTGGGGTCTATCAGAGTACAATCCACTTTGTTGTTCTGCCGCTTGTATCTATCCTCAGTCTGTAAACCCCGTTGTAGACAGAAACCATTGCTTCCTTATTAGTTATGTGCTTTTAGTTTCGTCACAGCAAGCAGAAGAGTAAATGCCTGTTTGCTATCACTCGTTGAGACTGCAATCTGAGGGGAGTGGTGGGCACATCCCTTTCCCTACTCCCAAGTCCTGCCTATGGTTGTAGACATTTCCTGGGATGTGGCTATAACTCAAGCAGACACATCAGACTTCTTGGAAATCTGATCGTCCTTGCATCATGTGGACCTAAGAGAAGGCGCTAATGTCTGATAAGCTTTATAGACTCAGTTATCTCAGCACAATTGAGAGGCGCACGATGAGATGCGAAGAGGTGGGTTACTTGACTGAACCAGCCCCAGAGCGGCCAGCCTTACTGTGTGGTCCCTAGCAGCATCAACCGCTATAGGAACCTTTGAGAAATGCCCTTATCATACCGTATTCCAGACCTACTGTATCAGGTCCTTCCTAGATAATCCTCAGAATCTATGTTTTCATAAGTCCGCAGAGGGATGCGGGTACATCTTAGAGTCCAAACCGTTGCAGCCCCAATCAGGATAGGGTACTTTGGAACCGTAACTCTAACCCGTTGCACACTGTTCTTAACCTACTACAGCTTCCCACCTCTACCATCACAACTTATTCCCAGGAGTGAGTAAGACCCTCCAGAAGCGTCTGAATTTTTCACTGCAAAAAGAAACCTTTTAGGTGGCCAGGTCCTTGCATAACAAGTATGGATTCCTGTCTTTTTTCTAGGCTCTGGTAGGCTTGAATAGCTTTTACGGGCCATTGGGAAGAGAGAAGGAAGGGAGAGAGAGGAGAAGGGATAGAGAAGGAGGAGACAGTGGTAGTGGTGGGAAAGATGAAGGAGGAGGAGGAGGGCAAGGAGATGGATGTGAAGCGAGGAAAATGAACAGGAGGAGCGATGCACATGAGAAGAAACAGGTTCTGAAAAACAACTTGCTCCAGCAATGACAAGCCCGAAAGTCAAGGTTCAAAACCAAGATGCAATAAGCTAGTGCTCTTTGTGTCCCACCTTCTTGTCTTATGGAAGTCAATGACATCTGTTGGAGTTCCAGAGGCCCTTTCTTGATCTTCAATAAATTATTGCATAAGGAGGATTTTTTTTCTTTTTTTTAATTTAATTTTTTTTTATTAAAGATTTCTGTCTCTTCCCCACCGCCGCCTCCCCTTTCCCTCCCCCCTCCCCCAATCAAGTCCCCCTCCCTCGTCAGCCCAAAGAGCAGTCAGGGTTCCCTGCCCTGTGGGAAGTCCAAGGACCACCCACCTCCATCCAGGTCTAGTAAGGTGATCATCCAAACTGCCTAGGCTCCCACAAAGCCAATAGGTGCAGTAGGATCAAAAACCCAATGCCATTGTTCTTGAGGTCTCAGTAGTCCTCATTGTCCGCTATGTTCAGCGAGACCAGTTTTATCCCAGGCTTTTTCAGACCCAGGCCAGCTGGCCTTGGTGAGTTCCCAATAGAACACCCCCATTGCCTCAGTGTGTGGGTGCACCCCTCGCAGTCCTGAGTTCCTTGCTCGTGCTCTCTCTCCTTCTGCTCCTGATTTGGACTTGAGATTTCTGTCCGGTGCTCCAATGTGGGTCTCTGTCTCTGTCTCCTTTCATCGCCTGATGAAGGTTAATATTCAGGAGGATGCCTATATGTTTTTCTTTGGGTTCTCCTTCTTATTTAGCTTCTTTAAGGACCTGAGTTATAGGCTCTACGTCCTTTATTTATGGCTAGAAACCAAATATGAGTGAGTACATGGGGCACTGAGCTGAACAGAGATCTCTCAACAGAAGAAGTTCAAATGGCCAAAAGACACCTAAGGTCATGCTCAACTTCCTTGGCGATCAGGGAAATGCAAATCAAGACAACTTTAAGATATCATCTTACACCTGTCAGAATGGCTAAAATCAAAAACACCAATGATAGCCTTTGCTGGAGAGGTTGTGGAGAAAGGGGTACACTCATCCATTGCTGGTGGGAATGCAAACTTGTGTAACCACTTTGGAAAGCAGTGTGGAGGTTTCTCAGGAAATTCGGGATCAACCTACCCCTGGACCCAGCAATACCACTCTTGGGAATATACCCAAGAGAGGCCTTATCATACAACAAAAGTATATGCTCTACTATGTTCATAGCAGCATTGTTTGTAATAGCCAGAACCTGGAAACAACCTAGATGCCCTTCAATTGAAGAATGGATGAAGAAAGTATGGAATATATACATATTAGAGTACTACTCAGCAGTAAAAAACAAGGACTTCTTGAAGTTTGCAGGCAAATGGATGGAAATAGAAAACACTATCCTGAGTGAGGTAAGCCAGACCCAAAAAGAGGAACATAAGGAGGATTTTTAAGGCATATTTCATCTTCCAGTCTTTTTAAAATTATTTATATAGGCACCCTAAATCCTCAGGTCTACGTTGCAAATTAGATACCATTATCTTAATTCATTAAATTAAGATGCTGTGGCCTATGGAAGGCTATCTTCAGGTCTAAGGATATAGCTGGAAAGTATGTGGCTTGGCTAGGGGTTCTTCTGAATCTGACCTCATTCCTGATACACCTGCAGCCCTCGGTCCTTCAGTCACTTTGGACTTCTGCTATCTGTTGTCAACTATCTCAAGCAGATACAAAAAAAATATATGATAGGCTGGGTGACTTAAACAGTGGCCATTAACTGCTCACAGTAAAGACTTCAGAGGCTAAGGTTTGAGCAAACTCAGTTCTTGGTGAGGACTTATGTCCTTGATTGTTTCCAGCCAGTGTCAAACTGCTCACGGCCTTCCCTCATTTTGTGCATATTCAGAGACACAGAAACAAAACTCTTCCTATAAGACCACCAGGCAGAGCCATGAGGATTAGGTAGCCCTATGACCTTAATGAATCCTAATCAGCATTTCCAGAAGACCCACTTCCTGATTCCTAAGGATTAAGCCCTTTGTTAAGGTCCAAATAAATCTCTATGCTAGTCAATGACAAGATTAGGAAGAAAATGATATGCCCATTTCATTCATTACTCCTTTCATCCTGAATAGTCATACTGAAATAATAACCCATCTCACATTCTAGTGATCAGCAGCAGCCTCAAAACCATAATTTGGAGTGAATACCTATTTAAGGTGGGAGGAAAGTTCAAAGATGCCAGGAGAAAGGTGACTTTGCAGCCAGGAAACTTGTATACTAAAATTTCATGCTTTTGCCAAAGTTTATCAATGCCCATAGGATGACTGGTTGCTTTTACAGTTTGGGGTGTTTACACTATGTCTAAATCACAAGGCTGACCAAAATGCCACACATTTCAGTACGGTCTAAATAAAGACTATAAGAACAGCAGGAGGCAGATTGAGAAATGAAAAGGGCACCAAACCAGGAAAAAGTGATGTTGGGCTTATGGGGCACGCTAGTACCCATCCTTTCTCTCAAAAAGTTTGGCTTAGATCAAGTTGTTTTGAGACAGCATTCCTTAGAGATATCTGTCTTTAGCTATTAATTGCCCCATATTGGCACTGTCAGGCCACTGGGTACTTGGCAAACCTTCATTTCAGATGAGCAGGCACAGAGAAAGCCACCCCATGTCACTCAGTTTCAGAAAGGAAGGTGGTTTCCTTGGTCTGGAAACCCAGAATGAGTCAGCTTGTTTGCGGCGAGCTATCGTGAGACAGGGGATACCCAAAGACTCAAGGTGATGGGAAACAGATTTTCGGAGCAGAGAGTCCTGCTTCCTTTGAGGGAATACAATGGAAATGCGGAGTTTCATTTTCAGAGAAGCCCAGGATGGAAAACCTAGTCCTAGGCTCCCTGACTTTGAATGGTCTCCGGGCAGAAGGAATTTCAATAACCAGATGATGCATCCAAGGATGAGAGTAAAGAAAGCCTAACATGGGAAAATAAAAATACGTTCAGGGCTGAGAGTGAAGGGGGAGGGAAGCTATTAGGAAGGAAGGCACTCAGAAGGTCATAGCCAGACTGGGACAGTAATAGGCATAAGTACCAGCCGCTGTCATTTTAACATCAATTGGCTAATTTATTCCAGGTTTTCCTGAGGTTTCTTTGAGTGTATTTTTAACCACACAAGCATTTATTTTGGTCTGAAGATAAAAAGCTTTTTGCGCAATGGCGCATATTTCTAAGGTAACAGTGTTTCCATTGTCAAAACTGCCATGCTAAGAGCTTGGGAATGAGAATGCTACCTTCCCCACATATTTGATTGGGCACCGGGGTCACTGACATCCTGGTTTGGAACTTAGCCTCACATCTATTAAATGGTGACTAGCTGACAGAGGGGAACATGCTTCTCAAATGACTTCATCCTTGCCTGATATCATGAAGAAGGGAGATATTTCAGACACCAATGTCCCAGGACATTCTATTCTCCGACCTGGTACCCAGAACTCGTGCATACTGGATTAGACACAAGGGAAGAGGCACTTTTCCAAAGGATAAGCGAACTCAGATGTTTTATCTGCTTCTTTGTTCATACTGCACTCCAGCTGTTGCAGTCTTACCACTGGAAAAGTCTGAAATAGCAGTAGAAGCAGTTAGTTGCTGTTCTAGAACACTGATGGGCCGAAATGATCCTTTATACGAAGGTTAAGAGGCTATCCCCAAACTAGGACCATGCAGGTCAACATATGGACAGTTTGTAGGAGGAAGCAATCCTTGCACTTCGTCCACTTGGAAAATAAGATAACAATCTCGTGACTCTACTGGCTATTGGGCAATCCCCAATTGTCCGCAATCAAGACTGTCCCCAAGAAAATACCAGAAGAGAGATAGAGTGAAAACATGTCTTCTCTAAAGCCTGTCTCGCACACAAATCAAGCCGACCACAAGAATGAGAGGAGCTCAACAGTATCAAAACACATAACAGTGCTTGCTGGCCTCCACGTCGCTGGAAGCTAGGCACAGCTCAACGATGACAAGCATGATGCTTATTCTCAGTCTGAAAATGTTTTCCTACAACAGCTGGAGGGCATGAAAACATCTGGTTTGATGTACCTAGACTCCTCGGAGCCACAGGCTAGAGTAATGGTATGATCTCCTTAACCCTTACATCTATTAGAACCAAAAAGAAGGCTGGACTCTGTAAAGTGTGGTTCTTGGGACATTATACACATCTGCTTTGTCTCCACTTGGAGATAAAATAGTTGAAAGGACTAAATTGAATGCTATGGCCCCAGGATACTTTTTCATTGTTTACTGTCAATGAGTGACCATATTGGTTGTTTATGTAGGGACTTTCATTTCAAGATTTCAATGCACTCACTGACATGGTCAGATGGCACGAATGTGCAATGTTCATATTTTAAGGATGAGGGAAATGAGATGCTAGAATACCATAACAAGTGTAGCAGAAGACAGCAGTTCAGTCAGAGTACCATGACACACAATCCTTTTAGGAAATGGGATGGTTTTCTACTGAACGATGTGCATTTAAAGTAGCAGAGATTCCAGCAAAGTAATTAAACAAGTCACATTTCTTGTTGCTGTGACAGGAAGTCACTTAAGGAATGATGCCTTACTTTTGGCTCACCTTTAGAGGAGATACAGTTCATCATGGCAAGGAACATGAAGTGACCGGTCATATGATGTTCCCAGTCAGGAAGCAGAGAAAGAGGAGCACCGATACTCACCTCATTTGCTCCTTTTCATTCAGCCTGGGATCCAAGGCTATGCGGTGGTGTCTCGCCCCATTCAGGATGGTCTTTTCTCCTCAGTTAAACCTTTCTTGAACTGCCTTTGTAAGCACATGCAGAGGTATGTTGCCATGGTGATTCTAAAATCAGTGGGCAACAAATACTGTCATAATCATGTTGCTTATGGAAATTACTTGATCACAAAAGTGACCCAAGAGTATCTTTAAGTCTTTTGTTGTTTATTCTTGAAGACAATGGGGTTTAATAATTGCATATCTATTCCATGCAAAGATAATAAGAAATAACATCTAAGATTATCCTTGGTAAAATAGGTGATTCAGAAAAGATACTCACTTTCTTACTGAACCACATCCTATTAGCAGGAACTGTGGGACAGAGTGTCCTTAGAGTCTTGCTTGCCTCAGTGGTTAAAAGCACTAGCTGCTCTTGCAAAGGATCAGAGTTTGATTACTAGCGCCCACGTGGCAGCTTACAACTGCCTGTAACTCCATTTCCAGGGGATCCAATGCCCTCTTCTGACCTCCTTGGGAAAATGCTGCACTTACATTCATGCAGGTAAAATGCTTATATCCATGAAATGATAAAAATAAATCTAAAAAAAAAACTTTAAAATGAGTCTCTGTATCTAAACCAAATCATCTGGAAATGAGAAGCCAGAAAAACTTCTTTCACTCCTCAACCTTTTCAGGATGGCACCTCTCCTCCATCCTCCTGCCCACTTCTTACCCATTCGGTGTACACTGAGGTCCATGGCATGTGGCTGTTCTAGTGTGCTTTCTGTTCTTGCAATAAAACACTTTCTCTGAAATCAAGAGGAGAAAGCGTTGGTGTCATTTTACCCTCCCAGGTGTTAATCTGTCATGAAGGAAAGCCAAGGAAGGAATTCAAAGCAGGAACCTGGAGCAGAAACTGTAGAGGAACACTGCTTGCTGGTTCACTATTTGACTCATGCCAGGCTAGTTTTCTAATACAACCCACGACTATTTCCCCAGGAATGGTGTCACCCACAGTGTGCTGTGCCATCCTACATCAACCAACAATAAAGACAATGCCACATAGTCATGCCCTGATGGAGGTAATCCCTCAAAAGAGACTCCATTTCCCCAGGGGAAATCTAGACCATGTCAGTAAAATCAAGTCAGAACAGTGATGAACACCAGAGATCCAAAGACAATAAGACAGCCCCTCACAAGTGCTAGAAACAGACTTGTGTACAAATCACAACACAGAAAGATGAATGGTACAACTCACTTTCTAAGAGAACCAATGTATGGCGTGTTTCCTTTGATTCTTCAGGATATTTGGCATATCCCAGCTGCTCAGGAAGACTGTCGCATGAAGTCAAGCACTAATAGTCCCCACAGTTATGTTGTCCTTTATGTGCTACACAGTTGTGAATGTCATCCATTACAAAGGGCTGCTAGGAGAAGTAATTATTCCATACCCAGCACTCAACACAGTTGCTGAAGCATATAAATCACTTGACGAGTATCATTCTCTTAAGTGTAATCATTGGAGTAGCATCCTATCAGACATCTCTATTACATTATTATTAAATATATATAATGGTGTGGATCTTAAGTGTTCTCCAGGAGCCATGTGTTAAAGGATCCATCACCAGTCCACGGCACTATTAGAAGATCAAACCTTTAAGAGGTGGAGCCTAATGGGAAGAAGTTAGGTCATTGGGATCCCACCCTTAAAGCAGACATTACAGCTCTTGTTTCTCCCAACATGTGCTTCTTCCCACTGTGATGCATGGAGAGCTCAGAAATTGAGAGCCAGAGTGAACATACCAAGTTCATTTTCTCCTGTGTCTTGTGACAATGCCAGAAAGGAGTCTAACATAGTGTATAAACAGTCTATTGTGGCAACCTCAAAAGTGGGGAAGATCACAGGGGATGAATTTAATAAGCCATATACACAATCAGGAAGAGTCTTTAGAGTCTTCAGATAGCTCATAAACTCTTGACCTATTCAGCCCCCATCCAAAATCAAGACTGAATGAGTTTCTAAGCTTCAGATCTTCAAAAAGACAAATGTAAGGATCAGTCACTTGTAAATATTTCTATGGACCTCTAAACAAGTAGTCTCCAGATACCTTTTGAAGACTTTTAAAATTTTATTTTATTTTTTATTTTATTTTATTTAATTATTTATTTGGTTTTTTCAAGACAGGGTTTCTCTGTAGCTTTGGAGCCTGTCCTGGAACTAGCTCTTACAGACCAGGCTGCCCTCAAACTTACAGAGATCCACCTGCCTCTACCTCCCGAGTGTTGGGATTAAAGGCGTGCGCCACCACCACATGGTTTAAAATTTCATTCTTAAAAAACTCTTTGTAATGATAAACACCCTTGGAGAAATGGTCCACTTGTCTACACATATGGCTTTCAAAAAGAGAATGTTTCCTCTTCTTCAAGGGGATATTTCTGAAAGTTAGAGCATGGTAAGTGGGAGTAGAGAGGATAGATGAATGCCGTCATCAATTTAGCAAAGATAGAGATGTTGCTAAATATCCTACTATGGACATGTTAAATCCACAGTAGGATAAATGCCTTACTGTGTACAGGAGAAACTTTACTGTAAAGAAACACATACTTACCTAGGATGTCTTAAGGAAACACATATGTTCATTATCCTCCTTTTCCAGATCTCACACAAAGATGTGTGTGCCTGAGCCACACTTTCCTTCAGCAGGAATAAATGGGAGCACATGGTTGGAGATGGCACAATGAGTAGGGACACCGCCTCTACACAGAAGCAAAAGGAAAGAAGCTAAGAGGAGGGGAAATCTCCCTATTCAATATTTGTGCAAGGGCACTCTTGGTGACCTGTGCAACAATCATTTCTTATTTAAGACATCTTAATTAATTAATTTTCCCCAACTGATCTCAGTTTCCCCTCCCTTGCTCCTCTCCTCTCAGTCTCTCTTCCAATTTCCCCCTCTTCGCCTTCATCTACTCCTCCTTTCTCTTCAGAAAAGTGCAGGCCTCCTGTGTATACCAGCCAGTCATAGCATATCACGTTGCAGTGAGACTAGGCACCTCCTCTCCTATTAAGGCTGGATGAGGCAACCCAGTAGGAGGAAAAGGTCCCAAAAGCAGGTAACAGAGTCAGTGACAGCCCCTGCTCCCTCTTTTAGGAGTCCCACAAGAAGACCGAGCTACACAATTATAACCTATGTGCAGAGAGCCTATGTCAGTCCCATGCAAGCTCTGTGAGCCTGGTTTAGTCTCTGTGAGCCCCTATGAGACCAGAATAGTTGATTTTATGGGGTTTCTTGTGGTGTCCTTGGTCTCTCCCACTAATAATCCTTCCTCCTCGTCTTGAGACCGAGAATATAACCAAATATGACTGGCAACAAACATTTTTAATGGCATGTAAGGAATGGGATGTACATGTAATATATTCCATTAGCCCTCATAACAAGATTAAGTTCAGTTGTAAACTGACACTGGATTTTGTCATGTCTGTGAAGATGCTAAAATTGAGCCACTGAAGATTCCAAACTTCAGAAAATCTTAAAAAATTTTGAGCATGTATCATATACCAGTTGTAAGTCTATTTACTTGAGATGTATTAATGAGGAAAGCAAAAATACCTGTTTTTGTGTGGTTCCCACTCAATAAAACTTAGATATATGACATATTACATTTATGTGTATACATGCCTGAGTGCATATGAGTGTGTATATATATATATATATATATATACAAATATACACACAAACATGCATGCATATGTGTGTATGTTATTTGTTTTTTATCACCATGCATATATGTACTTAAATTCAAGAATGCTTTGAGTGTGGAGGAGGGTGTTCATATAGAGCTGTGGGTAAACAAGTACATTGTATGTGTGTGGAGATCAAAAGACAATCTCAGATTTCAATTTGCAGCCACCTTCCACCTTCTGTTTGAGACAGTTTCTCATTGGTGTGAAATTACAGCATTTAGGTGATGTTAGATAGTTCACCAGACCTCAAGGGTCCTTTCTGTCTCTGACCAGGTGTTTTATGTGGGCTCTGGGGATTGAACTGAGGCCCTCACACTTGCGTGATAAGCACATTACTGACTAAGGCATCCCCTTAGCTCAAAACACAAGAATTCTTTTTTTTTCCCCTGAGAAGAAAGTATTTATTTTATATTTTTCATTTGCTTCTTTTTGAGCTTTTGTTTTGGTTTGGTTTTTCAAGTCTGGGCTTCTCTGTAGCTTTATGGATCCTGTCCTGGAACTAGGGGGGAGGGGGAGAAGGGGAGGGGAGTGAGGGGGAGGAGGAGATGTGTGGGAGGAGAAGGAGGGAAATGGGAAACGGGGAGGAGGCGGTAATTTTTCAAATAAATAAATAAATAAATAAAAACACAAGAATTCTTGAATGCTTCTATGTGTACCATTATATGTTAAACATATTCATCTCTTTTGTTTAAAGCAGGCTAAGGGGATGGGATGATTGCAGTGGACAAAGTGTGTGCTGTGCAAGCATGAGGACCCAGCACCCACATAGGAACTAGGCGTAAGTGCACACACATTCCAGAGTCCCTAACCTAGGAGGTGGAGACTGAAGAGGGGAGACCAGGGCAGGTAGATCTCTATGAGTTCAAGGGCAGCCCAGTCTACATAATGTATTCCAGGCTAGCCAGAGTTACACACCTGTTCCTATCTTAAGAAAAAAGGAAAGGAAAAGAAAGGAAAGAAGAGAAGAGAAGAGAAGAGAACAGAAAAGTCTGGCATGTTCATGTTCTAGTCCAGGTAAAACACGAAGATGAACAGAAAACTAGTCTATGGCTGGCTGTGACTTAGAAGAAGATGTACAGTAGAAGGGACAGCTTTGGAACGGCCTGCTGTGGCTGCCTGAGTCATGAAAGCCATTATCTGATGATTTAGTTCAGTTCTGCCTTACAGTTGAAAGCTCTGTGTTTTCTCAAATTATTCGCAAAGATTCGCAAAGATGGCATTTAATCGTCCCTTCCATAGTGATAGTCTAAGATACTCAACAGAAGCTGCTCCTGCCTTGGGAAGCCTTGAAAAGAGAAAGGCAGATAAACATTACCCTTCTTACAGTCTCCTGAACGTCTATCCCACAGAGGCAGCAATGTCTGTTGGAGGATTTTACTGGCTTCCCACGTCCTCTTATTTTCCTGATAGGGTTTTACACTTATTCAAACACCCACTGGAATTCGGGTTGTTGCTGTAACCTGTAGGATACATGACTTCAGGAAGGGGCTTTGTTTAAATTCCCTTCCCATGGCAGCAGCAACACAATATCTGTCATCCCTAACATGAGGGCTACAACATAAGTGGTCAGCTCCCTAGGTACTCAAATGGGAGGAGAGATTGGTAGCCCAGGAAATCATGAGAAAACAGAGTCCCTAAGAGATTATGGAAAATTTATTCTATGCAGAGGTAGAGGGAAAGTGCTTCTCAGCTCACTGCCCTTTCCAGTTTTTCCTTCAGACTTTATTCAGTTGTTGCTGAATTCCTTTCATCCACTCACCCCCCTATAGCATTTTCTTTTTCTTTTTTTCTTTTTTCTTTTTTATTAAAGATTTCTGTCTCTTCCCCACCGCCGCCTCCCCTTTCCCTCCCCCTCCCCCAATCAAGTCCCCCTCCCTCGTCAGCCCAAAGAGCAATCAGGGTTCCCTGCCCTGTAAGTGCATTTTCTTTTTAAGGTATTTCTGACAGCACATATTGTGTGGTGAACATATTATCTCCCAGCTCAGCTCTCTTCTTCCTTACCCTCTATCTCCTATCTTCTCCGTGTCTCTCTTCTTCCCTGTTCTTCTTTCCATCCATCCCCTTTATTACCCAAAGGCCTCCTAGCTTACTTACCATAGAGACACAGAGCATTGCTTATTTTAGCACTGTTCATAATACCCAATTATGGGTCAATGTAGATGCCCAACAACAGAGGATATACGATATATAGGAATGTGACCAATATCATACACATATACATTTTATACATATACATGTACAGACATGCCAACACAACACACACACACACACACACACAGAGAGAGAGAGAGAGAGAGAGAGAGAGAGAGAGAGAGAGAAAGAAAGAAAGAAATTTATATTCCTCAGCCACAAAGAACGAAGTTATGGTGTTTGTGGAAGACAATCATATAAAGCAAATTAACTTCTTCAGAAGAATGAATCTACACTTTCTCTCATCTATACTACCTGGCGTTTACATAGTCCCATCTTAATTTCTGTAGCCTGTTAACCAATGAGATAGTTAAGAGTCCTTTTTTGTTTTCCTCTCCTTCTAAAGGCTAAAAGATTAATGTGTTTGTAAGCGCATTTGTTGAGCACAAGAGGTTGATGGGATTCCAAGCGAAGCAGCGGAGATTCCTTGGTAGTTCACTGAGAAGCCTCAGTCCCTGTGACTTGGTTTCCAGTTTTCTACAGTTTCTTTAGACCAGCACTTTCAGAAGCCCTAGGAGCCACCAGCAAGGAGTTTGCATTCCCAGCGGCTGTGGAGAGTAGGGTGAGACCAAAGATAAGCTGAGGTAACTATATACTTGCATTCATATTTATATAGGATTATTGCTGCCTTGCATTTTACATCCATAGCTATATAATTGCTATGTAAAGTGAATAAAAAAGGTGGCGAAGCCCATTTGAAGAGGACTTCTAAATCCTGACAAAGAAGAAAGGAGACTAACAGGCTTCTTCAAACTACTACCTCGCAATAAATTTCACAAATTCTAGAGTTTCCACCTAAACGGGCTAGGTGTACCCATGAAAGAGCTCCTGGAACGCAGCCCTCAAGCTACACAAGTTACTGGTTCTAGCTCCATTTCCAAGACTTTGCATAGAATAGGAGATTCATAGGCATCTTTAACTTCAGTCCTTGATGTCAACAGTAATAAAAATACCATTGTGGTTTAAGATCTTGACATGAGGAATCCATACAGTTAAACCAAATCTATGAAGTGCTTATGTTTTTTGTTATGACTTAATGCATGGTTCAGAAGGTCAAATCTAAATCTTAACATTTCTTAAGGGAGGTCTAGTATTCAACTTGTACTGACTGCACCCGCACAGCCAAGGATCTCCAAAGAGCAGAGCAGAGTGAAGAAAAAAAGTAATTTAGGCCAAGTAATTTATATTTTAAAATGAAGAGTAATATGTATGGTAACAGAGAGAGTTTTAAGAAATAATTTTAAAAATTAGCCCAGGATAGGGGCTGGATGCTTTCCTTCCCCATCTCTGTAGCTTACAAGAGATCTTGAGAGAACAGCTCACTACTAAACTGATCAAGAAATGAACTTAACAGAGCTTAGTGCAGCGTTTTCGTATAAAACAGACGAGTTTTAAATGCGCTACAAATGCATGTAATCAGGGGTCATGAAATAAATTCTGTTCCTATATAATGTTATGAAGTCCACCAATCTAGATTACATCACATCCATTAGGTTTTTTCAGTTTCTCTTCATTCATTTTTTTGGTGCTACACAACACCATTACCTGGTCTGAAGTTTCAAACATGTCTTCCCTCCAAAGGGGTCAGCTAGCTCATTATTTGGGTCTCTGTTCTTTGGGACAAGGCAGTCCTGTGGTTGGAAAAAAAAAAGTGCTGTCTCCTGGTTTTTAGTGACTTTCCTGAGCCTGGAATTTTTAAAAACCTACAAATGGAGGTTTTTAATCTACTTCATGGGACTGGCAGGGCACTCACTAATGGCAAATAAAAGCATGTAACACAATTCCTGGTGGAAAAAGAAGTAAATAAATGATGTCTTTCCATCCAGCTTTTATTCAGGGAAAATGGTATCCTCTCCAATGCTCGGTTCCCCCACTAAAGAGACAAGGTCACCTCTCACTTGCTCCAGAGAGTACGGACGGCGTGACATTGCTTCTCTTGCACCAAATTAATGAGGGATTATACCCCTACCCCCTCTCTGTGGTCAGCACAGCTTGCTTATGGAAAAATCTGAAAATAACTAAGGGCACTGGCTGAGAATCGGCTCAGTTACAAAAGCAATTTTCTCCAGTTGTTATGGTGAGGGCAGCTTTAAGTCGCTCTAGCCATTTGCATTTATACTGCTTTTAAAAGATGCTAGCATGCGAGAGAAAGGGGGGACCTATCCAGTAAGAAATGGTACCCCGGGACAGAAGAGAAATTGTTCCCAAAATAACCACTGTGTTTGGTGGGAGGCGGTGTATTCATACCAGAAGAGCAGGGCTGGGGGGAGTTTATATCATCCCCTTGACTCATAGAAAGACCCTTGAAATCAACATAGAAATACTTATCTCTTGGAATTAATATCTAATCACTAACTTCACTTGGTTTTTCTTGGAAAATGGAGAGGAAGCTTAATTAGTTTGTAATTCAAAACATAAAACCCAATTGGATGCTCAGAGTTGCTGATGGTCTCTTGGCTTTAACATCTCAATGACATTTGCTGTATCTCTGAGCAATTTCAGATAAGCTAAGCTAGCAGCTGGGGTCTCCCCAGCTGCAACAGCCTGATGGCCTTGCCTCAAGCAGACAAAAAGCCCATGGGTCTGGATCCAAGCATCCAAAGAGAAAATATTTTTCTCTCCCAAGGACACATAATCTGAGCTGTGTCAAAGTCAGTCCCTCTGTGAAATTCTTACATGAACACTGCTTCTGGGAGGTAAACTGAGATCATTTAAGAAATGTCCTCGGGGGTTTACCGAGAAGAGTTTTGTGTTTTCAGAAGTGATTTCACTCTAGGATGAAATTCACGTGGTCCGGAGAGATGAACTGTCAGGCCTGTCAAAGAGGTCTCAGCATGAGTCAGGGTGTCAGGATCACAGTGGGTGCCCCAGGCAGAAATATGGTCCACAGAGCAGGATGATGGCTTAGTGAACAAAGACACTTATCTCCAAGGCTGACCATCTAAATTAGGACCTTCTAACTCAGATGTGCAATAGGAGAACTAACTCCCACAGCTGTCCTCTGCTTCTACTCAGGTGTTATAGCAAATGCACACACACACACACACCATCACCACCACCACCACCACTACCACCACCACCACCAAATAAATAAATGTAATAAAATATGGCACTTGATTCTTTTTCTCAACCTTTTAGCTACATTCATTCTTCCTTTCTAGCTCCATTCACTCTTCTTTCCTTCTTTCCTTTCCTTCTATATACAGGGTGGAAGGCAGCTGTGCATGAGTGAGTATATGTGCTTGCCGAATCCAGAATAGGGCATCAGATCCCCTGGAGTTGGAGTTAAAGGCTGCTGGGAGCCACCTTATAGATGTTGGGAACCAAACTCAGGTCCTCTGCAAGAGCCTCAGGCACTCTTAACTGCTGAGCCATCTCCCCAGCCTCACCATTATTTTTAGTATATGATTTGTCATCTTTTACAAAGATAAAGTTAATAATAATCAGTGCTCTCAAAGTGCTTTCAATGCTGGCCCTTCTATCTAGAATATTCCCTGACCCTAGTCACATCAAGCATAGAATTCAGAGTCAATCAAGATGCCCTTGAAAGCTTTGGTTATAAAAGGTCAAGTTTTACCACAAAAATAAGAAGGAAGATATCCTTAAATGTATTCAGAAAAGTCAAGTATAGTTGGCTCGGTGCTGGACTCAGCACTCAAGAAGAGGATCAGGAGTGCAAGGCCATCCTTAGCTAGACAACACATTAGAGGCCAGCCTGGGTTGGATGAGAACCCATCTTAAAAATCAAAACAGACCAGAACTAAATGCAGAAGTCTGGCATCTAAATACATTTTAGAAAACTCCCTTAGAAGTCTATCAAATAGACAAGACTGAGCATGGGTAAGACCCCAAGGAGGTGGAACAGATGATCTTACAGATCTAGTAGAGTGTTAAATAAATCGAGGTAAATACTGATGGTGTCTGTGAAACTGGTTGATGTTGCTGAGACACAATCAAAATTGCATCATGGGAAACACATGACAGTTATAAGAAGAATATTAACATCCAAAAGCTAAATTCCCAGTGATAGCAGCAAAGCAGAAGTTCAGCACTCAGAGAGGGGTGTGAATGGCCAGCCTTTGAGGCGACAGACCAAGGATCTCATCTCGCTCAAAAAGAAAAGCCATTAATGTTATTAATAATTTGCCTTCTGGTAGGTAATTTAAACACTCCTGCTAAATATTGGAGCAGCTACAGCCAACATCCACACTGGATGCAGAGTCTCAAATCACCCCAGGAGCAAAGAAGAAACACAGACATGTGTGTGAGTAAGGTGGGAGAGACCACAGAGGAAACGAAAGTTAAAGAAATATATGCATAATATTCATACAATCATAAAGTCCCCAAAGGTCCAGAAAGAGCAGAAGTGATAACAAACACAAATAAATATGTTGTGCCTATTGAAAACAAAGGATGGAGTGTATGTTTGTTATAGAGTCGCTGCAGTTTTCAAGGAGCATATGAAATATGCAAGGTTAAAAATAAGACCTAGAAAAGTAATGTCAGGAAAATCAAACAAAAAGAAGTTATAAATGATAGCACAAATATTAGTTATGCAAATGTAATGTGTCAAAAAAAAGCCTTTGTTAGCTACCCTTGCATCAAGGCATACAAAAACCAGCAAATGGGAAAAGTGCCTTAGTCTCTTGTGTTTTAAGAAATTCAAAACACAGTAATGAAGAGATGATGCCGTTTTTCATCTATCACATTGGCAAAGATAGAACTGTATAAGAACATTCGCTGATCGCCAAGAGGGAACCAGGCCCACTCTAAAACATTATTTTGGCAGCTACTAACTGAAGCAAAAATTTGAGGAGAGCAATTTGGCAGTAGCGCAAGTCTTGGGAAGCCTACACTTTGGTCCAGTGTTTTTTTTCTAGACATTCATCCTACAGAAGGTACAGGGATGCATTCATGGAGATACTCTTTGCTGCTGTTTCCAATAAAATGAGGAAAACGGTGGGTACATTCCACAAGAGACAGTGAGAAAAGTATTCACGTTTTGCATAACTGAGACCTTTAAATTCTTTTAAAGAACAGAGCATGTCTATCTACAATCTTGTAAAAAGATGTAGAGGACACATACAGAGTGAAAACAGTCAAGTTTCTACACCCGCCTTTAGGTTGTAATTTTCATCATCATTTTAATGATAGACTGTGATATCCACCGATTACACCTTTTATATCTTGATCAGTTAAGGAATAGAACTGCTGTATTTTTCTAATCACTAAATCCAGAATGGGCGAGATTGTAAACAAATCCGGTATCTTCTCAAGGCCTCTCTCCCTCCTAGCTGTAATGACAATTGAAAGCAGGGTAGAGTGGCAGGTGTGTGTGTGTGTGGAGGGGGTAAGGCATGGTCCTCAAGCCGATCACTGGGCAGAGTGACTAGAACATCCGGTCTGGTAACAGCATCTGCACGTCTGATTGTGCCACAGGGTGTTCCTCTTAACCATCACATCTACTGCTATAGTTATGCTTTCCCTGGTTCCGATGCCCCCAAGTTCACAGTGTTATCTGACTGTTCATCAAGAATGTATACTCAAAGGCTCAGTTCTCATTTCCCAGATCACAACATTTTCCAGAGTGGCTGAGCTTATACAGTGCTCCAAACCTGACCACAGTGTGTCCCTGAATCTCACTCCATTCCGGAATCCAAAGATATTCCGTGGAGATCTGATCAACAACCCAGAGGACACCTAAGCCACCTCTTCTCAGAATTTCAAGTCATCAGAGTGTGCACATCAACATTAGGTTATGAAAATAAAGGCTCCACATTTTGGTCTTTCTCAAAGCAGCACTTTTTTATTATTTATTTATTTTCTTCTATTGCATATTTAATAACTGAGATTCTTTCTTCCATTTCTTTTTTTTTGTTAATTTTTTTTAGTTGTTGAAAAAAAAATTACCGCTTCCTCCCCGTTTCGCATTTCCCTCCCCCTCCTCGCACACATCGCCCTTTTATGTACCTTACTTCCAAGTACATTTACAAATCAAAAATGGTCCATCTAAAAGATGTTTCCCTAATAAATTTTAAAGTCTTCAAAATATGTTGACCTTGAGCCATAACAGAGGCTAACACACAGATATGCATACAAAAATGCCTAGACTTTTATCATAAACAAGTTCATTTCTTAAGTCTTTATAAACCAACTGAGTTATTACTGTTGATTTATTACAGGAGTGATGTCATACTGCTTTAATTATCATAAGTTTTTTGGTATGCTATGATAAGGGAAGGTAATAGTCATTAAACTGTTTTTCTACTTTAAAATATTCTTGCTTAGTTCATCTATTTAATATGTTTATGGAACTTTTATAACTGCTTGCTAAGCTTAATAAATACTCTGCTGGAACTTTAACTTGATATTTCACTGAATTTTTTAAATAACTTAGAAATAGTTGGCACTTCTGTAATATCAAATCATTTGATCAATATTAAAGCATACAGGGACAAGGTGGGTGTGTCTCTGTGTTTAACTTGCCCATCAGCCCCGTCTTTCAATTGTCTTTCAGTGGAAGAACATGTTCTGTAAATATTATTTAGTTTTGTCATTATTATGTGAAGTGTCATCTGCCCATCTATTTCCTAACTAGGAAAATGACGGATCATTGCATGTCAATACTCTAACCAGATACATAATGTCCCCTCTAGCGTTTTAGTTTTTACAATGACTCTGTTCAATTCCCAAGGCGGGCATTTTCTTCATGATGCAAATCTGCCTATTGTCTACAGGTTTTAATCAGTTATTCTCTTCATGCCATGGCAACTCTAACTTCTAATGCTTCATGGAGTGGTTTTAATTACAGAGGGCATTCCTGGCTTCTTTCTCCCTTTCCAGTTGTGCTGATCTCGGAATAGCTCAGTTAAAATTTCCCTCCTTTCTCCTCTTCCCAGAAGCAGGAAACCACAGGTTGTTGGTTATGCTACAACTGTTCAAGGTAAGTTCCAGAAATGCATCCAGTTTTTTTGTTGTCGTTGTTGCATAATCCTTCAAATGCTGAGATTTACCTGGGGTTCCTTATTTCTTAGTTGAAACCAAGACATGAAGATGAAGCAAGGTAAGGAATGGCTAGTGCCTCCAGTTAAGAAAAGGAAAGACTCTTTCTCCGAATATGCAGGTGGTTTTTGTGTGCAGCATGATGAACAGGCATGAGCGGAGGCCACATCTGCCCCTAAAGGATCCTGATGTTCTGTTAGGAAGGAAGACATGAAGATGAAAAAGGATGCCTAACAGCACAGGTCATGCAGGCTTTCCAGGGGCTGCATCTAGAGTTTCTGTAATTGTTAGGCTGGGTGCTGTAATTTCCTGATACAGAGTATTATCTACCCAAGGAAACTGTTTTCTATTCTTAGTTTGATGAGGCTTTTTAAAATCAGAAACAAACACTAAAATGCCAGCAAAACCCTTGTGGCACCTACTGAGAAGATATTATAATGTGTTTGTTTATTCAATTAATATGTTAATCTAGAGTAATAGATTCCAATTGTTGAATCATTCTTGTGTTCCCCGGGATAAACCATGCTTGGAATGTGGTTATTCTCTTAATCTATCCCTCTGGCTAATTTGAAAATATCCTGCTCATTTATTTCTGATATTACTGTGCACAAATGAAATGAATATATAGTTTCTTTGCACTACACTCCTCCAATCAATTTTATAGACTCCATAACCACATAGGAAGAGTTAAAAGATATCTCATATTTTTCTACTTGAATGCCTTAACTTGCATTACCTCTCCCTGGATCAGATAGATTTCTTCCCTTAAGGTCGGTTGTCTCATTGAAGTGATAGGTCAATAATCCCATTTTCTGTTTCCTTTGGTTCTTGTTATCCCAGGTTTTCTGTCTTGTTGAAATGATGGTCATTAGTCTAGGTTATCGAGAAATCTTCTATTTGCTTTACTAACACATAATAATTCTAAATATCTACCCTTATGCCTACAGATAAGTCTAGCTCTTACCCATCATCAAAGAAATTTCTCTTTGGGGCAGGAGACTATTAGAGAGAACCACAACAGGACAAAATGTAGAGAAGACATGATCACAGAGTACCCAGTCCCAGCTACAACATGACTTCTGCACCCAAAGCCTAGAGAACATTGAGGAATAAGAAGTAGAAAGACTCTAATGTGAGATAGTGTCTCCTAGAAATGACAGAGAAGCTTCACCCCTGATTGAAGTGGAAAGCCCTTCTGTATGTGTTGCCTTTATTGGTTAATGAATAAAGAAACTGTTTTGGCCAGTGACTTAGCAGAATATAGCTAGGCAGGGAAAATTAAATTGAATGCTGGGAAAAGAAGGCAGAGTTAGGAGACGCCATGTAGCCACCACCTGGAATAGACATGCTGGAGCCTTGCCAGTAAGCCACAGCCACGGGGCGATACACAGATTAATAGAAATGGGTTAAATTAAGATGTAAGAGTTAGCCAATAAGAAGCTAGAGCTAATGGGTCAAACAGTGATAACCACAGTTTCTGTGTGGTTATTTCAAGTCTGGGAAGCCAGGAACAAGCAAATAACCTTCTACTACACCTGATACCATAGCAAAATAGCTGCCTAAATAAGACATCTAAAGTACCACACAAATAGACGTGTTAATGTCAAAGGAAGGAAGTTCATGGTACCTCAAAGAACTACAGGGACCGAGGCTATGCTGAGTGGGAAAAATAGTCCATCCCAAGAATGGTCCCCTCATTGGTTATCCAATACCAAGTGGTTAGCTCTGAACTCATATACACATAAAACAGTAGATGGACCTGGTGGGGCAGTGGTGTGGGCAACAGCAAAGTCCATGGGCAGCAAATGACAAGAACACTGAATAGAGAGCCCTTAGCTGTCTTTCCTGATGTCTAGCCTGAGTTTCCTTGTTTCTTGTCTCAATTCTTCAGCATGCATTCAGTTCCACAGGCTCTCTGCATTTTTTCCAACAAACTGCTTTATTGTTCAAAAGAATCATATTAGCTTTTGTTACTTGCAACCATGAAGTATTTTTATTAGCAATTTATAATGTCATGCTACAGAGCTAGGAAATATAATCCATAAAGTTTCTGCTTTATGAAATATATGAAGATTTTCCCCTTTGGTCTAGAACAGTCCATTTTTATTAACAGTCATTTTTTCCCTTATTTTCAGTTTACTAGGCACCAGAGTTTAGGCATCAAACTTATTTCTTCTATAACTCCAGCTCTCTGTTTAGTGTTGTCTTCTTTGGTTTGTTCGTTTCTGGCATAAGTAGATCTAAGACTATAGTCTTATTATAAATCTGACCCAGTCCTGACCATTTTCATTAGTGCACTCCCAGATGTTAGCATCTGTAGGCATTTCTCTTAAGCTAGTACCTCCAGAGAATAATTATATAGTTTCTTGCCAAGGGAGATAGAAGGCTGGCTGCCAATATGTTGGCCGCAGAGTATCAAAAAAGAGCCAAGAATATTCCCAATAGACATATATTTTCTCTGCACCCCCTTACTTCATATACATTGCTTAACCTCTGACATGAGATAGACCATTTTGACGTCTCTTGATGTATTAGTTTCTGTATTTTAAAGTGATACGCAAGATAGACATGCAGTTGACTGGAGAGGAGGTAGAGGGTAAAACTCTCTATTCATTATGCAGATTTGAGCCCCCTAATTTTCGTCACATCTCTGGTTCCCTCCTATCCAGAGGCCTATAGTTCTTCCAGGATCTAAGACTGAATGACTTTCCTTTTATTTTTCTCTCTCTCTATACAGACCATTAAGTGTCTGCTCCTCCAACTGTGTGAAAGAAAACTTTCACACAGTTTTTAACGTTTGTCCCAAATATGCTCTTGTCTCTGACTTATAGTCCTCCCTTCCACTGTGTTCTCTCTCCTCTTCCCCTTCTTTACTCTGCTCTTGTTTGTGTATGAGTGTGTGTGTGTGTGTTTGTGTGTGTATTGTGTGTGAATATGTGTGCACGTATGCGTATGTGGGTATGTAAATGTATATGTTTGTGAGTGTGCATGTGTATGTGTGTGCTTGTATTTACTAAGTGATAAAGACCATTCTTAGGTTTTATTTTCTCCTCTTTTTGGCTCTCTTTTTGTAATGATAGTAATCTCCTTTTTCTTTTTTTCTTTTTTATACAATGGTTTCCATGTATGACAGGCAGGGCTGCATATGGAATAAAAGTGCGTATAATATAGTTCAAAATATAAGGAGCACAACCCTCATATGGCAACCCCAGCCTTGGGTGACCCTGTGATTACCTCCTCACATTTTGCATACAGAGCATACATCTTTCTTATTCCATTGCCTCCTGACTCTGTTCTACGCATTTATTGGTCTTTGTTGCATTTAAATGACAGAGCTCAAACAGAAAATCGTAGCATTTTTGGCCTTAGAAAGTGTTGTAGAAATTGGGGGCTGCCACAGTTGTTACAAATTAATGCAGGAAAAAAAAAAGACCAACCAGCCAGGTAGTGGTGGCACATGCCTTTAATCCCAGCACTTGGGAGGCAGAGGCAGGTGAATCTCTGTAAGTTCGAGGCCAGCCTGGTCTACAAGAGCTAGTTCCAGGACAGCTAGGACTGTTACACAGGGAAACCCTGTCTGGAAAACCAAACCAAACAAACAAACGATCAAAAAACAAATTAATGCAGGAAGCTTGAAGAAAATCACAAATATGAAATTGCAAATTCTGCCCACAAATGACGCTCATGGTCCATGCTGAGCATGAATGTGACTGCATGGGATGAGACTGCAAGGAGCCCAGGGCAAGGCTTAGCACCACTCAGAGAATCACAGGCTCCAAAGCCTCTGTGACACAAAATGTACAGTGTTTGAATAAAATATTTTTAGATTTGTGAAAATGTGACCTAAAATAAAGACAGAATGTTTTTTCTATTTAATAAGAACAGAATTACAAGTGTCCCAGATGCCCTAGATTGACTTATCAAGGACTTTAAAATACTAATGATCAATGTGTTCAAGAATTGTAGGAAAATACAGACTTAATGGGCCAAAAATGGATTAGTTTAAGAAAAATATAGAATTCATATAATGGAATTATATTCTATTTATTGACACTATAAATAATAATCAAACAGAAACATCAAATCTAAAATAATAGGACAACTAAAATTGACTATTGTTGGACATTATTCACACACAAATACACATATGGGAGAGAAGACTGGTAAACAAGCAAAGGTCGACACAATGCACACAGTTAGGCACAGCACAATCAATCAACAGAAAGAGTAAAGAGCAGTCAGTACCAGCGGAGCATTGCTGAGCCGTGGTTTTACTTCCATGATATGGAGAAGATGGTGAGATGTATGAATGCTTAAAAAATTGCCTGAATTTCTTTCAGATTTTGTTCTGAAACATTGCGTTACAGATCCAGGCAGATAAAGTGGTCTACACTTGAAGAAAATAATGTTTATACCTGTAATAGTATAAGGAAAGAAAAGAAGGAAGGGAAGGAGGGAGGTAGGGAAGGAGAGAAGAAAGGAAGAGGGAAGAAAAGGATAGAGAAGGAGAGGGGATGGGAGGATTGGGGGATGAGGGGACGAGTTACAAGGGGGACAAAAGGCAAACTCTTAGGAGAAGGTGAGCAAAGGGGAGGAGTTATACTTTAGAAATAACAGGAGCTGCCAAAAGCAACTTCTCAGAAACTGTAGAAGCCATTAGCTGATGGAACTCTGTCTTTTTAGTGCTGAAAGAATTGTCAACCTAGAATTCTACATCAAGGCAGGAAACATGAAAACAGTGTAATTCGCTTTTATGTAAAATCTTCAGGCATTTCAATTCTGTAATTCTCACTACAAAACACATACTAAGAGAATCCTCCTGACCAAAATGAAGTGATATCATATCAAAATTTTAACTAGGCAGGCAAAAATTAAAAGCAGTAGAAATACTGAATATGTACAGAAATATAGAGATCCTCTTTCTTCATATTTTCTAAAGCCAGTTGAGGGGAGATACCTAGTCTTACTACCACTTGATATGCCATGTTGGGTTGTTATCTATGGGAAGCCTGCCCTTTTATAAACAGAAATGGAGGAGGAGTGGATGGTGGGGCAGAGGGGAGATTGGGAACTGGAAGGAGATAAGGGAGGGGAAACTGTGTTTGGGATGTAATAATAATGTTAATGTTTAAAAAGCTAATTGATTGAGGTTGCTTGTCTGCTTGTTTTAGACAGAGACGCACTCTGTAACCCAGGCTATCCTGTAATTCACCACTATGTAGCCCAATCTGGCCTCCAACTTGAAGTCATCCCCCTGTCTCAGGTTCTTAAATGCTTGTATTACATACAGGCTGCACCATCATTCCAGGAAATCTGTTGATCCTCTGAAGCCTAAAATAATAATAAATTATCAGGTTTATTCTATGCAGCAGTATGACATATGAAAGATATATGACAGCAGCAGTGTAAGACTCATAAGTGAAACGCTGTATGATTTCAAGGTAATCACAAATTAAGGATGCAAAGTGCGAATCCATTCAAAATAAACCTATAGAGATGCTGGGGAAATCAACAACCCCACCTAAAACCCATGGTATTCAGTAATCCTCAGCATCCTCATGGTATCCACCCAGCCACCAAGCCTGGCTCCTTCTACCAAGCACGAAGCTGTGGCTTGAAGATCCCATCTGCATAGTCTTGTCACAGCCACTCTTGCTGGAAGTCCAGCAGTTCTCACAAAGCTCAACCTGGCAATCCATGAACCACAAATGACAAGCTGTGGCAGCCTCTCCATGCCGGTACATCTGCTAACATGCATGAAGCAAGTACTGTGGGAAGGTGGAGGAGTGCACTTCAATAGTAAATGATGTTCTTACTACCTTGGGGGCTCAGGAGAGACCTATCACAGGGGTAGAACCACCATAGAGAGCACCCTCATAAGATGATGACAGACCATGATGTCAGGCTGAAGCTGCTATGTAAGATCCTTACCAGAGTGGTGTTTACTCATAGCATGCAAGGCTGGCCTGGGGAGCTACAGACAGACTGTGTCTACTAAGAACAGAAGCATGGACTAAATATCAAGGAAGGTCACAGGGGTTGGGCTGCCTGAGGTCTTGGTGACCTGGCCCCAATACCAAAATGTCCATGCAGTCAGATATGGCACCAAAGAAGACAATTCCAAAGTCTTGAGGTTTAGGATGGTTTATGTTGTTGTGTTTTAGAACTACATAGGGGCTATGTATTTATTAATCAGTGGTCTCTAGAGGAACACTCTAGTAGGAACTTGAAGATAATGCTAAGAAAAATGGACAGTTAACTCCCAGCCCATGAAAGAAACAAAGATGAGGATTATGTGCATGATATTCTATCTGAACAAACAGCTGTGGTAATTAAATAGGTCAGCACCACTAGTGTGAACCCCTATTTTCCTTGTAAGGAGTGAGAGCCTCTAGCCTACAGCAGTTCTGATATTCCAGAATCGTAAATCACTTGTTCTTCAGACTCATGACTGGAGGGGAATTGTCTCATGCTTTAGGGTTCAGCAATATTGGTTTGGACAAGACTTTGGACTTGGACTTGTGGGATGGGCTTGAAGAACCTGAGACTTTGGCACTATTGGAATGGAATTAATGTTTCGCAGGCGAGGAAGGCATGGATTTTGAGGTCCAAGAGAAGAATCTGAAGGTTTGAAATGTCTTTCAAATTTCATGCTTGGAAAACTCAATCCTCAAGATTATATGCTAGTGATATTATGGAGATAGAATGTTTCTGAGGAATTATGACCTGGATGAGGAACCTCCTGAGGTCTGTGTCTTAAAGAATTGCTCCCCAGTGATTCTCCTAGAATCTAGTAGAACCTTCAGAAGCAGAGAGTAGCAGCTGGGCCTTAGATAATTGGGATCACGCTCTTGAAGTAGTTGTGGAACCTGATCCGTTCCTTTCACTTCTGCTTCCTGGTTGATGAGGTAAGCAGCTTCACTTCACATTCTCCCACCAGGAATGTTGTGCTGCCTCACTATAGGCCCCGAAGCAAAGCAGATGATCAATCTATGTCTGAATCATTTACCTTGAGAGTTTCATTGTAGTCCCAGAAAGCTCACTAACACAAAAAGTAATTGCAATTACAGGTAGTTTTGGGGATGGGGTCCTCATGATACAGAAAGTTGCTTTATAAAATGAGTCAGAGATATGAAAAGAAGCTCTCTCTATCTCAGATATGCTGCATCTAGCAAGGAGAAAAGTCCTTATCAAAATCCAAGTGAGCACTAGCATCTTATTCCTGGAGCTCCTGAATTATGATAGAAAATAAACTTCTCTTTGTCATGATTTGCCTAGTTTGTGGTATGTAGTCATATGAACAGACTACGAACCAATACATCTTCATGGCTATAAATAATGTTACCAGGTCAGGAAAAGAATCAATTAAAGATTGATGATTCATATTAAGCAGAATGAAACCCAACTAGAAGTGAAACTAGGGGAGTCTCTAAAGGAGAATTCAATAGAAACCCAAGATGATAATCAAAGTTTTCTCCAAGTAGATCAACCATTATCTAATCACCAGGGCCCTCAATGCTATGCCCGGCCTTTCTCCCTGCATGACCCTTCCATTTAATCAGAAGCCTTGTGTTCCAAGGTCAATATTCTTGTTTTAAGCAGAATGTCATTTTGAATGATGAAATGAACCAATGTTGATCTGTTATAAAGATGAAAGAGCTGCTTAGCAGATGCAATGAGGAAAATTAAAACAATTGGACACCCTTTCTACAGGGAATGAAACTATTTTCACTAAGACCAGAACAAACCAAGAGCTGGCAACGAATTGAAATGAAAAATGACAAAGCAAATCCACTCTTACATTCAGAACTTATAAAAAAAAGCAAAATTACTTTCAAAATGAAGCTAATTTTCATTTCTAAATGTCATTTATCTCTTGAGCGAAAAAAAAAAACCTTTGCTCTAAAAGTGCCTATCAAATTCCCCAGGGATATTTTTGGCACAGAAACACAAATGGCATTTTAATGTCAGTGATCTCAATTCTTTATGGTTTAATTAATTTTTCCATAAAATGCAACAAAAAATCAAAATATAAACCAAAGAATAACTCTAATTATCACATCTCATTGGACTGTATTATGTGTACCTGGAAGGGCCATAACTCACTTATATTTGATGAGGTTTTTTTGAGAAATAAAACCAATATGATGTGTGCCTATCTATATAGGCAGGGGATAATATTTAAAAGGAGTGGTTTGTGAATTTATGGGGGTGAGAAATGCTCAGCTTCAGTCAGACAGATGGAGCCCAGAAGAACAGGTGAGGGCTATTGTCTGAGATCAAAGGTCTGGGAACCAGGAAAGTTACTGGTATGTGCTCATTTCTGCAAGGTGGCAAACTCAAAGCCCAGAAAGAGCCAAGGTGTCACCGTGAGTCTGAAAGAAAAAGAGGACAGATGTCCTAGCTCAGCAATCAACCTAGAAGAATTTCTTCTTTTTTTTTTTAATCTTTTTTATTCTACTTTTTTTAAACAAAATGCATGAGGTAGACCCATATGTAAGATGTGAACTTGCTGGTATAAAGTAGAATCTCTTCCCAAAGCAGCCTCACATACATACCCAGAATAATGTCTGAACAAAAGCCTGGGTGTCTCATGGTGCAGTTGAGTCGATACATAAAAGTATCCTTAAGGAACTCTTTGGAGTTAGAGCTTATTCTTTTTCTGAGTTAGGAGCATCCAATGACCATTAAAGCTCTGCGTCTGGAGGAGGACCCAGAACACATTCTCTAGAGTTTCAGAGCTCTCCAGGAACCTTCAGAAAGAAAAACAAAAGAAACGAGCCCTAAAATCCACTCTCTCTAGCATAGAACAATATAGGAGTGTAGACAGAGGATGAATGGGTAAAAACAAGGATGTTCTGTGGTATTATTTTAAACATCAGAACATACTACAGAAGTTATAAAACTATGGCTGAAAGCTGCCAGCATATAGATGCATGCGCAATTCACACAGTTTGTGAAACATATCCATAAATACACCATAAAAACAAATGCAGGTATTGATAGCCGATCTACATACATCAAGTAAGAACTCTGAACCCTAATGCCCAGCGTGAATATGTTTTTATATTTCCATGGGCGTTCTTTCCCCTCATTTAAGGATATTATCTCGAAGCTAGCCTTCACCTAGTTCTTTGAGAATTGTTCTAGTTCTAGTTCCTCTCGGTTACTGTGATAAAAGACTCTGAACCAAAGTAACTTAGAAGAAAAGGGGGTTTATTTGACTGATACTTCCAGGTCACAGTTTATTATAGGGAGAAATCAGGGCAAGAACTCAAGCAGGAAATGGAAGACAAGAACCATAGAGAAATGGTTTTTTTGCTTTTTTTGTTTGTTTGTTTGTTTTTATACTGACACACTTGCAGTCTCCACAGTGGGCTTGAGCCCACATACATCAACTGACAATCGAGACAATCTCACACAGACACAGTAACAATTCAGTCTGATGTAGGCATTCCCTCAAGTGAGATGCTAATCTCAAATGATTCTAGACAGTAACAAGATCAGGAATAAGAGCCAAATTGTAACAATAAACTATAACAATATATTTTCAGAAATAGCTCTTGCATATTATGAGTGGGGCCTAGGCTCTATCACAGTACTCAAACAAAATGTTTTTATATAAATAAAAGGTGCACACAACTCTAAAAGTTCGCTTGACTTTTATTTTCATTGGGATTCCATTGACTGTGGATGTGTTATCGTGTTTGCATATACTTTCTGACCTATATTACTCTTTAACATACTATAATAGAAATAAATCATCATATATTTCCTCTAGTGTAATGTTCCCGGCACAGAAAGGATTTCCCTAGGTTAGGGAAATCAAGGTGAGAAATCGATGGTTACTTTCAGGAAAAACTTATCAACACTGTGATTTTAGCTTCGAGATCTTTAGCCTGGACTTAGTTAGTTCTTTATTGATTCCTTTTGAATGCTGCATTTTCATTTTAGGCTCTCTGAGGAGCCTGAGGAGTGAATGATCTCAACAACACAAGCTGAAGTAAGAGTGACAATGGAAAGATACACAGAAAAAGCTCACTTGGTTCCTAACCTAGGGATGGATGATCTATAATAAATATTCCACACCACAGTAATTATTGTGATATTTTTAAGTTGACAAATTTGCAAGGCAATGTAAACAGCTAATCTTTCGTTTCACACTTACTAAACAGCCAGAATTAAGATACTGACTATTGCAAAGATTGCAGCCTTTTGGCTCTCCTGCATCCCTGTCCATTACGTCCGAAGGCCAGGTAAGGCTGGATCATCATCCATGAGACCCCTCTTCAGTACGCCAATGGTAATTAGTCTTCTAAGGTATGAGAGACAGGAAACTTCTAGGCTTGCAGTACAGCTGATTTCAAAATGAGCTTCATGAATTATACAAAGCAAGAGAGAGTCCTGGAAAGGCAAACTCCTACTACTAAGATTTGTCTCAGTGATGTTCTCAAGGTACCGTCTAGGGAATCTAACCACCAGAACAAATAGCAGATAAACTTTTAGTTAACAGCTAAACATGGCAGGTGAACAGGCCATATGCAAACATGAAGCCCATCATTCCAAAGCAAGCATGGGGACTTTTACACAGTTTCAGTGATCACAGTCATTTATTTCTTGTCACAGTGACTACTGAATGCCATTTTGAAGAGCACACTGGCCATTGCCTTCTGTATCACACACAGTTATAATATATAAGTAGGCTGCTGGCATTGACTGACTTGAGAAGAGTAAACAGCACAAAGCCAAGGGATCCCAGACAGACTCGAGCTTCTGTCTCCCACTTGTTTATTATTTAACCTTGAACAAATCTCTTGTTCCTTCTTAGCTTCAGTTTGTTCATTGGAAAGATGATTGTTTGCATAAAAGGATCACTATATATCAAGGTGTTCTGGGCCAGAAAGTCTTTTAGGACATTTTGTGGATCAGTTCATGGCACATTCGCAATACTTTTATCACAAAGACCTTATCATTCTAAGTAGAAGAGTCAAAATTTAAATATAAGCAATCATCTTCTGAAGTCCAGTGTTTAAAAAAAGGTGTGTGTGTGTGTGTGTGTGTGTGTGTGGTGTGCTCACACACTTCTGGGTTGATGATGCAGGCATATCCATACTGTGGCACACATGTAGAGTTTAGAGGACAGCTCCAGGCATTGGTCCTTCTCTTCTACTTTGTTTAATGTATACTCTCTTGCTTATCACTGGATATACCAGGGTAGTTGATCTATGAGCTTCTGGGGATTCTCCTGTCTCTGCCTCCCACCTTTCTGTAGTAGCACTGGAATTACAGTGCACTGTCCAGTCCAGCTTCACATGGATTCTGCGGATCTGAACTCAGATCCTTACACTTGTATGCTTGCCCAGCAATCACATTACCTGTTGGGCCATTACCACAACTAAAAGCTCAGCTGTCAAAATGCCCACAGAATTTAAACTTTTCAATGATCAAATAAGAAAATATACTTTGGATATTTATGATGAAGCACTAAGGGTAAGCAAAGATCCTTTCATTTGCCTTCCCTGCCTCCTACTCCTACCTGCCCCAAAGTCACAGATTAGTGATGTGGGTGCACGCACACGTGTGCACACACCTACACACACACACACACAAATAAAAATAAAAATCTTTCTTTAAAGAGGTAAATACATCAAAGAAATTGATAGTGATGTCAAATACCATTCTACATGAAACACATATCATTGATTTTTGATCCTTGTGGCTGTTGTCATCTACTTAGCTTCTGCAAATAAGGAGTTGGTGGGTATTGAAAAGAACGCTCTGAAAGAAGAATCACTAGTGTACTCAATTTCTCCATTAGACACAGTGCAGTCCTCCTGTGTCTACCAGGCAGCACTCAAAATGATGTCCTGGGGGGAGCTTTTGTAAACAGGAAAAAAAGGCAGAGCAAAGCAACACAGCAGTAAATATACCAGGAAAATATATGCATCTCAAATAAGAGAACTGAGATTAAACGGCAGAGTCACTTATCAGTCACAACAGACAATACATGAACATGGACTCCACCCTCTGAACCAAGGTCCAATCCCATTGGTGACAACACAACCAAATTTCCGGCAACACAGTGTAATCTGCATGAATATAATCTGATGGTGTTTGTACTAGTTTTTGAAGAGGCAACATAAAGAAGAAATGGTTTATTTTAGTTCATAATTCTAGGTTATGGTCCATCAGAGCCCCGAAGTCAAGGACGGAATTTAGCAAGGCATATGACATCTACCGTTAAGAACAGAAGACAGATGCATTCTCTTGTTGGCTTGCTTGTCATATTCAGCTCAGTTTCTCTACCATTGACAGTTCAGGCCTCCATGCCTAGGGAATTGTGCTACCCACAGTGGGCTGGGTCTTCCCATATCAATTAACTTAATTAAGGCAAGCCCTAACAGACACACCCACAAGCCAACCCAATGGAGACAATCCTTTACTGTGACTCTCTTCCTAGGTAATTCTACATTGTGTCAAGTTGACGATTAAACATCATATGACTTCCCACTTCCTTAGTATCTTGAATGGATTCACACTGTGCTTCAGTCCATGGGAGCTTAGACATCTGCAAACTACTGTCCTTCCCCATGCTAACCGTATCCTACTCTCTGGTCTCATTGCATCATGTCCAATTGACCCCAGCCATTCCCTGCACCAGAAACTCCTCACAGGACATTTATGCTGCCTGAACGCTCATCCATACCCTTAACAACTGACGACCTACTACTTATATTTTAGGTTTTAGTTCAGATGTTAAGAGCACAGACAAGTGTCTTTCTTGGAAAAGCTTTGTTTAGTGTATTAATAGTAACTAACGCTTTTTACCGTTTATACCTCGATTTTCACTCATGTGAACAGTTGACTGCTTCCCCTGCTCAAGTGAACCCTAAGAAATCAGAGACTCTATAATCTTTAAATATCAGACCACTTAGACATCTTCCATAAGTGGATAATTTATTTAAAAACTACAAAATTATATAGGCTGCAAGGAACTATCCCACAGACAATCAGTGGTGCTCTTTGGGACATCAACCTCTAAAAACAGTTCTTACCCAGCCTTCCAAGCTCCCTGGGCTGAGGGTACCACAGGATTCTTGGTGACTTACATAGACTTTGCTGGGGGCACACCATGCTTCTGCTACCCTTGACTCTACATACAAGTAATCTGAACATTTTCTTATTAAAAAGGAAAAGAGCATCTAAGGTATTTTATTCTGAGTATTTGTTCAGGGAAGAGAAGTTTACACAGCTTGTGGAGAATTATTCAGCAGGAAATTAAATCTCCATAATTCTGAATTTTCACTTTGCTTTCAATTGGCTCAGGTTCCTGGCACAGCACTCTCCCCTCTAGAACATTCATAATACCACATCCTCCACCAAAATGTGATTTCTGAGCCAAATCACAAAGTACATTGACAAGAAGTGTCTCTGGAGGTCTCGGATATGTGGCACATCAACCATGAACAAAAGGGCAGACAGATAGGAGCAGCAATTAGTATCTAAGTTTTCTGCAGTAATTTGGAGCTCACAAAATTCATAGCAACAGCCTAGCAAAGAAAACTGTCTTGCATAATCCTTGCGAATATGGTACCTGATTTCTGCCTACCTGCAATTTTTAAAGGCTAATCTGGAGTTTATATTTTTTTAATTTTTATTATTCATTTATTTATTGTGTATACAAATGTGTATATATGTATACGTGTGCATGCATCTATGTGCATATATAAATATGCATGTGTGTATGTCACGTATGCATGTGGAGGTCAGAGGACAGCTTATAGAAGTTGGTTCTCTCCTTCCACCAATTCAAGCGTTCTAGAGATTGAATTCAGGCTTAATGGCAACCACATTGATTCACTGAACCATCTTGTCAACCCTTGGGTTTCTATTTTATTGGCCAGCTAATATATAAGTTTGTAAAGGTCTAAGTGATATGGCTAAGGTGCCCGCAAATACTGAACTCAAAACGAGATCTTTTGACAAATACGTTTGTTAACCTATGCATATCATCTTCAACAACAACCTAACTACTTTATTATTTTGTTTATGGAAGAGACTTTCTCAAAAAAAAAATTTAGCAGTTGCAATACAGAGTAGCCTGGCATGCTAAACAATCCAGAGAGACAACAAGCAAGAAAACAAATAGCTCGCATCTCTGCAGACTGAAAGAGTCAAGGGAACTTTCATATTTTTATTTTCTCCACTTAACAAAGAAATGGCACTTTTTTATTTCAACCAGATTAGAAATATTTCTAAGGCTTTTAAAAACTGAGAATCTGATAAACATGGATTTCATTGTGTCCAAGGCACCATAGATTACCACACTCAATGTTTCTTTTATGTATTTAGAAATAAAAAACCCTCCCAAACCAAGATAAATGAATGATAAAAATAAATCTCAATTTCAAAAAGATTAAAATTTTAAATGTGTACTAAGAAAGTATGAAATACACAATTGAGATCAGTGTAACAGGGAAGATATTGTGCCCCAGGTATGTCATTAGAAACTCCTTTCTGTTTTGCTCTGTTTTCTTGCTGAAGTATTAAACCCTTCTAAAAGCTGCTATCATGGAACGCCTGAGTCTGGGTAATGTGTAAGGGAAGCAGGTTTACTTAATACACAGTACTGGAAGTTCAAAGGTTCATATTACCACATTGGCTTGGCTCTGGTGAGGGCTTTATGACATATGGCATTGTGGTAGGAATACATATAGAAGAGGTCACATGCTCATACAGGAAGCTTTGTGGCTTAACAAATCATCCTCTCACAGACACTAACTCAGGCCCTGCAGGGCCTCCAGTGGCCTAATCACCTTCTACCTAGTCCCAACTTTGAAAACTCCCACTCCCTGTTGATGCTGCAATTGGAGGCCTCTGTGTTAGAGGAAAAGCACTTATAAACGACAGCAGGCCTCGTCATCTTTTGACAGGAAGAGTAACACAGAAAACCTTATAGGTTTTGCATCTCACTGACTCAATGATCCATCCTCATTACTGTGATTTGAGTAACCCTGGTAAAATATAGTTCTGGAGATGAATGGCAGATTAAGGAATTTCACTGGTCAACCACACAAATGGTAAAACTGAAATACTTAAAATGGTATCCAAGGCACTATATAGTCCTTCTTCGTCTCTCTTTGTCCCTCCTCATGCTGCTCACTCACAGATCCTTAGGTGTCCTATCCTGCCAAGTATCTTGAAATGAACTCTGTGTTGTCACCCAACAATGACATTACCCTCGTTTTTCAAGACTCAGATCAGGTGAAAATGCTTTGGGAAGCCTTATTCCTTACAATAAGCTAAAAGGGCTGGAAGAGAGAATCTAGAATCACTCTTTCCACAGATTTAAAAAAAAAAAAAAGCTCAATTCTGGGAAGCATTTGCGTAACTTTAAGCCATGTTCACGACAATGTTAGGGCCAGAGTCTGTGGTTTAAGTTCCTCTTCCCTGCATTTGGATGAAAGTAGATGGAAGAATAGAGCAGAAGTCCAATCTGTGACCATATCTGGCTATCACACCTGCCTGGATCTCCTCCACAAGTCTAGACGTCCAGGAAAAAAGACGATGTTCTAAGACATCAGCCACATGTGGGTTTCCATCTCTGCATCCTTGGGCTGGGCTATGACATTCTTTAGAATGATAGTTCCCCCCCTCACTAAACAACATGGAGTTTATTTGAATTCACACGTTCAAGCCCTGCCATATGAAACCTCAACAGATGCCAGCTCCTTTACCATTTCCCTATCACATGTAGCCTAAATATGATGACTTCTAGGACAAACCCATTGTTAAGCAGCCAATGGAATTAAGCAGCATTTTATTTAATCCATCTGAAAAAGAAAAACCACATCGCTTTGGTATAAATTCCCCAGGGATGGTAATTGCACCATATTTATATAATATGTGCACATATTGACTTCAAGCATGGTGTGGGTAGCATTGCCACAAAAGTCATAGAGCTTTTGGATATTGATTCCTGCCTGCCCCCCAGCTGGAAAATGGTCCAGTTAGCTAGATAGAAGGAAGCAAACAGCTCTCCAACTGTAAATGACGATGCACACACAACCAAAAATAGGGAGAGAGATCAAAGGCAGATTAGAGTTACCCACAAAAGACACCAAAAAGATTCACACTGGGGCAGCAAGATCCAGAGACACAGAAGAATTTTTCAGTACTTCCAACCATATCTGGAGAGGAATCAAAGGCTGACTCGTTGGCTATTGCATTTCAAAATAAATAAAGACTCCTCTACTTCCTTCACAAAAGATCAGCCAAGCTAAATTTATGCTCTAGAATATTACCCTGGGAGCTGTCCCTGGAAGAAATAATTTTAACCCTAATACTTCTCTTTGTTTTGTATCCAAGTCTTCTGCCTTTGCCCACATAGCCATTAGCAGACAAATTAGAAAAATAGCCAATCAAGAAAGATTTGCTGAACAAGATGATGCAGAGTGTTAGACCAGGGGAAGCATCAGTCCCTGGAATTATTGAGACAGCTCTTCTCAGTTCTCCTAAACTTAGACTATTAACAATTCCTTCTTTAGGGATAAACAGTATCTTCCTTCATAGTTCAGCCTGTGAGTGTCAGACTTTGTGTGCACCTAAAATGTTGGGAAGGCCATTCTGGAAAGGAAAAATAGTTCATGTCTGAAAACATTAGCCGGCCCTCCCAGATGTCATGACTTTCTATAGCTCGATGAGCCTGTTTCTGAACATGGGAGGATAAATGGATAGGAGTTAACATAATGGGTATTTTCTAAGCCTTCTAGAGAGGAAGTACAGAGCACCTGGAGCTAGAATCTGAGCTCGTTCTATTTACAAGCTCTGTAAAGCAAAGGACATCATGGATTCTCCATGTCACTTAGCTTTTTTTCTGTATAAAATGTTATTATCAATGGGTAGAATACAATTACCAAAAATGTAGATTTGGATAAATTAAATACAAAACATTTCTTATCAGGCCAAAAGTGCTTATGAAATTCCTGATAATATTGTAAGAGTCAGTTCTAACCTGATCTCCTGACTTCCCTCTCTCCGCCATCACCATGGCTCTGCTTTGATAGCAGAAGAATGGTCACAGTCAACCAAAAAGGTGACAGATGAGTACTGATGACGGAAAAATCTCTCTCCCTGTGCCACAGCCATCCTGCAAAAGATGAACCTCTCCTTTCCTCTTTCCACTGCTTCATTGAATTCTAATCTAAAGTCTCTCAGGTATTGCTAGCATCAAAATCACATGTAAATCAACATCTGCAAAGGAATCAGAGAGCCCAAGACTGTGAGCCTCCAGCAAGTCTCCTCTAGGAGGACTCTACGAGAGATGCTATTTGGAAGGAAACATAAGAATGGTAGTATTTAACATCTACCAGGAATCTCTCTCTCTCTCTCTCTCTCTCTCTCTCTCTCTCTCTCTCATTTACTATCAGTGGAAGAGAATTAATCATGCAGGAGAAGACAAGGAACAGTGCCCCTCAGAACTGCTCCATGGGAGACAACCTCAGAAGGCTCCAGTCACACTACTGGGGTCCTCATGAAACAGATAGATTCCTGCATCCTAACTGCCTCACAGTTTCACCCCTTTCTCTGCTCAGTCTTCATCTTCATTCCACACAGCTCTTAACCTCATGGCATCTCTCCAACATAAACTTCATTTACGCCATGATTAACCTCAATGTTAGTTGAAAAAGACTCATTTAAGAGAGATGCGGTAGATTCGGGAGGTCTAGAGGTGGAAGGAAGTAATCCTCAAGACTCACCACAAACCTTATGAGCAATCAATGATATAAATACCTTCAGCATAATTATCATAATCATAATGCCTGGAGCAGTGTAGAGCAATGCATACTTGCCTTTATAGTAATATTGAAGACCTAATATGATTGAGGATTTACTATGCCCCACACATAAATTTGAATTATTTGTAATAATTACTCTTTTAATTCTCAGAAGTTAATTAAGTAGGTACCATCAGCATCCACTAAAGGAGAAACTTAAGACACAAAGAGGTTGTTTTCTGTAGAAATAAACTATAACTGGAAAAGTTGGGATTTTTAATCCTACTTAGACTGATTTTAAGATGTACTTCTAATTAATTTGTTTTAGTTTTAAAGCTTCATTCTATAGCCACCTCAACCCACCTCCTGTACAGAAATCTCTCCCTAGATATCTCACAATGTGATTGTGAAAGGGTGGATTAAAGTACTTTTATTGAGGTTTATGGTAGCCTCGGTAGTGGCACACTAAAATGTCCATGTTTTAATCTTGGGAAACTCTGACTGTGGCAAATGGGTTAAGATTGAACAAAGAATTTTGAGATAAGAAGGTTACCCTGTTGTCTCAGTGTGTGGGTGCACCCCTCGCGGTCCTGAGTTCCTTGCTCGTGCTCTCTCTCCTTCTGCTCCTGATTTGGACCTTGAGATTTCTGTCCGGTGCTCCAATGTGGGTCTCTGTCTCTGTCTCCTTTTATCGCCTGATGAAGGTTAATATTCAGGAGGATGCCCATATGTTTTTCTTTGGGTTCTCCTTCTTATTTAGCTTCTCTAGGATCACTAATTATAGGCTCAATGTCCTTTATTTATGGCTAGAAACTGAGACAATGGGGATGTTCTATTGGGAACTTACCAAGGTCAGCTGGCCTGGGTCTGAAAAAGCTTGGGATAAAACTGGACTCGCTGAACATAGCGGACAATGAGGACTACTGAGAACTCAAGAACAATGCCAGTGGGTTTTTGATCCTACTGCACGTACTGGCTTTGTGGGAGCCTAGGCAGTTTGGATGCTCACCTTACTAGACCTGGATGGAGGTGGGTGGTCCTTGGACTTCCCACAGGGCGGGGAACCCTGACTGCTCTTCGGGCTGATGAGGGAGGTGGACTTGATTGGGGGAAGGGGAGGGAAATGGGAGGTGGTGGCGGGAAGGAGGCAGAAATCTATAATAAATAAATTAATTAATAAAAAAAAGGTTACCCTGGGTTGTCCCAGTCGCCCCTACGTGTAGTCACATATAGAGAAGCTAAAGCTGGAAGGAAGGGAAAAGGGAATGTGGGATGAAATTCTCCCCTTGGGCCACCAAACAACATCATCCTAGCTGGCAAAATAAGAGTATCTTATTTCCAATAAAATAAAATTTCCTCTAACTTAAAAGGTTTATTTAAATTTTAAAATAAAATAAAAATTTTATTCTAAATAAAATAAGCTGTTGAAGGCCAGGTGGATCTAATCATGAGACACAAATGACCACTGCTAATATTGATCATACTCCAACGCTTTAAGAATGAAGAAAAGGGAAGAGGCCCCATCCAAAAGCCACCAAATCTTTCTTTGAGAAAAGAGATACTTTCTAAATTTAGACATCCTTCCTCCATCTCAGCCATCTCAACCATTCAGTCAGCTTCCCTGGACCAAGTGGATATTCAGAAAGGAACAAAATAAATAACTCTCCATTCCCTTCACTGTCTAGTTAGTCTCACTTACAAAAAAAAAACGCTTAGCAACAGCTGTGGGGTGAGGAAATGGTCTGTTTTGTGTTTCAGAACAATCTGAAGTCGCCATCTCAAGGAAAATTGGAAATAAAGAGGGGCTATGGTGGGGACATCCAGAGCAGAAGTTCTCAGTCTTGCTATTAAGAAAGAGTCATCCATAGATGATTTCTCATCTATACTGGGTACAGATAAAATTAACGTTGCCAGTCATCATAGAAAAGGTAAGCCCAAGATGTTTTGCTTATGAAATTCAAAAAACAGGAAATGGCTCTTCCAAATGCTATTGCTAATATTGAATGTTTTTTCTCTTAATTTCTGCCCTGATTTGTCAATGTTTTGTGCACATCATTCAAGGACAGGAGCTGGTCCATGGAATTTCTGGAGAAGCACGTGATCTGTGGGTCGAGCATTACTTAAAGTGGCATCTAGTCTCAATACAAGCATTGCCATTCTGTTGACACTTGGTCTCCCTTATGCCCTCCTGCTAGCCCTGAAGCAATTCTATTGTCTTTCAAACAATTATTTTAAAGTTTATTTCTTGATTATATTAGTGGAGGTCAGAGGGCAGCTTATGAAGTCAGTTCTCTCCTTCCCCTGTGGGTTCTACGCTCCAAGCTCAGATCAACCTCGTGAGGCAAGCGTCTTTAACTGTTGCGTTATCTTGCCAATCCATATGTTTAGACACCCTATATTGGGTGCTTAATATTAACAAGACTCATAATTTGGTCTCATAATTATGTTTAAGACATCAGAAAGTCATTAAAAGATAGGAACTGCAGAAGGTGAAAATAATGTCCATTAAAATGTAAATCAATAGAGCAATTTATTAATATTTGGTAAAAATGAATTACTCAAACATATCTACACCAGCATTTGGATCTCTAACTCTTTGACAAAACACACTATTAAAAAAAATCTGCTGAACTTCAAAATGTTGGCTTCAAAGACGACTATAGGGGCTATACCTCAGTGGCCCTGATTCAGGATGTTTTGCCAATGAAACTGAAAAAAAAAATCATAATTTTATCCAGGATTCCAACTACTGGTTAGATGCAAAATATTTTAAAATCGTTGAATTAATATAAAGGAAGAAAGAACTTTCAGAGTACAAACCATTCTCTCCTGATAAAGCAAGCAAGCAAACAAACAAAACAGACTTCCACCTTTAATTTTTTCAGAGCTCCATCACTACACTGCATTAGGATCAGGGTGTGCTATGGCCCAATGGTTTTGTATCTCATCTTCTTTTGATTAAAGCAGCTTGCGCGATTTTGAAAGAAAACATTGGGGATTTTGTAGTCTTTATTACAGGAATTGTTTGGCAAGGAACTCGCAGGATCCACATCAGGGGAAGAGGTACAATGAATGACTGGCTTCAAGGAAAGTCACACTTGTCCTGGAAGAGCCTGAGGTCATTTGGGATTCATTTCCTTTTGGCTTCATGGGAGAACTGGTTCGATGCACCTGAAAATGCACCATCTGCACCCAACATTTTCAGAGTGCCTGGTGCTCATGGTACAGTTTAGTGTGAAGATAGATAATAGTATAAGATAATAGTATAAGCGCTACCCTTGGGGACTTCTCCACCCTAAAAAGGACATCTTCCTATCACATCCAAACTGTCACTTGACTTGTCACTTTTGGAATGTACAGCATAGCTTTTACTTTTTAAAAAAAAAAAAAACTCTACTTTCTTTGAAGCAGAAACACTGATTATGTAAAAATTATATATATATATTCAAATGGTTGGTCTCTGAAAAGGACACCTCCCCCCCCAAAAAATGAGGAGTTAAAATAGTCTTTTTCTATTTGGTATGGGCCTTGTGTCAGTATCTAATGATTGTTGACTTTTGAATCTTTACAATACTGCTAAGAGAATATTAAAAGCCCTACTTTTTTTTTTCTTCTGATTGAACCAAATTAAAGTTTATTTCTCATATATGTTGTATTTGAACTGTACAATGCTACTATAAAAAGATAATAACACTGTGACATCATTCTCACTTTAATAACTCAATCTCTAATACATTAACATTTTATTAAAATATTTTGTTCAATATTTGTTTTTTTTTTTATTGAGAAAAAGAAAAGAGTTTCCGCCTCCCCCCAGCCTCCCATTTCCCTCCCCCTCCTCCCACCCCTCTCCCCCTCCCCCCATTCCTCTCACCCTCCCTTTCCAGTCCAAAGATTAGTCAGGGTTCCCCTCCCTGTGGAAAGTCCAAGGTCCTCCCCCCTCCGTCCATGTCTAGGAAGGTGAACATCCAAACTGGCTAGGCTCCCACAAAGCCAGAACTTGAAGTAGGATCAAAACCCAGGGCCATTGTCCTTGGCTTCTCATCAGCCCCCATTGTTCGCCATGTTCAGAGAGTCCTGTTTTATCCCATGCTTCCTCTGTCACAGTCCAGCTGGCCTTGGCGAGCTCCCAATAGATCAGCCACACAGTCTCAGTGGTTGGGTACACCCCTCGTGGTCCCGACTTCCTTGCTCATGTTCTCCCTCCTTCCGCTCCTCATTGGGAACTTGGGAGCTCAGTCCGGTGCTCCTGTGTGGGTCTCTGCGACTATCTCCATCCATCACCTAATGAAGGTTCTATGGTGATATGCAAGATAATCATCAGTATGGCTATAGGATAGAGTCATTTCAGGTTCCCTATCCTCAGCTGCCCAAGGAACTAACTGGGGACCTCGCCTTGGGCTCCTGGGAGCCACTCTAGGTTCACGTCTCTTGCCAACCCTAAGGTGACTCCCTTAACTAAAAATTGTGCTTCCGTGCTCCCCCATCCAACCCTCCTCCATCCCAATCCTCCTGTCTCCCCAAGTTTCCCTCATCCTCCCCCTCTCACTTTTCTCTCCCCTTCCCCCGATACCCCCATCCCCCCCCCAAGATCCCAAAATTTCTCCCCGGCAATTTTGTCTACTTCCCTTAGTCAAGAGAATAATTATATGTTTTTCCTTGGGTTCACCTTCTTATTTAGCTTCTTTAGGTTCACCAATTATATACTCTGTGACCATTATTTATGGCTAGAAACCAATTATGAGTGAGTACATCCCATGTTCATCTTTTTGGGTCTGGGATACCTCACTCAGGATAGTGTTTTCTATTTCCATCCATTTGCATGCAAAATTCGAGAAGTCATTGTTTTTTACCGCAGCGTAGTACTCTAATGTGTATATATTCCACACTTTCTTCATCCATTCTTCCATTGAAGGGCATCTAGGTTGTTTCCAGGTTCTGGCTATTACAAATAATGCTGCTATGAACATAGTTGAACAGATGCTTTTGTCATGTGATAGGGCTTCTCTTGGGTATATTCCCAAGAGTGGTATTGCTGGGTCCAGGGGTAGGTTGATCCCGAATTTCCTGAGAAACCGAAACACTGATTTCCAAAGTGGTTGCACAAGATTGCATTCCCACCAGCAATGGATGAGGGTACCCCTTCCTCCACAGCCTCTCCAGCAAAGGATATCATTGGTGTTTTTGATTTTAGCCATTCTCACAGGTGTAAGATGATATCTCAAAGTTGTTTTGATTTGCATCTCCCTAATCACTAAGGAGGTTGAGCATGACCTTAAGTGTCTTTTGGCCATTTGAACTTCTTCTGTTGAGAATTCTCTGTTCAGTTCAGTGCCCCATTTTTTAATTGGGTTAATTAGCATTTTGAAGTCTAGTTTCCTGAGTTCTCTATAGATTTTGGAGATCAGGCCTTTGTCTGTTGCAGGGTTGGCTTTTAAAACAGTGTGGTACTGGCATAAAAGCCCTACTTTTGAAGCTAGGAAATAACCCTCCACAGAGAGCGGCACTGTTCACCACCACACAGCCCTGTGGGTGGGTAACAAAATCATTTAACACTTGAACACATTGGTATTGGAGATGGAAAGAGTCTGTACCCTGGTTTAAAACAGTGGTGCACTGTAGGGCTCCCCTAACTCCGCCTAATGTTTGGCTGTGGGTCTGCACTGTTTCTATCAGTTGCCAGATGAAGCCTCTCTGCTGACAACTGGGTGACTCCTAACAGTGGGAGCATTGCCATCTATGACTCTTTTACTGACTCTTGGACTTTCCTCCTCATACTGGGTGGCCTTGCCCATGCTTAATACATGGGAAGTACTTAGTCTTTCTACAGCTTGATGTGCCATGGTTTGTTGATACTCATGGGAGACCTGCCCTTTCCTAAACAGAGGGGGAGCTGATGGGGTGGGGACAGAAAGAGAAGGTGGAGGCACTGAAAGGAGGGGAATAAGGGGAAACTGCAGCAGAGATTAACAAACAAACAAATTTTTTTAAGACAGTGGTAAGCTGGTGCTTGGTTGCATACAACTGAAGCGCCGTTGAAACTTTATTGTTAGCATTTTATACCAGCTATCCTATAAAACACAAATCTTGGGTCTCAGGAATGCAAGCATGAGTAAGGAAATGGAGCAGCAATTATCTCATTTCTGAATAATATCCGAGAGAGAGACACTTCTTCAGACCCATAGATACTCTTAAATACCTAAGTATCAAGTTTTCTTTCTTGTTTTCCATGCAATTTAAAGATCTGACAAACTGAATTAATGTCCTTTTCAAATGCTCACAAAGAAAAAAACTGCAAAAACAGAAAAGCAAACAAACCAAAAACCACACACCAGAATTCTTTGCAACTTTTTGACCAACATGTATTTCAAGGAAAAGTGAGGTGGGTTTTGTTGTTGTTGTTAACTAATATATAACCCTCCCTTTCTATTTCTCCTTTTGGGGACACTTATTCCTCCTCTTCTGAGGGGATTCCTTGGCGAGCACACAACTATGTTTATGCCCCTCCCCTTTTAAGGAGCCCTTCCCACATATTTCTCATCCTTCTTCTCAAGGCGTTTTTATGCCTCTTTTCTTTTATTTAAAAAAATGGTGTGTTCATTTTTGTCTGATGTATTTGCCTGCATATATGTATATGTAACATATGTCTACACTGCCCAAAAAACCCGTAAGAGGGTGCTGGAACTGAAGTTACAGACACTTGTGGGATGTCATGTGGATACTGGAAAATCTCAGATCCTCTGAAAGAGAAGCATGTGCTCTTGACCATTGAGCCACTCCACATCCTAGATGGTATTCTTTTTCATTTCCTTTCTTGGTTGTTCATTTTTAATATGTAGAAATACTTAGGTTTCTCTACGCTGACTTTATATCCTGCCCTTTGCTTTATCGATTGCTTAGCTGTAGCATTTTTTTCCTATGTGGAATCTTTAGGTTTTCTACAGATTTCATTATATCAGCAGCAGAAGAATAAAAATTGCTGTTTCCTTTTATATGTGGGAAGCCTCTTTTATTTATTGCTCTTGTCTTGTTGCCTGAGCTTAAATTAAGAGTTCGAATCAGTGATCAAAACCCTTTCAAAGTAAGGCCCAGGAATAGATGTCTTTACTGCTGAAGTCTAAACATTTAAAGAAGAATTAACACTGATCCTTATTAAACACTCCCAAAAACACTGAGAGAGTGAGACAAGTTCCAGATTCATCTTCTGAGCTGAACACTGTCCTAATACTGAAGCCAAACAAAGATTTTATAAAGAAAAGGTTGTAGACCAATATCCTCAGAAGCACAGCTACCAAAGTCCTCAGCACAGTCCTAGCTAACCAAAGTGTAAACACATTAAAAGGACTGTCTAACTAGACCAAATTCACCCTAGGCATGCAAGAGGAGTTCAATACATGAAAATTAGCTAATGCTCTCCATGTTAATAAATGTTCACAGAATCAAGGATGAAAGACACATGATCATCTCAATGGCTACAGTGGAAACAATTGACAAAATTCAACAGTCTATCATGATAAAGACTCTCCATATACTAATTAAAGAAAAAAAAATGCCACAACCTAAAAAAAACATGCCTAGAAAACACATGGATAATGTCAAGTCCTAACAAAACTCAAGACAAGTATGGCTGGGGCAGACTGAGGGGCCACTGGCAGTGGCACTGGGATTTATCTCTACTGCATGTACTGGCTTTTTGGGATCCTGTTCTCTTTAGATACCTTGCTCAGCCTAGATATAGTAGGGAGGGCCTTGAACCTTCCAGGAAGCAAAGTGCCTTACCCTTTCTTAGGATTAGATGGGGGTGGGGTGGGGGAGTGTGTGGAGGGAGTAGGAGGAGGGCAGGGAGTGGGAATTTAGATTGGTAATTTAAAAATTTAATAAATAAAAAATAAAAAAAGAATCTCAAGACTAATGGCTAATTATGGTGCCTATTAGCAAACCATAGTACAAGGTGGCCAGGAGGCTCACTCAGTTACCTGTGGCTCCTCCCTGCATATCTCACCTCACTCCCTACCCTAAACCTCTCCAGCCCTAGGCCTTTGCCTCCCTTCCCCCAGCTTCTTGTTCTTATATAACCTTGCCATTTCAGCTGTGTACTCTCTTGGCTCTCTTGTTTCTCTTGGCTTCTTCTTGGTTCTCTTCAGCCCCCTCTCTCTTGGCCCTCTTCCTCTCTTGCTCTCCCTCCCCTTTTCTCTTCTTCATGGCCTGGTTCAGTCTGGATCCTTCCAGATGCCTCTGTTTGTACTCTCCCACAACTCCATAATTAAAAACTTTCTCCTCAACCTTAGAGCAGCCATGTCCTGATCTCCTTCAGATTTTACACACACACACACACACACACACACGCACACACACGCACACACGCACAAGTTTTTCTTCTAAAAACAGGACAGATGCATGGGTGTCAATTACTGCCTCTTTTACTCAAGGACCTCTGAAGACTTAACCAATTTTAAAGTTGTTCTCATTTGGATAAATTTAGTTTTTGCCTATTGTGTTTATGACAATCTCTACTCTCTACTCTGTATATCTCTCTCATGACAGCAAAAAATAATCAAATTATCTTTTCTGGAGTATCCAGCTAGCCTCATCTAAAACCAAGTAAGCCAGAATTTCTCAGTGAGAGACTGGAGTAAACATATTTTTAAAAGACTCCGCTATCAACATCAACATCCTTCTAATGTACAACCAATCATCATCGCAGAGTTGAGACAGAAGTTTTCCAACGGATGGTACTTACTGAGCTTTAATATTCCTAAGAAGTACACAAACACTTAGTTAACAGGCAGGTTGTAGCTGTGTCTGTGATACCTACCTGGGCAATCAGAGGCCCTCTTGAGATTCTTAATCTCATTAATAAAATAATTTTTAAAGAAACTTATACTCTCAAGGACTATTTTATTGCAGTCTAAAAGGGAAACTTCCCAGGGCAGGCAATGTGTAGATCTCAGAATCTGCCCAAGAAGAAACATGGAGGAGTTACTAGCACAGGGACCAGTCACAGGGCAGCAGGCAGTCACAAATCAGGGAGGGAGCGTTTCACAGAAAGAGTAAGGAAGCCCATAGTATCAGGAAAATCATATTTTGAAAGAAAAGGCAAAAAGGAAAATATTAAACCTTACCAAATAAAGTCTAGGTTCCAGCCAAACCTACATAAACCAATCTAGGAGCCCTGGGAAAGAAAAGCAGTTTGCTTCATAGTAGAAAACAAGTGTTTCTTTTTTTTAATTTTTTTTTATTTTTTTGAAAAATTACCGCCTCCTCCCTGTTTCCCATTTCCCTCCCCCTACTCCCACACATCTCCCCCTCTCCCCACTCCCCTCCCCCTCTCCCCACCCCACTCCATTCCCTCTCCCTCTCGAGAATGATGAGCAGTCCAGATTCCCTGCCCTGCGGGAAGTCCAAGGTCCTCCCACTTCTATCCAGGACCAGGAAGGTGAGCATCCAAAAAGGCTAGGCTCCCACACAGCCAGATCATGTATTAGGATGGAAACCTAGTGCCATTGTCCTTGGCCTCTCACCAGCCTTCATTGTCCGCCACGTTGTTCAGGGAGTCCGGTTTCATCCCATGCTTATTCAGTCCCAGTCCTGCTGGCCTTGATGAGCTCCCAATAGGTCAGTTCCACTTCACAGCGGGTGGGTGCACCCCTTGTGGACCTGACTTCCTTGCTCATGTTCTCCCTCCTTCTGCTCCTCATTTGGATCTTAAGAGCTTAGTCCGGTGCTCCAATTTGGGTCTCTGTCTCTTATCTCGATCCATCGCCAGATGAAGGTTCTAAGGTGATATGCAAGATATTCATCAGTATGGCTATAGGATAGGGTCATTTCAGATTCCCTCTCCTCAGTTGCTCAAGGTACTAGCTGGGGACATCTCCCTGGACACCTGCGAGCCCCTCTAGAGTCAAGTCTCTTGCCAACCCTAAGATGGCTCCCTAAATTAGGATATATATTTCTCTGCTCCCATGTCCACCCTTCCTTTATCCCAACCATCCCTTTCCCCTAAACTCCCCCCAATCTCCCCTTCTCACGTTTCTCACCCCATTTCCCCTTAGCCCCATGCCACCTCACCCCCAAGTTCCCAGTTTTTGCCTGGCAATCTTGTCTACTTCCCATATCCAGGCGGGTGACTATATGTTTTTCTTTGGGTTCACCTTCTTATTTAGCTTCTCTAGAATCACAAATTATATGCTCAATGTCCTTTATTTATGGCTAGAAACCAATTATGAGTGAGTACATCCCATGTTCATCTTTTTGGGTCTGGGATACCTCATTCAGGATAGTGTTCTCTGTTTCCATCCATTTGCATGCAAAATTCGCGAAGTCATTGTTTTTTACCGCTGAGTAGTACTCTAATATGTATATATTCCACACTTTCTTCATCCATTCTTCCATTGAAGGGCATCTAGGCTGTTTCCAGGTTCTGGCTATTACAAATAATGCTGCTATGAACATAGTTAAACAAATGCTTTTGTCTGGGAGAAGATATTCACCAACCCTACAACAGACAAAGGCCTGATCTCCAAAATATATAAAGAACTCAAGAAACTAGACTTTAAAATGCTAATTAACCCAATTAAAAAATGGGGCACTGAACTGAACAGAGAATTCTCAACAGAATAAATTCAAATGGCCAAAAGACACTTAAGGTCATGCTCATCCTCCTTGGTGATCAGGGAAATGCAAATTAAAACAACTTTGAGATGCCATCTTACATCTGTCAGAATGGCTAAAATCAAAAATACCAATGATAGCCTTTGCTGGAGAGGTTGTGGAGTAAGGGGCACACTCATCCATTGCTAGTGGGAATGCAAACTTGTGCAACCACTTTGGAAATCATTGTGGCGATTTCTCAGGAAATTCGGGATCAACCTACCCCAAGACCCAGTAATACCACTCTTGGGAATATACCCAAGAGATGACCTATCATATGACAAAACAAGTGTTTCTTAAGGATGCTGGTTCTAGACAAATTTCCCCAAAAAAGTATTGAGGAAGGCATAATGTTCATGCCATTTGATTTGGTTTATTTTACCAAGTCCTTGTGATTCTCATGATATATTTTTGCATAAAAAAGCTAGAAACAGAGATGTGGATGAAAACCACAAAAACGTACATGATTTTCACACAACAATCACCAAGGCTAAAAGATTCCTGAGGGTATCTCATTAAAGAAATGATTATTTTTGTCTATCTTTTTAGCATAGCTTAAGGTGAATCCAAATTTCTACAGATGGTCCACATTCTTGAGGAGTGGTCCCTTAGCCAGGCTATTTATTGATCCTATCCAACTAGAATGTTAGGATCTCTACCAAGACCAAAGATTCTAATTTCTTGACCAGAAAATATTTTCTCTTGATGGCCCTTTACTGCTTCTCTTACATCAGTCACTGTGGGACCTAAGATTATTCACTTGCAATGGGTACCCATGAAGAAGATGCTGGTGGCCATGGTACCAAGTGAGTGGCATAAGATGACTGTGTTCTGATGCTGTTGTGTGAGTGTTTGTTTTTCTCTACTGCCCTCTCCCATGTTATCGCTACTTCAGTATCATCTCTCAGTTCCACAAGCTGGCCCACCCCATCTCCAACATTCACATCAGTAGCTTCTCCCCTCAAAGTTCTGATCTTCAAGCTCGTGCTGGTTACCCAAGTCCTTCTAAATTTTACCCTCAGGAATCTGTTAGTCATGTTGCTTATTGTGCAATAGCCAAGCATGCTCTAGTGGTCCTCATCCACATCTCTTTATTCCTAGGTTACAGATGCTAAAAGGCACCATCTGACTCACAATGACTTGGAAAAGTAAACTGATTGAATGCTATAAATACTGTGTCCTCAACATTTTTTTGGTGGGGGAATCATTAAAATTTCTAGAACCAGCATCCATTAGAAACATTTTTTCTTCTTTTATAAAGTAAAAAGTTCTATTCCTTGTCTGTTTATATAACATCTGGTTCTCCTTCTCAAATCAATAATTTGTGGACAGGATCATGGTCAAAACTGCCCAACTAACCCTCCATGGCTAGTCAGCTAGACACTTTGTACTTGTACATCTTGAAAAAAATTATGCCACTTAGACATTTAAACAATGGATATAAGATTCTTCACCATCCTGGCCTTTGCAGAGTCTCAGACCTCATTTCTTCTCAAAGACTGCATTAAACATTTCTTTTCATCTAATGTTTCAGAACTACAATACTTGAAGTGAAAAGTGTACTGATAATTTCTTTTATTCAAATTTTGAAGAATTTTATGCATGAATACCATATTTATATCATTTCTATCTTTTCTTTTCCTCTTCCAACTCCTTCCACCACTACTCTCAAATTTATGACCTGTCCTTAATCATTATTGTTACACACACACACACCCAATGAGCACATTCATTAGTATTGTTCTTATATACATGTGTTTATTGCTGAGAGAGCAAGAATCAACTTTCTTTAGAGATGAGCCTCTTTGTAAGTGCCCTAATAGCAGTTATTGATGATCCATTGCTTTTCACTTAGGGATGGAGACTTGTAGCGTTTCTCTCATCACAAGAGCATGTCAGCTGGTGATATCATTAGGCCCATCTGTTGAGGCAGCCATATTGCTTAGTTGTGTGGGTGCTGCTTCCCTGTCATGTCTAGCACACACTACCTACCAGCAGGGATCCTGATCCTCTGGCTCTTAGAACCTTTCCACACCCTCGTCAGCTGTGGTCCCTGAACCTTATGCATAGAGGTTTCATTGTAAATGCACCAGATGGAGGTGAGCACGCCAAGTCACTTACTCTCACTGTGCTGAGATTTATGAAGGGTTCTATGCCCTCATAAAGCATTGTCCAATTGAGCAGAACGTCTTTAACATACAGTATGCATGTATGTATATCCACAAAATTTCCTGTGGTTTAAACCAACATTTTAAGAAAATACTCAACAACAGGGGGCATGTGATTTTATTGATTTCCAGTCAAATTGCATTTTTGTTGACATATCCCAAAATCGTATCTGTGTAATTTATTTATAACCATCTATGTTTGACTAAGACCAGATTCCTACAAACCACATGCCTGGGTTATGAAAAATAAAGACTCAGATGTGGGTTTTGTGCAAAGAAAGCCTCCCTGGAAGTTTATTGAAAGAACTCTGAATTTCTCTTTTCTTCTTTCCAGGTCCATACGCTCCACACTACCTCTGGCCCCAGCTCCCATGCCAATAGGAGAGGCATTTTCGCCTTCATAAAACCTCGGGAAACATTGATTCATCTCTATGGATAACTTCCCTTGCATAGTGGGCTATTTTTTTAGGCATAAAAATAATAAAAGCACAATTTCAGCTAGTAACAGCGGCCCAGAATTAATAAATAAGGACATAAAAGCGAAAGTGTAAAAAAGGGGTGAGGTGAGAAATCACCTCACACAGAGTGGGGACTCGGGCAAGGATGTGAGGAGAGATGGTAAACACAGAGTGGACCATTTTCAAAGAAGCTTATGAAACATCTTTGAATTTCAGTAGAACTGCCTCTGACCTTAGCTGAGAAATCAGTATAAGGTCAAGTGACATTTTCGGCACAGGCCTTACATTGTGTGCAAATCCTGTGTGAAGGTCCACCCTTCATTGGAGAACTAGACACAGAAACCCAGACTTATTATAGGGGATCATGGAAGTTCTATTATAATAGACAAGCATAAACAAGGAAATCTGTCCCACCGGGTCTGGGCTGTAGAGGTACAATGGATGTCAGTGGGGTTTGTGGCTTACTGAGCAAACAGAAAGTGACAGAGTGTTTACATCTATTAGCAAGAGGAATTTGCAAACATTTTGTAACAGTGCACAGAGAGAATTGCTTAGCCTCGCTCATTCCACAGATATTCACAGAAGTTTGCGAACCTTGTGGTCATTATTCTTGACATTCACAAATACATTAGGTCATATCTTATGAAATTGTTTTTGAACTTTAACCTTGTTGATCTTCAAATGGAAATTCCTGGGTATTCAGTTCAACCAAGTAAATTGAGCCAGAGAGGATGAGAAGCAAAATATAATTTATGTTTTTTTATTAATTTGTGTGTGCTCATGTGTGTGTGCCCATGTGTGTGTGTACTCATATTTATGTGTGCACACCATGGTGTCCATGTGTGTCAGAGGAAAATGCCACAGACCTTATACCTACTTCTCATCTAAGGTCAGAGGCAGTTCAAAGTGAAATTCAAAGATGTTCCATAAGATTCTTTGAAAAGGACATTGTGTGTGTGTGTGTGTGTGTGTGTACAAACACATGTGCAAGTATAAGCACCTACACACCAGGATGCATGATCCAGGCTTGGCAGCGAGCAATATTACCAGTTAAACCATCTAGCCCACTCTTGAAATTTTTAAGTCTCCACTGTCCATCTCCACCCCCAGGGAACTATGTAATGCAGCAAAACCATCTAGGCTACCTCAATCCATCCATGTCCTGCAAAGCACAGAAGCTGAGACCAGCGTAATCAGCCTTAAGGGGCTTGCCTCCAAGTTCAATGACTGAAGCCTGATCCCTGTGACCCACATGGGAAACGGAAAAAAACAACATCCATGTGTTGTCCTCTGACATCCACATGGATGGTGTGGTGTGCACACACATGCATGAGCACACACACACACACACACACACACACACTGGCATAGACACACAAGCATATACATATACACAAACGCACATACATAGCCACACCTGCACTCACATTCACATACACACACACGAGCACACATACATATACATACCTGCACTCACACATGCACACACACACATACACACAAACACTAAAATAAATAAACATGTGTTTTTAATAACCTAAATCACTAACTGGTAGGAAGTTTATTAATATGAGCAACATCCTAACAAGGAAAAAATAAGGCTGATATCCCCCAAAATGTGATTAAACCAATCTCAAGCAATAATGTATAACAGTGAAAATAGTGTATGGGCATGGCAATGGCTTTAAAACTGGATTCAACCAGATTTATCCAGTTCCTCCTCCACCACCATCGCATAGAACTTTCCGTCTCCTACCAGCTGATCGGATTCTGTATTTTAAGAAAATCTACCTGGTAGGATCATTAAATTTAAGGTAGAAAATGTGCAAACTAGTATTAGCCTGAACTAGCCAGGGAAAATGTCTGTTTTCTATTCTTAGCCTATGCTTACCACCCCCTGGGGTCTATCTACCACATACTGTAGAGAGGCCTAAAGAAAACCTCAGACTCTCTTACTGACCTCATCCCCATCACAGACTGTTATTTCCTGCCATCTTAGGAGCCAATCAACAGTCTTAATTATTCCTGGTGATTATAATAGCCTTATCTGTCTTTCAGCATTTTCTTATGTATTCTAAGAAGCAGCATCTAATGAATGCATTCTAATGATCATAGTTCTAAGGTCTAGGGAATTAACCCTACAAAACAAACCAGCAAACTTTTCTGTAAAGGACCAAAAACTAAGTACTTTCCACCTTCCACATGGTGTAAGTTACAAATACTTTGCCTTACAGTGGCCAGGAGATGAAAGTCAAACACAACATGTGGATGAGTAAGCACAGCTGTGTTTATTCCAGTAGATTTCACTTATGGATTCTGAATTCAAATTCCATAACATTGTTAAGAGTCATAAAGTATTTTTTTGTTGGTGTTGCTGTTGCTGTTGACACCTTCTCTTAGCCACTTAAAAATATAAACATCGTACTTTGCCATACCAAAATGGGTGGTGACTGGGACTTTTCCCAGTGACCAATATCTGCTCTCCCAGGCTCTTGGGCTCAAAATGTAGTGCATTGGTAGGCCAAGCTCCTGGAGTCCAGTCGAAGAGAGGGAGGAGGGATTATATGAGCAGGCTGGTACGTCAAGATTGCGATGGGGAAACCCACAGAGGCAGCTGGTGTGAGCTAGTGGGAGCTCATGAACTGTGGACTAACAGCTGGAGAGCCTGCATGGGACGAAACTAGGCCCTCTGAATGTGTGTGACAGTGGTGTGGCTTGGTCTTTGTGTGGGGTCTCTGGCAGTGGGACCAGGATTTATCCCTGCTGTATGAACTGGCTTTTTGGAGCTCATTCCCTTTGGTGGGATACCATGATCAACCTTGATACAGGGGGAGGGACTTGGTCCTGCGTAAACTTAATATGCCAGGCTTTGTTGACTCCCAGTGGGAGACCTAACTCTCTCTGAGGAGTGGATGGTGGGTGGGGAAAAGGGTAAGAGGAGGGGAGGGAGGGAAAAATGTGATTTGGATGTAAAATGAATTTAATTTTTTTTAAAAAAATATAAAAAATGTAGTGTACTGGCAGTGCCATTACCACTTAGGAAATGCAATTTGTCCTTGCAATAATCTGTACACAGCAAAAGAGAAGAATGAATTAATAGGAAGAAAAATGAGAAAGGAAAGGAGAGATTACCGAGAAGGGAAAGAGGGAAAAGAGTGGAAGGAAGAAGATGAAAGGAAGGAAGGAAAAGAGGAGGGATGAAGAAGGGAAGGCAAGGAATAGAGAAAGAGAAGAGGAGAACAAAGGGGATGGGGAAGAGAAATGAATGAACCTCAGACGTGAAGTTCTCCTCTACCAAGAAGCCTGCTGTCATTGTCATGACTATCTGCTTATCACTGGCAATGCCTCTGACAGTTTAGAGATGATTCGTGTCTACTCTGTCTCCCAGCCATTGCAACAATCAGCTTCACTCACAGTCCCTGTTCATGGAACCCTCTGCATTGACTGCCTGGCCCATTTGAAGCAACCACTGCCAAAGGGAGATGTTTCAAAGTGACGTGAGCAGAGATTGCCTTGGAAGAGTATGATACCTTAGTCCAGAAGTCAGTTCTAATGATGACCAGCTAAACCTTTGGCAAACAAAATCAATCTTGAAACAGCTGTCTCATCGTTAACATGAGCTAATAATTGCACTCAATACATGCCTCCTAGTCATACCAAAGTGAAACTCATGTGGCTACATTTGGAGAATCTTGACTGAAATGATTATATATTTTAATTTCCTACAGGAGTAAAGTTGCTAACTAAACTAGGATAGGCATTGCCTTGCTCATGGTACCCGTACAATCTATTATTCTAAGGCCTGGGGAGATGACTTGATTGGGACAGTGCTTACTTCATAAGCATGAGGACCCAAGTTTAGATCAACAACCCCATAGAAAGCCAGAAAGAGTGGCTCACACCTGTAAACCCAATCCTGGGCCTTGTGAATACAGCATGATCTCTCGGGCTTGCTGGCCAGGGAGCTTAGCCAACCGTTGAGCTACAAGCCAGTGATAGATTCTGTCTCAACAAAAAATGAGATGAAAGTGATAGAGGAAGACACCTGGATTCAACCTGTAGCCTCTACATGCACGGATACCTAAGCGTGAACTTACACACAGAAATGTACGCATACATACGCTGCACATACACACACACAAAACTCTGACACTCTGAAGTCAATTCAATAGACAGAATTGTTAGTATAGACTATATGGTACTGAATATTCTGAAAAGCAGCTTCATAAGCTTATGAAACTCCTGCTTCTTGATGCACTGATGATACCAGCAGTGTCCAGAGATGGGGAAGCAAATGACTTAGAGACATATGGTGGGCATTTTTTCCATGCCATATGTGGAGGAGGGAGGAATGTGATGCCTGCCAATTGCTTTGAATTTTTTTTTAAAAAAATCAAAATTGCCAAGGGAAGAAGAATAACATAAGGTAAATTCGTGGTTTTAAGGGAAGCGAGTAAGAGCAAAGACAATCTTGTTCATATTCTTGGAAACTTAATAACTAATTTGGCTCCTGGTTTGTATCAGAAAAAAAAAGTGCTAGTTAAACACAAAGTTGTCTGTGAGTCATAGGAAGTTCTGTAGTGCAGGGAAATTATATCATACAATTTTATGATCTGCTGGACAGTGATTTGATTTAATAAAGACACAGATGTATGCTTTGCCACATAGGGAAAGGTTTTCAAGGGTTCCCATCATAATTTTGATCCATGTTTAGTTCTGGCTTATGTCTCTTTTACTTGTCTAGTAAATTTGACTTTTACAAAATAAAAAAAATAAACACTACAGAAAAGCCACTTGACTTCATTCTCCTGAATTTGCCATCCTTTTCCAGAGCTATAGCTTTTGCCAGAACAACCAAACAATTAAAGGATGGAGAGGATTTTTTGGTTTTTCTTTTTAGCAGCTCGGAAAGCATTCTGGGTATATAGATTATCTGATTCAAGGAAAACCAATGGCCTTGGAAGTAGGCAGGATCTTTTTAGGAAAGTTATAAAATGAATTAAAATAGCCAGTAAAAAGAGTATGCTGCCCATTGATTCTGATTCTTTAGAATAATAATATATTCCTTAGAAAACAAGATGCTTTCTCAGCATTGCTTCCCGATATTACAGTGATTAAAATCTTGAATAAATACATTTTCAAAATTTGCTTAAACAAAGACCTTCAGTCTTGCCCAGGTCATGCCAGAAGCCTGCACAATTTTAGTCCTGAACCTACAAAATTCAAAAGGCTTGAGGATGGTTTCATGAGGGTGTACCACCGCAAATCTTGAAACACAGGCAATCTCCAGACAGGTGATAGTTGCTTAGTCTGAGCAAAAGCCTTGGACTGTTAGAGACACTTAAGTGATGTGGGAGCTTCAGTGAGAAACGGCCCAGGTGGGCTCAGGTATTTGAACCGTTGGTCCACAGTTGGTGCTGTTTGGGATATTATAGGATCTTTAGGAGTTACAGCTTTGTTGGAGGAAGTACATCACTGGGGACAGACTGAAAATGTATAACCTTGCCCCACTTCCCGGTCGATCTCTGGTTTCTGCCTATGGTTGTAGATGGGAACTCTGAGCTCCTCTCTCAATGCACCTGCCCCGCTTCACCCAGCAATATGGATTCTCTGCCTAGATCCATACCCAAAACAAACTTCCTTCCTTAAAGTTGCTTTTAGTCCTAGCATTTTATCGCGGCAGTGGAAGAGTGGCTGGTACAAGGGCAGCCGTGAGGACTCCTGGTGGCTGAGTGAACAGAGGCACAAAGAGGAAACTCCTTAAAAACACAATCTTATAGAATGTCACAGTTGCCTGGGCTTCATTTCCAAGAAAAAGACGAAGTTCTCAGTGGAGAGTCAAGAAAATGGCTGCATCCATTCTATTGATTTGACAAGAAAATGATTCATTAATTAGGTTAGAGGATTTGATTAATAATTAATTTCTTTGATTCTGTCTGAGAGATTCCTAGATGGTGTCTTTTACTAAAGTTTGAAATGTATTAATCATTAAGAAGAATCAACAAGTTAAGGATAAAGTGAGAGAAACTAGCAACACAAAGTGTAAAGGGAGGTGGGAGTAAAAACCATACATCTGAATATTTAGAAACATATGTGCAGGAATTGGGAAGGTGCTGCAGTATTAAGATATTAATACTTTTCAACCTGGTCTATAGATTAAATACAGCCCTAATTAAAAATCTAGTATCCCTCATACATTGGTATTGTTGGGCCTACAAAGACAAAAATATCATTTTGTAGACAGACAAAAGAGCTGGAAGGGGGAAATTTAACCACATCTGAAAGTCATATGGATAGATGAGGTATTTTAATCAAGGCCATCAAACTTGCACTTAGAACATGATTTGAAAATCAACTATCAGGGAACTAGAGCGATGCCTCCTGGATTTATTGTTTTTAGTGTGTGTGTGTGTGCGTGTGTGTGTGTACATGTGTTTTGTTTGTCTTTTTTATTTGCTTGTTTGTTTTCTTATGAGAGTGAGAAAGAAGACATGGAGTTGGAAGGTTAGGGAGGACCTGGGAGGAAATGACAGAGGGGAAACCATGATCAGAATATATTGCATGGGGAAAAACCCCTTTATTTTCAATCTAAAAACTAAGTGTTTACAAACAAACAAGCTGATAAAGGTGGAGGTAAATAAGGAAGAGCATTTGCTCTTTTTTCAGAGGCGCACCCATGTGTTGGCTCACTGTTGTCCCTAACTCCAGTTCCCAGTGACTGAGGGCCCTCTTCCGGTCTCCATGGGCAGTACACACACTTAGCACCCCTACATAAATACAGGCAAACACCAATGCACATAGAATAAAAATAAATAAATCATGTTTCAAAACAACAATATCAACCATCAGTGTACCTTGTATATGGGAAGAACACCTCAAAAGGGGAAAGAGCATAAAATATGTTTATGCCACATATGATATGGTCACTGAGGACTTCCCTCAGCCAAGGGGGAATAAGAATAATAATCAGGTAGATAAAAACATCCTTCCTATGGACACCAGCCCACCTTCTTCCCTTTCCAGAACCCACTGTGCATAATCAGAATTGCAATAGTAGTTATGGGAGAATGCCATCAGTGTTCTTCAATGACAAAAGTAGATAACATTTAGAACCAGTCTTCTATTCTATGATCATTTCCACCTATCCTATGCAACTGCTCCTTTCTATTCCTCTCATGGTGAGTACCAATTACTAGAATTGCTTAAGGTAGAACATACAAATTGCTCTGTTAACCACTACTTTCTCTGAGTTCAGACACCTAGCTCTGCTCATTAGCTTCCCTTTATCATAACACAACTCCTAAGATACTAATTTATAGAGAGAAATGTTTAGTTTAGATGATGCATTTAGACATTCAAGATCATAAGACAGTATATCATGTTAGGAGAGTATGATATATAAAACCATTTACACCATGAATGAAGGACTATAAAGGAAGAAGAAGAGATTGAGGTTCCACAATCCTCTTCAAGAGCACATAAGGGCACAGGTGGAGAAAATGGCTCTTCATTCAAAGAAAGTCTCTCTGACTTTTCACCAGCAGGAGAAAACAATCTATGCAATGAAAAGTAAATATTTTGACATCTGTGACATGCTTTATCCTGATGACTTGATTACACATGAATAAAAAAATTCCAAGATTCCATTACCATCAAAATGTCAGAGTTCTACTATGTAAGTACTGACAATTCGTTAAAGGGTCACAGAGCTATTGACCATGTACTAAGTAATATTTTGGGTCACATAGTCACTCTACAGACAACCCTGATTTAGTTTTCAGCATCGCTTTTTAAAAGCAGACACGGACTATAAGGGAGAGCTCAGAATTCTTGAACTCATTCCTTGTCTGAGCTATCGTTGACCAGATGAACCCACAGCTGAGTTCAAACACTAGCTTTTACTAAACCAAGCATTTGAGGAGATGGGCATTCCCCCCCCCAACCAACACGTGTAAAGTGTTTGATCCTGGAGCTGGGGTTAGTGCAGACACAGCTCGCAGAACAAAAATGTACCCTGGCATCGTGTTAAGGGAAACCACTTCCAGGCATCAGATAGTGGTTGGGCTGGGCTGGGATTTTTGTTGTTGTTGTTCTAAAAATTCTGGCTACTTATGAAATCTCAGAAAGATAGTGGCAGTGCTTGTGCCTAAAAGGATCATAGCATCAAAGAAAACTGGTTTTCTGCCACATTTTCTCATTTCATTTTATCATAGTACCTTCTGAGTGAATTTGAGAATCATGTTGCAAATTGTGATGTGTCTAATCTGGATGTTGGAGGTGATATGAAGTGGTGGTATCATATGCACATGTCCCTGTCACCGCATCTAATGGGGCCTCTCTCGATAGAGAGAGAGTCTGCTGTCATGGGTGAGTGCAGACTGGTGATGGCCTCACAGTTGTCTACTGTCCATTTCCCACAGCACTCTATGGATGTCCTCTCCTTGGCATCTGATATGCTTAATCTATACATCAAAATCACAGGATTCAGAATCATCTAGACACATTGTCTATAAGAACATATAGACATTATCTATAGGAGCATTTTCAGAGCCGGGTGGTGGGGGCTCAGGCCTTTAATCCCCACACTTGGGAGGCAGAGGCAGATGAACCTCAGTGAGTTCTAGGCCAGCCTAGTCTACAAAACAAGTTCCAGGACAGCCAGGACTGTTACCCAGAGAAATCCTGTCTTAAAACAAAACAAAACAAAACTAAAGAACATTTCAGAGAGGTAAAATTGAGGAGAAAGACCAACCCTGTGGTAGACAAGAGCATCACATGGGCTGGGGTCTCAGATGCAATCCAAAGGCAAGCATAGCACTGCTGCAGTCTCATTTGTAAGCACCACAGTTAAATAATCATGGTTCTCGTTGTGAAACACTATATGGGTGCTGGTCCTACACTTTTGGGAATCCCAGGTTCACTACCAGTCCATTCTCCAGTCCCTCTTGAGGACCTTGGTTTTTTTCCCACCAAGACCTATCTCAATTATCTTGGGAACTTAAGTTCTCTTTTGACCATAGCTCAAGCCCAAGTGCCAGAAAATATTTAAGGCTAACTATCCATTTGTCTATACTTTTTCCTGCGGATGTTTGACAATACATAAAAATCAAAGCTGAAAAGGTGTACTTTAAGAACTATGATGATTGAGCTGGAAAGCTTATTGCTGAAGAACACGTGGAATTCTTCCAGAACAGCCAGGTTCAATGCGCAGCACCCACATGGTGGTTCACAACCATTCAGAACTTCAGTTTCAAGGGATCTAATGCCTTTGGTTAACCTCCAAGAGTATGAGGAATTCATATAATAACTACAATAGCTATTGAGTTTGATAGAAATGTCAAAGAATGCTAAGGTCATTCAGTAGAGAGAGGAGCTGAAATTTGCTAGAATTGAGCTTAAGAATATTGCATTGAGGTCAGTCATTTGGCCCAGGGTTTAGAAACAATGTTAGAAATCATGGCTATATGTGTCTCCTTTATAGCCTTGTAAATGATTAGTGTGTAACCTTGAGCAAACTATATAACACCTCTAGCCTGACATTTCGGCATCTTTAATATTGCATTGAATAGAAAACTTCTCATACTACTGTGTATACAGCAGTGTATATCATCTTTCACAATACAGATAAAATGTAGAACCTAGAATGGCATATTGTCAGTGTTTTGCAAGTAAAGGGGACAATGGTTGTGATAATGATGATGATGACAGAAATGATTATAACAATGATAATGATATTGGTCACAATGACAGTGATAGTGATGATGGTGATTGAGGTATTTATTGATAATGATGATGGTGGAGATAATGGTGATGATTAAATGTTGGGATGATGATTATGATGTGGATGATTATGATAGGGATGATGGTGATAGTGAGATAATGATGTTGATGATGTTGAGGAGGAGGAAAATAAAAATGCACATAGATGCAGATTTGTACAGGACAGAAAAGTTAAAATTTCTCATCTTCCAACTCCCAAAGATACAGTATTTCTCAAGAGTAAAAGATCCACATTTAGCACCATGGACAGAAGCATATATGCTTTTACTTCTTCATACTCACACATATGCATACACACAAATTAAAAACCTTTACACATTATAAATTATAAATGGAACGTTGTGCCAAATAATTTGTGAAAATATTTCTTTGTAATTTCACATTGATCTTAGCTATAAAAATATCATGAATATCTTTACCATTGCTCTAGGATTTATTTTCTACATGGTATATATGTCAACAATGACTCCACAATATTTTGAAAGTAAATTCCATAAGCCATGTGTTAGGGACACATGACTATTCAAGGCGGGCTCTGTCCCTGTTCCCACAAAATTTATATATAATTGGTACGATACATAATTAGAGCTAGGTAAAGTTGAGAATATACCTATGAATCTCAACTCCCAGAAACTGAAGCAGAAAGATCACTATGAGTTTGAGTTTTCTGATTAGAAAAACTCTGTCTAAACTATATACACAAAACTACCCAACAACTGTATATGCACAAACAAACAACCAGTTATACTAAAATGTATTAAGCACCAAATGGGAAATATTCACTGTGTTGGGTACACAGGTCAGGATATAGGTATTGTTTTACGGAGTGACACATAAGATCTTCTTGAAGTAATAACATGCTCAAATATTCATGAAATTCATTTGGTAAGAAACCATGGAAAACATTTTTCTGGCAGAATAAAAAGAGACATGCATGGCATCCAAGAACATGTATGTGTTGGAATGCATGGAGGGATGGCAAGGTCAAAAAGGGTGAAACACTTGAGATCTTCTCAGGTCATCTTTATTTTTCTTGAAGAGCCACATTTGAGAAGACTAAGGTTATCAGATACATAATTATGATCACTCTAATGTATATTCCTTTTGCACTTTTTCATAGACGATTCTATGCATGTGTATATTGAATTTCAGCCATTTTTACTACCCACTGAATCACTCTCGTTCATTCCCTTCTATCCCCTACTGAAATCCTTGTTTTCTAAAGTCTCTTTCCACTTTGATTTATTTCTCCACCCACTGAGTTGAGGGTTATTTACATGAATACAGTCATCTTACCAGTGGGCGCAGCACTAAGGAAAAATGGCACCTCTTCCCTGGCACCCACGAACTGCTCACTTGTCAGACCCCTTGAATCAAAATCCTTCAACCAATCCCTATTTTTGTGTGTGAAATCCACCAAAGTCTGATGTTCAAGGCCTTTCATTTTCCTACCTTAGATGTCTTCCTAGACCCATCATCTCCTTCCAGTTCTTGTCATACATTCTACAAGCCAACCAGTTATTCTCAAAAATCAACTTGTGCTAATGTTTTTCCTTTCATCTTATCCTTATTAACACTAGAAGATTCTCTCATTTTATTTTTCTCTTTGTCATCACCTAGGTCTTATTCAAATGTCTTTTCTTCTTGCCTAATTTCCTGAGAGGATATTGCTTTCATTGTACTGAACTTTAAAAAGTGCTTCTTCGGTCTTCTGTCCTTCCTTACTTGGCATTTGTAGAATATACACAGTATGCATTTTAATCCCTGATGTGTGACCTCTGATGGTGAGGGATAAGCTTTGTTACCTTTCATGCCTTCTACAGCTCTATGCCTGGTTTTAAAGACTGCGATAGAATCACAATGAACCAGTAAGAAACTGGTTAAATTGTGCTCTTATCATTAGAATGTATCCTCTGTTCACAACTCTAAAGGACATTGTGGTTTGCAGTTTCACTTTCTCAGAACCTTGTGCCAGGTTTCAGTATTATACAATGTCATTAAATGCATGCTTGAGTTTATGTCTATTTTTAGAATATTCATGAGTTGCTTAGATAATAATGGAAAATGAGCCTTGGTGTTTCAATTATTGTGGGAATTAGTTGAGATAACTGAACCATTTTTTAAAAATACAAAGTGTATGTAAATATGCAAATTTGGTATGCATTTAAAACTATTTCAGTGTACTTTCTTGGAGTGAATATTAGCTATATGATATTAGTACCTGCAAATGGATTTATGCAGCAAATCCGTCCTTAATGGAATCATGTGAGTATCTTTCTGTTGGTATTAACTGCATAACTTTCATGATTTTAGCAAAAGCAAAGAACATGGACCTTGAATCAGCAGAATTGTCTTGGATAATGATCTACAAATAATTTACTATTTATGTGCAGTTTTCAATGCCGAGCTTCAGTTTTTCTAAATAATGGAGTGATCCCGCCTTGGAGCATAAATCAAAAACTGAGATAACGAATGTAACAATTGTTTTTAAACTGCAGTGTTTCAGTTGATCATAAATATTGGATTTATTACTTCCAATGATCGATTGAAAGTCATGGCATAAATTCCATTCAAAATTATGTGCTAATAATAGAACATAGCTCGCCCTAACAGATAAATCTTCTAAGGGCTCTCCTGGCTCTGGTTACTGAAAAGCATGGGTGACTTTTGTGGATCAGCAGGGCAGGGGATGTAGAATGGAAATGCATGGCAGGTTGAAGTGTCTGGGGAACAGGCAAGCAGAAAGTGAGCACATCAAGGAAAGAAAGACATCCTGTGGGGGACTTCAGTTAAGCAGAAAATGTCTGCCAATATTATAATAGAGTCTGAATTTCCTAAGAATGCTAGGTCAGGGTAGTGAGAGGTTTCACTTGGCAAAATCACTTGTTGTGTAAACCTGAATGAAGTTTGATTCCTGGAACTCACAGTGAAAGGAGAGAGCCAAGCCTTGGGGGGGGGGGGGACAGCATCTTCACACACCACATGTGCACCCCTCTGCTTTCACTTTACCTCAGCTCTACTGTCCCTCTCTTCTAGAGCTCAGCCCCCCTCCCCAGATGCCACCCTTCTAGTTTTCTGGCTTCTATGGGTACTGCACATTAAACATACATGGTCAACCATGTATGTATGTTTCAGAGCTAGGATCTGTGTAGAAGGAAGGTTTCATCACATTTGCCTTTCTGGGCCAGGGCTATCACAGTACGGTTTGTTCCAGTTTTGCCCATTTACTTGCAAATTAAATAATAATTATGATAACAATTTCAAAAATAATGCTAGCTTGCTGTAGCACAATGATAAGTTACGGTTCTTAAAGAAGTTACATAAATTTTAAAATGTAGAGTAAGTCTCAAAATAAAGATGATTGGGGTGGCATGCTATCTGGACAAAAGGAGGTCTCCTCTGACAGACAGCTTGAAAATGGTGCCAAACAGGGTGAAGCAGTGCTGCTCCTCAAAAATAAGTAGTAAGTCCCTAAGGGTATGAACAGACAGGCCAACGGGTGGGAGGATGGGTCAACTCCCAGGCCAAGGATAAGGATTGAGACATAAAATTCCCGAGAATTTGAGAGAAAAGTCAATTCTTACCCTCTGCTGCTCTAGCAGGAGAAGGAAGTGGCTGGGTGGTTTCTAGAGGTAGACATAGTTCTCTTTCATCTTGCATTTTGCTTAACACCTGGCTCTTAAGTCTTCCTACCCTTTCTCAGAGTTAGAATGACTCAGTATGACAGAATTGACGCTGACACCTCTGCTGTGCTTTAATAATGAGCTAATTGCCAGAACTACTCATTAATTAACCATATTATTCATAAAATGTACATGACAACAGGATGTGAGGGAGGGTGCTTTCCCATTGTGTTGACGTTGGCTGATACACCAAGCCTGAAATTAAAGGGTGAAGAAAACCCAATATTCTAAGGGGATGCTGCACTGCTTACTAGAGGTTCTGCAAACAGGCTTAGGAAACACAGGCTCCCCTTGTGGGCACAACCAACCAGGGAGGCCTGGCAACTAGTAAGGAGGTTCTAGGACATGCTTATGTCTTTGGTAATAATATCGCATGTTGCTGGGCTCTCACACTTCAACTTTTCTCACCCTCGTAAACTTTGAAGGCACTCTCTCAGTTTGTGCCTCCTTTGGCCTTGAACTTGACTCCCTCACAAAGCCTAAAGGCTAGAAGGCTCTTGGAGCAGCTTGGCATGACAGAAGAGATGTGGTAGGTTTCAACTGTAAACAATAAAACTATGAACTGTATTGTGAATTCTGTGTCAAAAGTGGGACTGAGGAATGGCTCAGTCGGTAAAGTATTTGGCTTATGAGAACAGGCTCCTGTTTTCAATTCCTGAGACATTTTTATACATTTAAAAATGAAAAATGGTAGTGTGCTTATAATCCCAGGATTAGGAAGGAAGAAGTGGACAGATCCTGTGGCTCACTGGACAGCCAGCTTAGTCTGCTTAGCTAGCTCCAGATAAGTGAAAGGCCCTATATCATAGGAAAAACGGATGGCGCCTGACGGAGGACCCTCAAGGTTGTCCTCTGGCTCCCTTCGGCAGATGCACACATATACGAGTGCATCTACACCAAGACAGATATGCAACTGCACACACATAGAAACTCACAAAGGAAAAAGTGCCCCTCTTTATCTACCATGTGGAGCAAGGCCTTCAAATCCCAGTTCTGCTTATGGAAAAGAGAATAAGAGCAATTTGCACTTAGAGACTTGATAGATTCCAAGATGAAAGGTGTGTGCTTTAGGCAAAGGAGGCAAATGCAAATCAACTAAAAACATCCCGCCCAAAAGTTAGGCTTGGAAGGTTAAGGGAAACCCAGGTTTTGTTTAAAATTGATAGAAGTGGTCTGAGGGCATGCTTAAGTAACAAGTGCAAATCCATCACCCTACAGATGACAGAAGACAAGGAACCCTCATATCCAACATCCTCTAAGAAACACACACACACACACACAGAGCCTCAAAGGAAAATGATCTGGATCTTCCTTTATGACATCAGAAAGGCAACCAATACCATGGGAAAGGGAGGCTAGCTCTATCCTTCCTTGTGCTCCTGTCTCCAGGCTCCACTGTGTAGCTGGCTGAGACTGGATGGTGACTAAGAGTGCAATGAATGACCCAAGGAAAAATGGAGAATGTTCTCTATAAGCCCTTCTTCGATCATAGCTCTTCAACCTGAGGCTATCCCAGCTAAGTACACTGAGAGAGAAAAATTCAGATCAAATAAATCAGAACCTTTCCACCCCCAATATTCCTCTTCTCTACTTGTATTTAACCTATATTTTAACACCTCCCTCTCTTAATAGCCTCTTTCATATTTTTGGCTTCCATGAGTGCCACAGTTAAACATACATAGCTAAAGATACAAAGCTGAGATCTGCATGTTTGAGAGAACATATAGTGTGTGTCATTCTAGATTTGGTTACCTTCTTCATCATAGTATTTTCTAGTTTCAACTGTTTATCTGGAAATTTTTTCATTTTACTTTTCTTTATAGCTAAATAAAATTTTCTTATGTATAAGGACCACATCTTCATTGTCCAGGCATTACTTGATGGGCATCATGACTGATTTCATTTCTTAGCAACTGAGAACAGAACCGTAATAAACACGCATGTGCAAGTATCTCCGTGGTAGGATGTAGAGTTATTTGTATATGGCCCAGGAGTGGTAGAGCCAGATCAAAGAGTCTAACTTTTGAGAATGTAAAATGATTGCCCTAGCTTACATATCCACCAACAGTAGAAGGGCTCTCCTTTCTCCACACAGACACACCACCATTTGCTGACATTCGCTTGTAAATTAGAATGATTTGGACTCTAGAACATCCAGAAGTGAAGCTATGTGCTTCTATTCAATGATCAGAAAACCTTTGGTTGTCTTCTTGAGACAGAGGGAAAAAAAGAAGAACTTAACAGAACAATTCCAAAAGAATAATGGAGAACAAAACAATTAAGTTGCTTCCTCCTCACCCCCTTTAGAGCCCACAGTGTTTAGTGCACCAATTATGTGTAAAGTGAGGCATTCAGTTGTCATAAAACCCCATGATTGATGTTTGGTTTGATGACTCAGCACTTAGGAGCATGCAATGCTCTTAACAGATAACTGAATCTCAGTTCTTAGCACCCATACTGGGAAGTGTTGGGATTAATGAGTCCTGGCCTTCAGCTGCTCTTCCCTCCTAGAACCTTCTAATTAAAGTTACTAGAAGCTGTGCCTGGCTTAGAGGATCCGAGGATGGGATTTTCACCTGTTGGCCATTGACTGCAGTGTATTTATGCCTATATGGTGTTAATAAAGGGCGGCTTTGATATCAGTGTTTAAAGGTCTGTGTGTCGGTCTGTCTCTGCATGTATGTTCTCAACCTTCAGCCCCTTGCCCAAAGCTCGTGAACTGGGGTCTAGTACATAAAGTGCAGACCGGGGCCACGGTGCATGGCAGGGAAGCTTGCAATCATCTGTACCTCCAAATCCAGGGCATCTGATACCCTCCTCCAGCCAATGAAATCATGTGCACTCCTGTGCACACACTCACACACAGACACTCATGCACATACCCACATAATTAACAAAGAATAGTAAATCTTCCAAAAAGAAAAAGCTTATTATTATATGCCATCATTCTGATTTTATAGATCATGAAAAAAAAAACCACTGAGATGGACTGTTGCTAAGTGCCACCAGGAGGGTTTAATATGTATGTTCTTCCACTTCTTACTATGTGCATTATAATTCAAAGTGTCCATCACTACTAAACAGACTATGCTGTGAAGATCCTTAGTATTTTGTTTCAAATTTGTTATACCTAATAGACCAAGGGAAGCTGTTATAATCAGATCAACAGTTCTTTTGCAAACTCTATACTTTAAGACATAGCTAACATGTAGCGAGTCAGCAAGGATTTGTTGAGTTTCTTCTATGTGCCAGGCACTGTGTTTAATAATGAAGAAACAAACTTAAGTTTTGTTTAAACAAACATTTACCACCATGGTAATACAGTAACAGAATGATTGCAACCCCAGCTGCTAGGTCTTCCATTGCACACATGCAAGCACTGCTCAAGAAAGATGTCCAGCACCGACTGGAAGGCCAGAAGGGGTCTCCTGAAGGAAGGGACATGTTAGCTAAGATTATAAAGATGAGTCCGCACAGCAAAATAGAGATGAAGTATAGACAGTTCTCCAGAGGGAGGAAAGAGCCTATAAAGGCCAGGGACAGTAAGACAATACCAAAGGACTGTAGTGAAAAAGTGTCCACCTTCAAAGGTCAAAAGAAAGGTAGTAAGAGGCCCCACAGCAAGTGGAGGAAAGATGGTAGCTGTGTCAAAAAAGGACTTGGGTATCTTGGGATTGGAGTGGAAATAGAGGAGACTGTAGGAAAATGGCACATGAGTTTATACAAACTCCTGAAATCATATAAAAAATTCAATGTCCGAAAAATCTCTCCCTCTGAGCCTAATCCAAGCCAAAACTTTGAACCCAAGCCAAAAAGACAGAGAATGAGAGCAATGCCATAGACCAAGTTTACCAGGCAGTTTCTCAAAAGCTGTACCCTTTCATGTCTGTACCTTAGCTGCACAACTCAGCGAAGGATGATGCTGTAGGGATGCAGGACAGACACAGACACAGCATCACAAAATTCCCATGCTCTGTCCATTGAAGCTGGTTTAGTTACTGGATTAGACTTGAGGTCTCCTCTCCAATTTGAACCACAGAAACCATGTATTCTCACCAGGTTGGTTATATGCAAATGTTTTGGTGACTGGTCCACACTCTATATTTCACACAAAGCTTTGGGTTTTGATTTTTGCTGGGTATAGAAAGTTCTGAAGGGAAATACGGGTCAAGATCCCCTGTTTTAACAGCCATCTAACACCGACATACTGTCAGCTGTTACTGCTGCCACCCACTCTCCCTTCACTTCCTTCTTTCGTTACTTGTCCTGAGGGACAAAATGAAAGTTGATGAAAATTCTTGTGCCATTCAGTGGGCTTCCCCTTGGGCACACAGTGCTAGCGGTTCTGCATGTGTCATTTCATTTCATCCTTGCAACAATCCTATAAAGTAGATAAAGATAACTTGGTTTTCCAGAGGAGTATCTAGGGTCAGGAGAACTTCCAGGTCTTCCTGACTCTGTAGACTTTTATGTTCTTAACTCCTTCAATGCAGTTTGGAGACAATTTACTTTTTTACCCAAGGGCAGTCTCAGAAAGGGTGAGCCAGAATAAAACAAGGCTGCATTTCCTCACGTCATGCAATGCGTTAACTTGAGTGCAAATCTACATTATTTTTCCAAAATACATAGGGCTGCAGTCACAGCCTTTCTCCAAAGCCTTAATTTTTTATAAAGGAGAAAATAAAAATTTTTCTCTCACTTCACAAATCTATTTTTCATTAAAAGCAGACATGCCCTCCAGTAATATTAAATGTTGGACAGGCAACCAAAATATATTGCCAAATTCCTCTCTGCATTTGGTTATGTGCAGCTATTTCTTATTTCCCCTGACAGCCAGCTTTCTAGAGTGACAATGGCTCAGCAAATTTGCATCCTAGCACATTCTCCAAATTTTAGAGTTTTTGCAGTGGCAAAAGTGGAAGTATCAGATCTCCATCTCTATGAAAGATATTTCAAGGTGAGTAAGATATGCACAAAGAAGTACGAATCCCTAACATACATAGCAAACAGTACAATACCTGCCTCTCTAGTAATGATGATCGCATATTGAAATTCTGCTTGCATATTGTCTCCATGTATGTGATGACCTCAGAAGAGAGATATTGGCACAAACTACATGCCAGTTCCAGTATGATGTAAGCAAATTGAAATCTGTTGATTTCTGGATTGTAATTTCTAACTAGCATTGGTGATATTGCTTGATAGATGTTGATAGATAATTTTCAATTAAGCAAATTGAAAACCTGATATACATTAGATACACTGGGAAGCTCTGCTATGGTTCGGATGTAGTTTTTCCACTAACAGCAGACATGCTGGGAACATGGCGCCTGATGTGACAGACAGCATTAAACTGTGGTAGAACTTTCACAAGATGTAGCCTAGAAAGAGGTAAACCAATTAGATGAGAATGGATTAATGCTCATATTAGTGGAGTGGATTGGGTCTCATGGAGCTGTTTTGTTTACTACAAAACCAGATGGTTATAAATCGAAGACATCCTACATGTTTGTCACTTCTGCATAAGGCATTCGCTACACTTGTGTCTCTGTGTTTGCCCTATGACATCATTTGTTTCCACGATGCATGAGACCCATACCAGATGCAGTAACAGGAACTACTAATTCATGAGCCAAACACTTTTTCCTTTATAAGATATCCCATCTTGGGCATTTTGTTACAGCAGCACAAAAAGGATTGTGATAGATTCCATCCCTGAGATTTAGTTTAAAACTGAAAAGGAGACATGGTTGAAGAGTCAAGATTGAAGTCTGAGAGCAAAGGACTAAAAATCAAAAGCACTCTTTCATCTGCCCACTTTCCAATTTCCACGGGAGCAGACTATGGAAACAAAAAGAAATCTATAAGATTACACCAGATGGGAAGGGTAGGGACCAAAAAAAAAAAATCCCAGAGAAGTGAAGAGTTGACCAATCTTAGACTTTAATTATAATCTTTTATTTTAGCTTATTGAAGTATAATTAACAAATAAGATTATATAATATATATACTCAAGATGTAAAGTGTGATGTCTCAAGATATGTAGGCATTGTTATTTCCAAAATTAAGCAATTAACACCTACATGTGTTTAAGGTCAACTCTGTGAGAGAGTTCCTGGCACATTGTGTAACTTTAGCCGCTGTGCTGTGCATCATTAGGTCCACGGAATCATTCATCTTATAATTATGATTTGTACCCTGTGACCGAACTCTGCTATTACAGCCCTCCTCCCAACTCCCTAATAACTACCCTTCTACTGTCGGTTCCTGTGAGTTTTATTCCACAGAGAGGTGAGAATGTGCATTATATTTTTCTGGTTTGGGATCATTCCACTTAGTCTGACTCCCCTATCATCACCACCACCACCACCCTAGGGCTCATCTATACTGTCTTAAATGGCAAGAAGTCTATGTTTTTGAGAGCTGACCAGTAGGATATTATTATACTTGGCACACATTTGATGAATGCTTGATAGTGTGTAACAAACACTGGGTACAACATTACCATGCTCAACTGTGGGAGGACATGGCACGCATTTTGTATCTTGTATTTTGTAGCAATAATATTGCAATATTGTGAAAGTATAGCTATGTCTTCGAGGTTGTAGTATTGATCACTTTAGGATAAATAACAAGAAGAAGGATTTCTGGGTCATAGTGTATGTACTTCTACCTCTAACTAGTAAAGAATTATCGTATTGCTTTGTATGCAGTCCTGGTAATAACTATAGGGGTCCCATCTCCTTCGCATTCTGAGTAAGAGTGTTTTTCTTAAATAATGGCCATCATAATAGATGTAAGATGATGTCTCAGGGAGGTTCTTTTTTTGTATTTCCTTCATAACTGATAGTGATGAATATCTTTTTATTGAAATAAGAGCCATTTCTGTGCCTTCCCTGGAAAAATGTCTTTGTGGGTCCGTTGTCCTATTTGATACTATTCAGTTACAGAAGTCTCCATATCCTTTGTATATAACCCCTTCTTGGGTATATAGTTTGCAAGTATCTCCTCCTGCTCCATTACTTCCCTCTTCCTCTCTCTCTCTTTCTCTCTCTCTTTCTATCTCTATCTCTCTCTCATTAAGAAGTGCACAAAAACTTGTATAAATGTTACTTTACATATGTTGAATCTTCCTTCTCTAGTCATGACTCACTATTAATTTTTGACTACTTATCACATCTTGGTGATACCTTCTTTGAATTTAATGTGACTCCATCTCTTTATACTTCTTTCTCCAGATTTAACTAGTTTTCAGACTTTATTTGCTTCAGTAAATTTCTATCCCTTTTTCTTTATCTTCTGAAAATACTTTTTATATTTCTTTTTTTCTTATTTTTTCTTTTACTAACTGCATTTTAAGGAACCCCTATTACTAGTCAAGCTTATAATTTATTTCTTCTTGGTAAATCTGCAGTAGACGCTCAGGAAGCGTTTTCATTTCATTCATACTAGCCTCTAACTCCAGCTCACATGGTGCCATGGAAGAGACATGGGTGCAATGGAAAGCAGTCTCAAAAACAGGCTTTAGAATGGGACACGTGAAGAGTCACTGCTGTCCTGAGAAGTAAGACACAGGCAATTTTGTTCCAGAAGTCGCTTGAGGTTCCTCACCATAAATCTTCACATAATAGACACAGACATACCACGAACAACCACACACACACACACACACACACACACATCAGTCTGAAGAACAAGCACATACAGAGCACAGTGACTCTAAGTCATAGAAGACAGAGGGCCGGTTAACAATGTTGTGGTCATGGGGTCTAAAACAGGGACAACTCACAGTGTGATATGAGCAGGACCCTGACTGAGTCCAGGACCTAAGCTTCAGTAGAGTTCACTGTAACAATGATTCATATACTCAAGGAATAGGTATTTATAGAGCAGTGACAGAGCCAGGGCCTCTAGTAAAGGCCTTTGTAAGGCATCTAGGACTCAAGAGCCCAGGAAGGGACTAGCCTGCAGCAGAAGTGTAGTCATATTTGAAGCACAGAAACATGGAGAATGAACAATGAGCTGGAGCCTGAAGAGTGAAGCATGCTTTCTCAAGACCATCTCCATTCATGGAAAGCTGCCAGTAAATGTTGTTGCTATTGTTCCAGGTGGGAAATGAGAATGGGAGCATGAAGTCTGGGGAGATGAAGGTTGAAAATATGAAAGATGGAGGATAAAGGATGGTGGGTGAAGGCTGGAGAGATGAAGGATTGGGAGATAATGGATTAGTGGATGAAGGATAGGCACATGAAGGATGGGAAGATGAAAGATGGGGATAAAGAATAGATGGATGAAGACTGGGAATATGAATGATGGGAAGATGAAAATGGTAGATAAAGGATGTGTGGATGAAGGATAGGAAGCTGAAAGTTGGGAGATAAAGGATAGAGGGATTAAGATTGGGAAGATGAAAAATGGGGATAAAGGATGGGTAGGTGAAGGATGGGGACATGAAGGATGGGAAGATGAAAGATGGGAGATAAAGGATGGGTGGGTGAAAGATGGGGACATGAAGGATGGGAAGATAAAAATGGGGGATAAACCATGGGTGGATGAAAGATGGGGACATGAAGTATAGGAAGATGAAAGATGGGGGATAAAGGATGGGTGGGTGAAGGATGGGGACATGAAGGATGGGGAGATAAAGGATGGGGACAAGAAGGATAGGAAGATAAAATGGTGGATAAAGGATGGATAGATGAAGGATGGGTGTATGACTGTTGGTATCGCCTACTCTACCTGTCTACACTGTATATTCCATCTCAAACTTAATCATGAGCAAGAATTGCATGTTGTCTGGGGGACAGACAACAATCATAATGTCTTTTCTACCCTAAATTCAGAGTCATTGGTTTTTCTAGGATAACTGTAGCTGTTTAGGCCAAAAGTTGATATTTTCAAGTTCTTTACTTACTCATAAGTGGCTTTAAGACATAAAGTAAAGAAAAACTAGCCTATAGTCCACAACCCCAGAGAACCTAGACAACAAAGAGAAACCTAAGAGAAATATACATGGAACTACATAGGAAGGAGAAAAAGACAAGATCTCCTGAGTAAATTGGGAGCATGGGGATCATGGGAGAGGGTAGAAGGGGAGGGCAAGGAAGGGATGGGAGTGGAGAAAAATATATAGCTCAATAAAAACAATAAAAAGTATGCAACATGTAGAAATATCATATAACAAATTAATTACAGGATTAGAAACAAGATGGACCCCAATATTACACAGCATTCATGATGACAATAGAATAACTTGGAAAAGTTCTATGGGGGAAAAAGAGAAAAGTATCAGAGAAAAATTCCTCTTCCCAGAATGTACTTAGCTTACCCTAGACCTGAATACTAATTATACTGGTTATACTAATTATACTGAATACTAATCTTTGAATATGGCAGAGGATGGACATGACTATTTCATAACAAGAACAAAAAGTTGTCAACACAAATGTAGAAAGCAAACGCTTTGGTCACAAGGCAGACTTCTGCTTAACACTGTGCTCTGTGGTCTAACTAGGTCTATATTTAAGCAAAGCAAAGGCAAACTTTGGGCCTGCTGACAATGGGTTACATAATGGCTGATAGAATTCATTTCTGTTCTGTTCTTTGAGACAGAGGCTTACTATATAGCTCTGGCTGGACTGGAATTCACTGTGCAGACCAGTTTGGCCTTGAACTAACAGTGACCACTCACCCTGTCTCTGACTTCTAAGGAATTAAATGTGAGTATCACCATATCCAAGCGAATAGAGCTCCTGTTAGAAGCAATAGGTCAAGTTTGCCTATTTTTTTTTCAGGAGAGGTAAAATAAAAGAAAAAAATGTTAAAGTTTATATACTGAAAAATGAGAACTCATATTCTTCTTCATTAAACATCCGCTTCATAAAAAGGAGGAGACATGTATAACAACTTATTTTTATTTTTTTAAGAAAATTGAAGAAAGAATTAATTTTCTAAGCAGATGGAGACAATAATTTAAATGAAAAATTAGGAAAGCAAGAAACTTTCATTTGGAAATTTAACAAAAATCAAGAACACTTAATCTTCAAAGTATAATCAGGACAACTGCAAATTAATTATTTCAGAAATTATATTGTATGAGTTATTTTTTTAAATGAGAGACTTTCTTAGAAATTGTAAAAAGTATACAGCTTCTTGGCTATAATAAGAATCAAATAATCTGGCCCACACTGAGAGTCAAAGACTCATTTTAACAAGTACAGACCTTGGAGAACTTTATTCATCTGTTCTTAGATGTATTCCTTTAGTTTATTTTCTCTATATAAGTGTTTTGTCTGCATGTATGTACATGTACCACATGTGTTCCCCGGGGCCCATGAAGGTCAGAAAACAGTGTTGCGTCCTTTCAATTACAGATGTTATGAACTACCGTGTGGGTACTGGGAACGGAACCCAGGTCCTCTGCAAGAGCAGCTAGTGCAGTTCACCACTGAGTGAACTCCAGTTAACCACTGAGTTAGCTCCAGTCCTGCTCAGTTCTCTTTTTGCAATAAGAACATATAGGACAAATGAAAACCAATAGTTTTCCTTGGACCCACTGGACAGCTGAAGTTGGAGGGAAAACTACCCCCTCAACTTCCAGACAGTCAGGCACAGCCAGAAAGGCGCATCTGCTCTGTTTCCCTGCAGCACAAAGTTCTGCAGCTATAAACTGGCAAGTGCCCTGAAGTGCTAACAGGGGTGCTCCATGGTGTAACTGCCTTAAATGATAATCTTCAATGCCTAATTTTGAGATTGTCTATGGATAGAAAAGAGTTGTGCCACTTGGCAAGCAACCCACCACATGTCTTCCCTAAATGGAATATCTATGACTGCTTGAAGATCTTTCCTTCATGCTCAGGCCTTTCCTCGTTTCTGTTTATTACAGAGTTGATAGGCCAACATTCATTTCATTCCTTTGGCTTTCATGGGATACAGGTCCAGGTAATGAGTCAGACCCAATCTACTAGTGCCACCTTATCTATAGCCTTTCAGTTTCTCTCTGTTCTTTTCTTTCTGTAATTATGAACCCAAACTAAGAATCCAGAGACTATCTACAGCAAACATACATAGGATAGCTCACATATCATAGTGGGTCAGATAATGAGACCAGAATTTGGGACTGCCAGAGAAATCAATCCCTGCCACCAGCCTAGCCACTTGACCCCATGTCCTGTGATAGAACACTGACTCAACTCAGTGCTAAGGTTTCTCTTATCACTAAGCACTGAGCACTTTTTGCAATGATCCACTAAGCCATATAAAACTCAGGACCAAAATCAAAAGACAAAATTGAACCCTAGGAAACATTAGGTTTCCTAGCAATAAAAGACACTCTAAGGGAAGCAGGAGCAAAAGTCTGAGAGGGAAAATAAATGCCTGTTTGAACAACGTAAGATCCTAAAACAAAACACATCTGTAATTTCAGCGACTTGTGAGGCTGAGGCAAGAGGATTGCAAGTTCGGTGCATGCATGGGCTGTGAGGGTGAGTTTCGGGCCAGCTGGGGCTACTTAGTGGGACTGTGCTTCAGACTTTTCCCAAAAAGGTCAAATATAAATAAATGCTCATATAAATCAATGTTTAAGAGTCCAATCGACCTACATGGAAGACTGAGAAAGATATGAACAGATAAACTCACAGTGTATATACAAGTCAACAAGATGTATTTGTGTGTCTTGCTTGCTGTTCAATTTATGGTGCTGTTCCTGATCTGAAGACATTACACACATTTTAGATATTAATAGAAAATAATGAAATAGTTACTGTGGCCTTAAAAATGTACACAGTGCAATACCACGAGAATCAAACCAAATAAACTACATATATGTCTTGTAAGGTAGTCAATATTACAAAAGCAGGTTACTGCTCTCTAAGGATCTAGATTTACAAGTATGGTGACTTCAAGTAAGGCACTCACTTCTTGGCTCACGTTCTGTGTTTTTGCAATGAGGTCCTTAAGTGCTCTTCTGACCTTGTGCAAATAAAGCAACCCAATGGATGTGACAGTGTTTTGTATACAGGAGTCATCTTCTCCACAGAAAGTGCTACACAAAAATCTACAATGAATGTCTGAAACTATGGATAGTACAAAACGGGGAGAGAGGTTTAAGTGGAGAGAGATTAGAGGGTAGTGGGGAGGAAGGGTAGAGGAGAAATAACTAACACTAAGGATGTTTGAAAACTCCAAATGGGAACCTACTACTTTATAAGCCTCATCTATGCAAATATATATGAACATACATAAGTTCAGTGTATATTCATATGCATACACACATATATACATGTACATATACATGCACATACATGCATATACACACATACACATGCATATATGGAGAGATGATTTAATTGGAGTTACACTACACATAGAATAATGCTCTCTTATAACAATAAAAACTTGAGTGCTAGATGTAGGGCACTTGGCTTTAATTTGTTGGTCAGGAGTGTCCCACAGATAGTTGTCCACAAGAGCCTGATGGTCAGACCCTGTTGCTGAAGACTCTACACACTTTGTTGACAGGATATGGAGTGATCAAGTTGGTGCTTATCCAGGTTTCACCAGTGCGGCTTTTATAACACCAAAATACGTTATTTGGAGGAAAGAAAAGTCAGCAATAATTTTATGAAGCTGTGAACCCTATGAACTACAATAAAGACTGGTATAGCAAGCCATGCCTATGGGTAGAATAGTACCATGGATGTTATGGCCATAATCAATCTCTTTCTGGCTAGATTTAAGACCAGCTCTACAGAAGGAAACATATGCCTAGTTCTGTAAATCTGTCGAAGAACCCATGTTTGGGGAGCTCGCAGGCCCCTCAAATGAACCTACTCTAACTATTTTGCTAAATGGAAAGACTATTAAAGTTCCCTCTAAATTCCTAGCTCTATACCCATAAATCAGTGCAATTCTCAGGCCTCATCAGCAAAGTTTCTGTTTGCAGCAAACAGCAGTTAATAGAGAAACTTGCAACTGGCCAACATGCAGGAAAGATATGCCTGTGTTATTCTTAGCTATAAATGGTACATTTTTATTATACAACCTCGCCCCCAGAGCACAGGGATCATAGAGGAAAGGAATGGAAAATCGTAAGATTCAGAAGTCAGGGAGGACAAGGATAAAAGTGTCTTCTAAACATGATAGGACTCAGACCATGGCATTCGCAAAAACTCTTAGCACTTGACATAAGATCAAGCCAACCGGCATTCTGACACAGTATAAATGGGGTTCATGAGCCTCCACCCCTATCTGAGAAGCTGCTGACAGCTGGTGACTCTGGAGGAGGGAGAGTCAGTTTGTTTTAAGGGTGTGGTTTCTGGTAGAGCATGTTTTAATGGAGGACCACACATACACAGGTGTCTGACCAGCACAAATTGCAAACAGTAGATTATTTAAAAAAAAAATGTAAAATTGAGAGGAGGTGGAAGTAGACATGGGAAGGTTAAGGGAGATAGATAGGAGGTTTAAAAAAAAGATGAAAATACAATGTGTGCACACATGAAATTCTTGAAGTTGATAAAAAATATCTTTAATTTTCAAATTTAATTTTAAGGCCGGGCGGTGGTGGCGCACGCCTTTAATCCCAGCACTCGGGAGGCAGAGGCAGGCGGATCTCTGGGAGTTCGAGGCCAGCCTGGTCTATAAGAGCTAATTCCGGGACAGGCACCAAAGCTACAGAGAAACCCTGTCTCGAAAAAAAAATTAATTTTAAGAAATTAAGAAGCTCAAATAATAGTAAATGAGATCAATTACAATAATACATTGCAATGATGGTTATATAAGCATGTTCTACTTACCTGTCTCTACCTCTGGGAAGTTAGTGTATAGAGCGTTGCTACCCTGGAAAGGAGACAGCTCACTTCTGAGACAAACTGAATATTTTATCACATTGGGAAGATAGGCAAACTAAAACTTTCTAATAATTTCTTTCTGAAAATTCTTCTGGTATTTTCATATCATGATTCATCACAAAGAAAAGAACTGATGGAGATCATGCAAGAGCAATGACGAGAAGGGAGAGACTATCATATCCTACATTTTTATTGATGCATTTTTGTTCTTCTTTAAGTTCATCTCTAACCAAGCAAGGGAGATTATAAGATAGATTTTCATTTTAATGAAAAATATTATCTTAATAACCTTTCTTTATGGACATTACAAATGATTTTTAATACTTTTGTGAAAAATAAACACTGTGGAGAGTTATGTAATTGTTGAGATAAATCTCATTCTTATCCTATGCATTGAAGTAAAAGCTAATTGAAAAAAGGCTTTGCTTTATAAATATTTTAATGCCACACAATACCGAGTACACTGCTTGGAACTCAGCCAGGCCTTACTGACTGGTGATATATAGGAGGGCTACTAATTTTTGTGACTTAACTTTGTCTCCAGCTACTTTGCAGAAAGTGGTTATCAGCAATGGGAGTTCCTCAGTATAAGCTTTACAGTCACTTATGTATATTATCCTATCATCTCCAAATAAAGATACTTTGACTTTTTCCTTTCCTAATTGCGATCCTTTAATCTTGTCTTACTGCTCTAGCTAAGACTTCAAGTACTCTATTTTCTAAGTATGGGGATAGTGAAAACTTTGTCTTGTTCCTGATTTTAGTGGAATTGCTTTGAGTTTCTCTCCATTTAAGTTAATTTTGTCTATGGGCTTGTTGTAAACTGCCTTTATTATGTTGAGGTATGTTTCTTATAATCTTAATCTCTCCAGGACATTTTATCATGAAGTGGTGGTGCATTTTGTCAAAGGTTTTTTTCTTCGTCTAATGAGATTATTATGTGCTTTTGTTTTCTTTCAGTTTGTTTATATGGTAGATTACATTTATTGATTTTCATATATTGAACCATCCCTGCATCTTTGGGATAAAGCTTACTTGATTATGGTGGATGATCTTTTTGATGTGTTCTTAGTATCCGTTTGTAATTATCTTATTGAGAATTTTTGCACCTATGTTTAGAAGAAAAACTGGTCTTTAATTCTCTTTCTTTGTGTTGGGTCTTTATGTGGTTTGGGTATAGGGCAACTGTGGTCTTGTAAACTGAGTTAGGCAATGTTCCTTCTGTTTCTATTTTGTGGAATAATTTGAGGAGTATTGTCATTAACTCTTCTTTGAAAGTCTGGTAGAATTCTTCACTAAAACCATCTGGCCCAGGGCCTTTTCTGGTTGAGAGACTTTTAATAACTGCTTCTATTTCACTGTAGATTATAGGTCTTTATAAATTGTTTATCTGATGTTTATTTAATTTTAATAAGTGGTATGTATCAAAAAATATCCATTTCTTTTAATTTTCTTATCTGGTAGAGTATAAGTTTTTAAAAGTATGTCCGTATGATTCTCTGAATTTCATTGGTTTCTATTGTTAAGTCCCCTTTTACATTTCTAATTTTGTCAATTTTATATTATTTCTCTGCCTTTTAGTTAATTTGGATAAGAGTTTGTCAATCTAACTAATTTTCTCAAAGAATCAATTCTTTGCATTGGTTTGTTGTTTCTATTTTAATGATTTTATCCCTCAGTTTGGTTTCTTTTTTATTATTATTACTTCTTTAACTATTATCTACTCCTTTTGGGTATGATTTCTTCTTTTTGTTCTAGATATGTCAGGTGTGCTATTAAGTTGCTAGCGTGAGAGCTCTCCAATGTTTTTTATGCAGACACTTAGTGCTATGTGATTGCCTTTAGAACCACCTTTCCATGTTTCATAAGTCTGGGCATGCTGTGTATTCATTTTTATTCAATTTTAGAAAGTCTTTCATTTCTTTCTTAATTTCTGCCCTCACACTTTTTTTCATTCAATAGAGAGTTGTTCAATTTCCCTGAGTTGGTAAGGGTTCTGTCATTTCTGTTGTTCTGACATCCAGCTTTAATCTGAGATGATCAGATAGGAGGCAGGGTATTACTTTATTTTTCCTTGTGTCTGTTGAAATTTGCTTTGTTTCCAAGCATGTGGTCAATTTTTTTAAAAATGCCATGGACTAAATGTTCTGTAAATATCTGTTATTTTCATTAGGTTTTATAACATCGGTTAACTCTAGCACTTCATTTATCCTGAGGTGATACCTATTGTTGATGATAACGAGTTTCTTGGATGCAGCAGAAGGATGGACCCTGTTTTCACATCCCTTCTCTTAGTTTGTGTCTTTTGATGGGAAATGGAGATCATGGCTGTTGAGAAACATGAGTGATGGTTGTGTGTGTGTTTCCCCTTTGTTGATTTGCTCGTCCAGAATTATTTATTTATTCCTTGTGTTTCCTTGGGTGTAGTTAACCTCTACGGGTTGGAGTTTTGTGCTTTCTATAGGGTTGGATTTGTAGACAGAGACTACTTAAATTTCATTTTATCATGGAATGTCTTATTTGCCCCATCTATGGTAACTGAAAGTTGCGCTAAGTATAGTCTAGGCTGGCATCTGTGGTCATCTGGACATCTGTCCAGGCCCTTCTGATTTTTAAAGTCTCCACTGAGAAGTCAGATGTTATTCTAATAGATCTGCCTTTATATGTTACTTGGTCTTTTTCCCTGGCAGCTTTTAATATTCTTTCTTTGTAATGTACATTTATTGTTTTGATTACTATGTGCCAAGGCAAATTTTCCTTATGGTGTAGTCTTTTTGGTATTCTTAAAGCTTCTGTACTTTTATAGATACCTCCTTTTAGAGGAGAGGGAAAATTTCTTCTTTGAAAATATTTTCTGTACTTTTGACCTGGGTTTCTTCTCCTTCCTATATTCCTACTACTCTTAGATTTGGTCTTTTTATATTCTGAGATTTCCTGGATATTTGTGTCACATATTTTTTAGGTTTAGCATTTTCTTTGACTGAGGTATTCATTTCTCCTATTGTGTCTTCAATGTCTAAGAGTCTTCCATCTTACTCTGTTGGTGAGGCTTGTCTCTGGTTCCCGTTCAAGTTCCAAAAGTTCTTACTTCCAAATTTCCCTCAGTTTGGGTTTTCTTTATTGACTGTATTTCTACCTTCAGGTCTTGAACTTGTTTACACATTCCCTTCTGCTATTTTTTATGTTTTTATAGATTTCTTTAAGGGATCCATCTATTTCCTCTTTAAGGACCTACATCACATTCATAAGGTCATTGTCTTATGCTTTATGCTGGAGTACTCAGGACCTGCTGTGGTAGGGTTGCTGGGCTCTAGTGGAGACATACTCTCCTGGTTGTCATTATTGTGTTTTTATGCTAGTGTTTAGGCATCTAGTTTGGGGAAGATTATTATTCTAAATGTTGATATCTGATCTTGTTTTGGGGGGCGTGAATATTTTGCTCCTTAGTTTATGTTTTTCTTTTAGGAAAATATAGTGGTTGTGTGTTGCCTGATAGGAAACTCTTATGGGATACTGACAGATGTGGCCAATGTCTTGCGAGTTACCACTTAGAAATTGGGGATTGAAGGGGTCCGCAGTAAGGAGAAACCAGGATGCACTACCAGGACCTGCTTAGTCCCCTGGGATTGGGGGCAGAGAGTGAGGAGAGGCCACAGCAGGCAGTTTGCTCCAGAGCAGTGGATGAGACTGGGAAATTGGATCCGGAAGAGAGGCAGGAGAGTTACAACCTAAATGGAGCCCACAGGCATTGCTGGCCATGTTGCTGGCCTACTTGCTTCTCTGGTTCCTGGAGAAAGTCTCCTGGTGTTGGGGCTGGAAAGCAAAATGAGTGGGGAGGAAGCATGAAGGAGATCTGTATGAACCACTGGAGATGGGGTAGGGACTGGAAGGGAGGCTGCAGAAGAGTTAGTGATGGGACTTTGGGATTGGATTTGGAAGCTCAGGAAAGGTTAAGAGCTGCAGTTAGCCAACCTGCTTCCCTGCCTCTAAAGAATAAGTATAAGAGTGATAGAATAAGACATTCTACAGCTTCTTCTGGCCTCACAAAGTACACATGGACACATGCACTTGATCACACATGTATATATGCATTTTACACACACACACACACACACACACGGCCATTACCAATAAGATGAAAAGTAGTATGTGTTAACCAGGATGTGAAGAAAAGGGAATCCTCGTCCACTCTTAGTGGGAATATTGGTCATTCTTTTAAAAGGAAAATCTAGTCTTTCCAACATAAGGAACCTAGAAGATATTACGTTTGATGAAATAAATTGGCACAGGATAAAGGCAAATTTGCAGCCTTTCTTCTGAGATGGTCTTTGGAGGAGGTGTGGCATAAATGCCCCATCTATGCCTGAGCACCCTGTGGTCACTTTTCCTCTTCACATTGACCAGTTAGGAATCATTGAAATGTAAAAGCCACAGGTCAGAGAATACTGCTGTGAAATAATTTCTTCTGGATATAACAGGACCTTTGCACTCAAAATCAGGCAGGAGAACTGAACAATATCAAGCCAGTCAACACTCCAACATAAAGAGGGAAGGGGCCAAGACTTCACACCTGACTGAGGAGCTATTGGCAACTGATAACTTCTGGGAAATGTGACTCCATTATCTTCAGCATTGTTACCCAGGTAGATTGCCCATGATCCCAAATATCAAGGCTTTACAATCTTTGGTTTACCCAGGTTTGGTTCACTGATCGCTGAAGAACTCTCACTGGTTCTTAGGGACACAAGACTTAGGGTTACAGATCAGGTCACCTGTCCTCAATAAGCCATCAAATCAGCTAAATTAGTAGTGGAAAACAGACAAAGGGGATTTATTTAATGTGGCAATGACAAAGAGATACAGGTTGCCTGCTCCTCTTCAGGTTCTTCCAGGATTCTGAAGAAAGATAAAGGTTTAAATATATACAG